>OZ021723.1:11884231-12399231 GCA_963978545.1 Linyphia triangularis | reverse complement strand
ACAACTTTTCTCATAGGAAAAGATGTTAAATGTCACAGATATATTTTATAAGTGTTTAAACTGTTTAAGATATACTATTTAATATAGTTCTAAAATAAAATAAAAAATATCCAGGAGATTTTCTATGAATTAATATTCGTTAATATTATTTTAATAGGATTTGCTACGTATGATATGAGTGTATTGAAACGTTTTGGATTTTATAAATGTTCTGGATAATTAAGCTTAATTTTTAAGTAGGCAGTATATATATATATATATATATATATATATATATATATATATATATATATATATATATATATATATATATATATATATATATATATATTGGATTGTTTGGAGAGTTTTTGGATTAGTCTTAATGGCATGGTTCTTAGCGTTACCCGAGAAACACCACGAGGAGGTGACCATGCATCGTTTCTCATTTGGGGAGTTTTAATTTTGGCAGGCCCCCTTGCCTACTGCCACGAAAAAGTAGGAAAAGTAGCTCGATATTTGCTTAAAGCCAGACGTCACAATTCAGTAAATCACAAAGTCTTCAGTGGGAAATTACAAATCAGGTATGTCATATGTCGAGGAGTCTATAGTTTGGAAGTCACAGTTCAGAAAGTCGTAATTGAGGAAGTCAAATTTCAGGAAGTCAAAATACAGTAAGTCTTATGCCATCTTTGTAAGTTTTTTTTCCGGAAAATGTGCTTTGAAACAAAGCGTTTGAATAGCTTCAACTTTCCATTCTCCTTCCTCTTCCACTTGCCAACAAAGTTGAAACCGTCTTTTCGATCTTGAGTATTTTCCTCTGGAAGGTTGGCTTCTGAAGATGGTGGTGGCAGTACTACAGCTTCGGAGTTGGGCTGGCGGCGGTGTGTGGCGATCCACCAATCTATGAACTGTGAAACCTCATATGGTCTCTCGGCCAGCATACGTGAGTAGGTCATGCAGGAGTAGTCTCCCTCCGAAAGAAGTGCCAAATCGAACTGTGTTTCCTCTTATATGGTTTCAAGAGATGGACAGTATTTGCGTCTTCGAGTATGAAATTCCATTCTGTATGTCAATTCAAAAGCAAAAAATCACGCTTTTCCCAATATCAATCGTAATAAATTCAAATTCGCTAGATTCTCACTGAACTTGTGACAACTGAGTCAAACTTCCCTAATGGTAATAATACCTTTTTTAGTTTGCTTTGTATCTTTTGTTTTTAATGTATTGTTGTCTTTGTAAGAGTACTAACAGTCGCTGTTTTTAAATAATGTTTTAACAATTAAGCATACTCAAAAAGCATTGTTATGTTTTGTCAAAAATGTATATTTATTGGGAAAATGTGCAACTATGATAATACTGAGTTTTCACGTAATTTATTTTAAGTTGTTCATTACTAATTTATAAAACAAAAATATTAATTTCTAACTTGTAGCAAATGTAATTAATACTAGGATAGTAATTTACTTTTCTTGTATACTTCGTATAATGAACTCATAATTTGCATAAAAAATTCACAGTTCTCAATTTGGACATCATTCCAAGCTGTATGGATATAATACTTAATATTGTTGCACAAATTGTCTATATATATTGTAAATAGTGACGTATTATTTTAAAATTCTATTGTAATTTATTTTATTTATTAATAGCGATTATACAGGTTAGAAAAAGGTGGCAACACCTAAAGCAATCGAGAAGTTTCGAGATATTTCTTTTCCGATGAATTGGCTGGAAATTTCGCGAATGTCTCACGCGCTTGTATATAAAAGACTGGAGAACGGGAAAGTTTTCAGATTGACTTCGGACTTCGTTGAAAGCTAATCGCTTTGTTTACCTATTGGAGTGAGCTTGTATAATCGCTGAATTCGAAGTTATTTTTGTTGAAGCTTGTGTTGAAGCTTGAGAGTAATTAAACTGTTGCCTGTGAATAAATTTTGTGAGTTTTCTGAAGAGAGAATAAATTTTTTTTAAACCTTGAAAACTGTGCCATCATTGCCTCAGTGGAAAAATTCGTAACAATATATTCATTTAAAAAAAAAATCCTTATATATAAATGGTTGTGAAACTAACCTAACTTTACTGGGGACAGACATTTTTAAGATTTATTTAACCAAAGAAAATTCATCCTCAAAACTCAGTACCGTAAGTGACAATTTATATAAAATTCAAATTATTTGAATTCGATTTATATAAAATTCAAATTATTTTTTAAGGAAAATAAAACTTTTTTTTTATCTAACTTTATTAAAAACCACGTGGAAGATTTTGGTTGCAATAAAAATGTTTCCACCAAATTACTCCTCCTATCTCCTATCCTACAGAAAAAGTAGTGTAAATAAATGAACAACTTTATAGTGTGGTTCAAATGATGAAACATTGAAATAAGCATTTGCTTATTTCATCGATTTTAATATGTGGCTATTTCCTAGATGAGAGATAGAACGTTATAGTTACTGTCTAGATGTACAATATCAACACCAAAAGGAGTGGAGTATGGGAAGTATTCTATCACGAAAATAGCTCCCATCTCGACGTCTAGCGTTGCCTGTTGCCGTGTAAACAAGATTAACCCTATTCCCTCAAGGAATTCCAATTAGAAAGCCATCTATATTTTCCTTATCGTAACTCTTTTTGAACCTCATTTTCCTGTACGCATCACATCCCTATTCAAAATCTACAAGTCAATGTTCTTATAAATAATGGATTGATTTCATCTGGCCTTCCTGTGAAAGTTTACATTCAGTTTAACCATATGAAGTTTATTAATGTCTACAACGGCTAGCCGAAATAGTGTCTCTGTCAATCCGGTGAAGACCGCGGTTACTTTGCAAACCTCACATTAGGAAAAGGGGGTGACTCGTGGCTTCAGACATAATATCCCGAATAAATTCAAGAATTAAATATTATTTTTTATAATTTTTACAAATCACTGTATCTGAAGTGAAGTGATAATGTGGCGGAACTACTCAAATTAAATCTGTCGTCAACTTTTCTTTACTTATTATAATTATTGAATTGTCACGCAGAACGTTGTTTAAGTTTATTTTCTTTCTTTCGTTGATTTTTATTTAATAATTTTTAAGTGGCAATATCAACTACGCTCTATTATTCTGTTAAAGTAAGCAATTTGGTTTTTGAATCGAGTCAACGGTTTTGCTAATAAAGATATTAAATTTAATATTCCTTTTTATTTCAAACTTTCACACCTCCATACGCACACCGCAATCATGTATCCCTGCCTGTCAAGTGGGAGATAGGCGTTTGATTTCTCGCTATGGGAGGTTACGCTTTCAGAGAAACATTTAAATATATCTCCTTTTTTCACACATAAGATTTTAATCATACATTGCAACTATTTTTGCATCTGTTTTGCACATATAATGGTGATTTTATAAAAACTTCTTGGTATACAAATGATAAAGAAATCCATATTTTCCATCAAATAAATATTTCTTACGATAATAGTGTACGGTTGATATATTGCTTTAATTTTTTTATATACATTTTCCTGGCGAATATGCTTTTTCCTGTTGAAAATGCAATCGTATAATAAAAATTTCTAACTATTAATATTTCTACATAGAAACATGTATTGAAAGCTGTATCGAAATTAATGTTCTTTTTTAAACTTTTGGTGCTGCCATCTATTAGACAAATATGGTTTTGGAGATTTACTCTAAAGTCTCTTAGTAGACGAGTCACACAGTGAGTAAAATCTATAATAATAAAACAAGCTGTGTGTCTGGTCTGTCTGTCTATCTGACTGTGGCTTTGTGGATCTATAGAAACCTACTTAAAATTAGAGTAGAGCTCTGAAATTTTCGGCATAAATAGTTTTGGCCCTTCTAATTATATACATGACAAACAGAATGTTAAAATTTTAATTAGTTTTTTTTTAATTAATTTTTTTTACAAAGTGACTTCAAGCAGAGATACAGCTCTGAAATTTTCAACATATGTAGATTTAGCCTTTTAATTGAACTTTTGAAATACAGAATGTTGAAATTTCAATTAGTTATTTTTTAATTAATTTTTTTAATTAATAAATAAATATTTTACAAAACGATTTCTAATAGGGCTACAGCTCTGAAATATTCAGCGTAAGTAGTTGTGTCCTTCTAATTGGACTTTTGAAAAACAGAACTTTAAAACTGTATTTGTTTTTTAATTATTTCTTTTTTTTTAATTATAACAAATATTTTACAAAACTATTTCTAATTGGGCTACAGTTCTGAAATTTTCAATACAAGTAGTTTTAGTCTTCTAATTGGACTTTTGACAAAAAATATATTAAAATTTTAATTTGTTTTTTAATTAATATTTTCATAAAAAGCGACTTCGAATAGGCCTAGAGGTCTGAAAGTTTCTAAATAAGTAGTTTTGGCCTACCAGATCTGCTTTCCACCAACACGTGTTAAATTAATCTTAAAGGGTTGTTGCATTATGGTATTAACGGGATATTAACGGGGATTTTTTTTCTCTATTTAGGATTTAAGTAGTAATTAGATTTTAGTGAGTGAAGCGAGCTTATGCTTAAGTAGCAATGAACCTTTCAGCGAGTGAAGCGAGCCTATGTTTTCATAGTAATGAACCTTTCAAAGAGTAAAGTAAGTTTGTGCTTATGTGCCAATGAACTTTTCAGGGAACGAAGCGAGCTCGATTTTGCGTAGCGATGAACCTTCCTGCGAAAGAAGAGTCAAAAACCGGGATCTATACACCAATGACAGATTTCCGCAACGCGAGGCCTCACAGCTAGCTAAAATATTGTACATGTTACAATTTCGGGTATTTAGCTAGTCGATAATAATAAAACAAGCTGTGTGTCTGTCTGTCTGTGGCTCTGTAGAACTATAGAAACCTACTTAAAATTGGAGTAGAGCTCTGAAATTTTCAGCATAAGTAGTTTTAGCCTTCTAATTGTATGCCTTAATAACAGAATGTTAAAATTTTAATTAATTAATAAATATGTTACAAAATGATATCTAATAGGGCTACAGCTCTGAAATTTTCAACATAAGTAGTTTTGGCCTTTTAATCAGAAATTTAAAATTTAATTTTTTTAAATTAATTTATTTAATTAATTAATCAACATTTTACAAAACGATTACTAATATAGTTACAGCTCTGAAATTTTCAACATAAGTAGTTTTGGCCTTTTAATTGGAATTTTAAAAAACAGAATTTTAAATTTTTATTTTGTTATATTTTAATTAATTTTTTTAATTAATTAATAAACATTTTACAAAACGACTACTAATAGGGCTACAGCTTTGAAATGTTCAACATAAATAGTTGTATTCTTCTAATTGGATTTTTGAAAAGCAGAATTTAATTAAAATTTTTTTTTTTAATTAATTAACAAATATTTTACAAAACGATTTGTTACTTGGTTACATTTCTGAAATTTTCAACACAAGTAGTTTCGGCCTTCTAATTGGACTGACAAAAAGAATGTTAAAATTTAAATTCGTTTTTCAATTAATTTTTTCGCAAAAAGCGACTTCGAATAGGCCTAGATCTCTGAAAGTTTCAACATACGTAGTTTTAGTCTCTAATTTTGCTTTCCACAAACACGTGTTAACCTGTTCAGGACCGGCGAAAGGAGAAAGAAGCGCTTCCCCAGGCCCGCGCGCTCAAAGAGACTACGCACGCACGGGACCGGGCATTTTTCCCCGTTAAGCATTTTGCCCCGTTAAATTCAAATAAAACGTTCCAATCTGAAATCACGTCTGTGTGATGATGGGCCGGCTGGCACGGAAACACTGATCACAAATACGATATCGCGGGCCGTGAGGGAAGAATCGTCTGATCACATATACGCGATCACGGTCCTGAACAGGTTAAAATAATCTTAAAGGGGTGTTGTATTATTGTATTAACAGGGAATTTTTTTTTTTTTTTAACAAGGGAGAGGCTTCCAATATTAAGTCTTTACGTAGCAATTAGATTTTAGTGAGTGAAGCGAGTTTATGCTTAAGTAGCAATGAACCTTTCAGCGAGTGAAGCGAGCCTATGTTTTCATAGTAATGAACCTTTCAAAGAGTAAAGTAAGTTTGTGCTTATGTGCCAATGAACTTTTCAGCGAACGAAGCGAGCTCGATTTTGCGTAGCGATGAACCTTCCTGCGAAAGAAGAGTCAAAAACCGGGATCTATACACCAATGACAGATTTCCGCAACGCGAGGCCTCACAGCTAGCTAAAATATTGTACATGTTACAATTTCGGGTATTTAGCTAGTCGATAATAATAAAACAAGCTGTGTGTCTGTCTGTCTGTGGCTCTGTAGAACTATAGAAACCTACTTAAAATTGGAGTAGAGCTCTGAAATTTTCAGCATAAGTAGTTTTAACCTTCTAATTGTATGCCTTAATAACAGAATGTTAAAATTTTAATTAGTTCTTTTTTAATTAATTAATAAATATGTTACAAAATTATATCTAAAAGGGCTACAGCTCTGAAACTTTCAACATAAGTAGTTTTGGCCTTTTAATCAGAAATTTAAAATTTAAATTTTTTTTTTTTAAATTAATTTTTTTAATTAATTAATAAACATTTTACAAAACGATTACTAATATAGTTACAGCTCTGAAATTTTCAACATAAGTAGTTTTGGCCTTTTAATTGGAATTTTAAAAAACAGAATTTTAAATTTTTTATTTTGTTATTTTTTAATTAATTTTTTTAATTAATTAATAAACATTTTACAAAACGACTACTAATAGGGCTACAGCTTTGAAATGTTCAACATAAATAGTTGTGGTCTTCTAATTGGATTTTTGAAAAGCAGAATTTAATTTAAAATTTTTTTTTTTAATTAATTAACAAATATTTTACAAAACGATTTGTTACTTGGTTACATTTCTGAAATTTTCAACACAAGTAGTTTCGGCCTTCTAATTGAACTGACAAAAAGAATGTTAAAATTTAAATTCGTTTTTCAATTAATTTTTTCGCAAAAAGCGACTTCGAATAGGCCTAGATCTCTGAAAGTTTCAACATACGTAGTTTTAGTCTCTAATTTTGCTTTCCACAAACACGTGTTAAAATAATCTTAAAGGGGTGTTGTATTATTGTATTAACAGGGAATTTTTTTTTTTTAACAAGGAGGAAGCTTCCAATATTAAGTCTTTACGTAGCAATTAGATTTTAGTGAGTGAAGCGAGCTTAATCTTACGCAGCAAGGAACCTTTCAGTAAACTAAGCGTGCCTATGCTTGCTTTGAATGAATCTTTTAACACATGAAAAAAGCCTGAGTTTATGTGTCCATGAACTTTTCAGCGAACGAAGAGAGCTCGATTTTGCGTAGCAATGAACCTTCCTGCGAGCGAAGCGCCAAAAACTGGGTCCTATACACGAATGACTGATTTCCACAACGCGAGGACTCACAGCCAGCTAAAATATTGCTTGTTTGAACTTATACTACGTATTTGAAGTCTTCAATTTGTTTCCGAATAAATTTCTGGCGAAAGAGCAGATGGTCCGTCAAAAGTCGTCCAGTTTCTCCAACTGACACAACACACAACCATCACAATTTATTGTACAAAATACATGAACATTTTACATTTGAATAGTTGTAAGAAACGCGTATAAATCTATTAAAAATAGTTTTTTAAATGCACCGCTAAGTTTTTAACATCACATATAATCAAGTTAAGTCAAGTTTATAAAATTCTAAAAATCCTTTAGATTTATAAAGTAGTTTTTTGTTTAAAAGTTCAGAAGAAAATTATAAATTTATAAGAAAGAAATTGTTTGAAATATTTTCAAAAATCAAAGCTTCTATGCACGCTAAAACTAGATTTAAAAAATCTGTAATTTAAAATACAAAAAAGTTACGAACTGTCCGGATCAATATTTATCTCGAATCCAAGATATTTTGATGCAGTTTTTGGTTGGTTGTTTTCAGATTATCTGGCGCCGTCAGCAACACAAGAGCTATAATGCACCGACACATTTTTCATTAGACAAGCCGACATACATTTGCAAACACCCATGCCTAACACGGGACTCGAACCCGCAACCTCGCGGTCTAGAAGCTAGCACGCTGACCACTATACCGTTTGGTCCTTGATACAGTTTTTAAACCTTATAAGAAAAAATTGGAAAGCCCAGCAACTGAAATGGAAGTGCTTTTCAAAGGAAAAATAAAGAATAACTAAATGAAGGTACTTTCCATTGTATTTTAACAGAAAATTAGGTCAAATATTTTCAATTATTTTGGAATGTATAGAAAGATCAAAACTTAAAAAGAAACAAGAATTTATACGGTTAGAAGCAACTCCAGAAATATTGGCCTCCTCAGCCAAATGATTTTCAGGGCTAGTAGAAGATTGATGCGTCCAAAATATTTAGGGTATATTCTTTGGAAATGGCAAAATTGTAGAATAAAATAGAATGAAAAATAAGCAAGGCGATATAATCACTCAAGAAAAAAAAAATAATCAAAAAATTGCTCTTTTGGTGAAACTTGCTAAAAACCATTTACTTGTCATGGGAATAAAGAATCAAAGATCCATAAAAATTCAAAATTTTGATATAAACTTGTCACGCGACACATGAGTGTGGAGTATTTTATGACGCCAAATGAAATATAAAATAAAGCAATACGATATAAATATCCTATAAAAAAAGTTATAGTCCATTTTATAGACAAAAATACATGTAATATAAAAGTACAAGCAATGAACCAAAACTAAGTGGAAAGGGGTTTTATTACTGAGTAAGCAGTAGTGAATTATTGAAATAGTAAGTAAACAAAAGTATAAGGGAAAAAGAATAAGTAATGAAATAAGGTACACATCTATTAGGTTTACTTGTATTTTCGTCTATAAAAATGACTAACTATTTATAAGATAGATATATCGTCTTGCTGTCATAATGATAATGTCATAAGGTGTTTTTATTATGACATTTAGTATGATATAATTAAAGAAACCTCCTGGTGTAAAAATCATAGCCCGCCTCTTTTGACACTTTGGACTACGTCATGAGAATTGCACAAATGAGCGGGCTGACTTCTTTACTTATGTTGCGCGTGGGGGTTGGAATTGAAGAGGGGTTTTTTGGGAGGCTGCAAGGAGAAGAGGGGTGAGCATCTATCCCGGAGGTTTCGAAGAGAGAAGTAGGGTTGCTTGACCTCTGAGAAAGAAAAGTTCTTATACCGGGGATCGGAGATTTGATGCTGGCAAGCGGTGACCGCCCGATCCAGAGCAATGAGCAGTAAGTGGCTCTTTTATTCACTCAGTACTCAGCCAGCTAGGAAAGTCTAGTTAGGATATATGTTAACCTTTTAATTATTGCTTTTGGTTGTTTTAAATATTTGTTATTTTGGATTTCAACCTCACACATGTGGTGAGCGTTTTGAGGAAATGTGTTTGCTACCATATACTTAACTGCTGAATAAACTGGTTTCTGAATTAAAGAACTTGTGTTAATTGCGGGGTGTTCTGTAAATGCTTGACACTAAATTTATTGCTTATATTGTATATGCGTAATAAGTACTCCTGCATATACGAATCATGGCACTTGCTTTTTACTTTCAATGACCCATATGTATATATACATAGGGTAATGAAAGTATAGCATTTAGTCAAAAAAAAAATTTCGATTTTTTTTTTTTTTTTGCATTTTTCGACGTTTTGGAACAACCTGATTTCAAAAAAGTGTTCTAGAAGAAATGTTTGTCTGTGTGTGTGTCTGTGGTCTGCAGAACTCCAGAAGAAATTGACCTGCGATGTTCAAATTCGATGTGCCGGTTGGTGATGACGCAGATACCTACCATTAAGGTTTTCGTCAAAATCGCTCATGCGCATAAGGTAGCTGCCATTGAAAAAACCTTGTTTTTCAGTAATTGCTAAAAAACGGCTCTAACGATTTTGTCCAAAATCACTGTGGTATTGCCTCTTAAGGCGTTCTAAACTTCCCCACCTACGAAATTTCCGTAAAAATGCTTTAATGGTGTAAAAAGTTAAGTTGAAAAACGAATGCTTGTAACAGCACTGAGCTAAAGAAAACACTGGAGTGATGACCTTGGCTTCTTTCACAAGCGAGCTTGCGCGTGCTAGACTGTTAGGGCAAAACGTTGCGATTTGTCTATTCAAATTATTCGTGGCGGGCTTTGTTGCAAACCAAATACTCTGAGTATTTTCTGCAAAATAGTGACGTATTTATTTTAAAGTTCTATTTCATCTTATTTTATTTATTAACAGCGATAATACAGCTTAGAAAAAGCTTGTTTACATTTATATAAATCGGGAAATGCCAAGGTTAGAGTGTTTCCGTATAGTGATCATCAAAACAAAAGTGGATATTTTGAGAAATGTCTAGTACTTTAATATAAATAATTTTGCGGCTTGAAATCTTCAATTAGTCGGTGAGCTTTTTACTTTGCCCTGAAAGGATTTAAGATTTGTTTATTTACTTTGTGTTCAATTTCGCGCGATTCGAAGTGTATCCAGCGAAGCTTCGCCGACCAAACGGTATAGTGGTTAGCGTGCTGGCTTCTAGACAGCGAGGTTGCGGGTTCGAGTCCCGTGTTAGGCATGGGTGTTTGTAAATGTATTTTGGCTTGTCTAATGACGAAAGTTTCGGCGCATTATAGCCCTCGTGTTGCTGACGGCGCCAGATAATCTGAATACAACCAACCAGCGAAGCTTCTGTTAAAGCCATAATAAGTACACCTGCGTTATTCATACTTTTGTTATTGAAGAAGTATAAATTTATCTTTTAATATATTAAGAGATTGTATATTTTATAAGCTACTGAAAATGAAATTGTAATTCCAATTATGATACGCTCAAATAGAAACTGAATATTGCTTATGACACAAATTGTATTAAAATATTTAGAATATGGCTTCTGACACAAATTGTATTAAAATATTTAGTAAAATAAATTGCAATATCGATATCGAATGTCTGCTATAATTTGGTTATGATCCGATTACCATACGATATAGCAATTTTTGCCGTATTCTGAACTCTGTTAAAAATATATATAATAAATTTTAATAGTAATGTAATCATTTAATAATTTTAAATTTGGAATCTAAATGCATATATTCAAAATGAACAAGATGACGTATAAATGGCTTCTAAGACATTCATCATTCATAAGGATACTCATTACTCAAAAAGTTCTGAAAAAAGAATATGTGAAAGTTCTGTACAAAAATCTTGCAGGTGCAAAATTAACAAAACTTTTTATTTATTGTCTGTTCTTTAAGCTCATTAGTTTAAAGGTCTATTATATTGTTTTGTATGCAATACTTGAAAATAAATGGAAGGAAAACAAATTGACTATTAATTTCATCAATTGTTATTTTATGATTCAATAATTTATTTTAATGTTTTGACAACCAACATTGTCTTCAATTCTGTAATATAGTAGAAAAATTTATCAAATTTTTTTTCTAATTTTAAAATTAAAGTCATTGTTAGCTTTAAAAAAAAAAAAAAAAAAAAAAAAAAAAAAAAAAAAAAAAAATTCAAAATTAAAACTTCCTAAAAAGGATTGAAAACTCTTGGATAACCTTAACATTTTAGGGGCATAGGCTGATTGGATTTAAATTTATTTGGTACAAGGGCAACACGAACATTTGGATATAAGTTTTAAAAAAATAAAATAGATCCATGTTGCACAGAAATTTTATTGTGTATGTTTAAAAAGGTGGGATATTTTTAATTCCGCCGGGCCTCAAAGAGCTAAAATATGCATTTGAATTAAATTAACATACTTGGCCCGATTTCCCGAACATCCATAAAAGAATTTCTATCGTAAACATGTCAAATAAGTTAGATCCCGTAACCTAAATCTCCATTTTGCTTGATTTGGCACATTTCCTTCCTCATATAAACAGTATAATTTCCAATAAAAATAACACCTTAATATCCTGACTTTGGAAGCAAGAATTCTACTCCAATAAAAAATAATTTGTTTCTGTATAAAAGTTGCTGATTGCAAGTGAAGAGCCAAAACTTCACCCATAATTATCAATCCATGAAGCTATGGGGAGGAACTACTTTTCTCCTTCGTATTCGCACACTCGCTAAAGGGTGCGATTCGGTTTCGGCTAGCTCAGTCAGCACTCCAGTTTCGTATTCTTTAGCTCAGTGTGTAACAGTGAGGTCAATTTCTTTGAGCATACTTTATCAACGATCATTTTTTTTCTCCTTTCCTCTCAGTTTTACATTACACAAATAAGAAAGGATAATATAAGAATTATTAACAAGTACATCACCACAAAAAAAAAAGAAGAAAAAAAAAGCCGTTATAGAATTAATAGGGGGCTTCGCCCCCTGCTCGCTGACGCTCGCCAACCCCCAAACGCTTCGCTGCGTTTGGATTCAGGGACTTTGCCGCTCGAATTTGTGGTTAAAACATCTTGCTGCGCTCGAATAGGTTTGCCAGCCATAAAAAATGTAACCAAATTTTTATAAATTTAATGTAAGGCCTAATAGAGAAAACAGCCAAATTGCAAGTTTCATAATAGAAAGTTAAATATACTATCCGCCAACATTCTGACTTAAAACTTCATTAGCTATGCCCTTACATTGAAGTCCCAATATCTTTTATTTATTCTGATAAAAAACAACGCGAGATACATTCACCAACCCCTGAATGCCTCGCTTGGGTTGGGATACAAACGCCTCAGTACGCTCGGAAAATTCAAGTTTACATAAACAGAATAGTAAAATTTTAATTAAAGAGTAGTTGTATTAAATAAAGAGTG
The DNA here is from genome assembly GCA_963978545.1 of Linyphia triangularis. Taxonomy (NCBI): domain Eukaryota; kingdom Metazoa; phylum Arthropoda; class Arachnida; order Araneae; family Linyphiidae; genus Linyphia; species Linyphia triangularis. The sequence goes on along the minus strand of OZ021723.1, from coordinate 12,386,519 downwards.
GATTTTTGTTTATCGACAGTTGTTTGTTTACATACGTAAGGATGTTGCCGTTCATATATTCAAAATCATTGAGGCTTTGCAGTATCTTAATGACGAAAAATATTGAAATTTAACTAATTAATAAAGTGTTAATATATTATTTTGGCACGTTTTGGCAAATCTACAGCTTATTTCCTTTAAAATGACACCTTGATCATTGAAATTGGTTTAACAGTTTAGACGGACGGACTAATCCCAAAAAACGTATTGCCTATTAAATATATAGATCACAAAAAATATTTCCAAACTGATCATTTTTCTTAGATGAATGATGAAAATATAAAAACGATAAATAACACAAACACACATCAGTATTATAGTGCGATTGAAAGTTGTGAGATGTTCCACACACCTAGTTTTTTATTAGAAACAAAACAATTTTGTGTTTTTTAAATAAGTTCTTCTTGAATTATACTTGTTTTATAATTTTATATAATATTATTTATTTACAAGTTTTTACTTTCAATTACCCATATGTTTAAGTGTAATGAGAGTATAGCATTCGGTAAAAATAAATCCTTTATTATTATTATTTTTTTTTATTTTGCAATTCACCACGCTTTGGAATATCTTGATATCAAAAAAGTGATCTAGAAAAAATGTGTGTCTGTGGTCGGCATTACTCCTTAACAAATTGACCTACGATGTTGAAATTTGTTGAGCGAGTTGTGGTGGCCATGGGACCACATACCCCTTTAGATTTTCGTCAAGATTGTGCATGAGCATGATGTAGTTGCCATTCGAAAAATATGTCTTTCAGTATTTGCTAAAAAACGGCTCAAACGATTTTGGTCAAAATTGGTGTGGTAATGCCTCTTAAGTTATCCTAAACTTTCTCACCTTCCAAATTCCTGTAAAAATGCAATAAAAATTAAAAAACGAGTACCTTTAACTCAGAGTTCTCTGCCCTAGAGCATCGCCCATCAATGGTTGATTTTTTTTCTTTCTATTCATCGAATAAAATCACAAACCTTGCCATGTTGTCTTTATTTTAAGCTCATGTAAAAATTATTACGAAAAAATAAAGCCAAACTGTTCATTTTTATTTAAATGAATGAAACAATGAATATTTTAATGTCATGGTCAAATTGCTATGCTCCATACCCCTACTTAATTAAAATAGACAGTTCCCGCATTTTTAATTTTTTTTTAAATTCAATTTTAAATGTTTCGAAAAGACCATAAAAAAAAAAAAATTCTGCTTAATTCTTTTTTTCTTTTTTCTTTTTTAATTTGCGATCAAATTTACCTTGTCAGAAAGTTGGAGAGAAAGCGATTTATTCCGCTGGCATTGAATGTCACGTCACGGCTTCACAAACATCTTGGCTTGAAATGCATCAGTGGAAACCAGATTTGCAAGTTTCTAGCAAATCACACTAACCTGCACGGAATATGGCAATGGTCTTCCAATGTCAACTCTTTGGCAGAAACCTCACGATAACCATAGAAACTGTAGGAACCCTTGACGTCACTGATTTTGCTGAGTGTTTTGATCGGACTGCGTTTAGCTGGGTTTTGAAGCATTTTCTTTTCATAATATTTAAATAACTAATTTTTTTAAAGAACTTCTGTTTAAATATTTGGAATCAGAAAGAAATTCTTTATAAATATAAAGTAATTTCACTCGTTTTTAAAAAATTCATGAATCGTCCATTACAAGTATGTAAACGTAGGGTAGTGAAAGTATAGCGTAAGGTCAAAATAAATTTCGATTTTCCGCATTTCTCCACATTTTGGAATATTCTAAATTTAAAAAGGTGGTCTAGAAATAATGTCTGTCTGTGTGTCTGTATGTACGTAGTCAGCATATGTCTCTAACAAATTGGCATACAATGTTCAAATTTGTTGTGCGGGTTACTGGTGGCTATGGGATTTACCATTAATGTTTTTCGTCAAAATCGCTCAATCACATAAGGCTGAAATCATGAAAATTCATGGGGAAAAAAAAGTTGTTCAGCAATTGCTAAAAAACGGCTCAAACGATTATGATGAAAATTTCGGTTGCAATGCATTTTAAGGTTTTTTTTATCAACCTCATTTTCGAAATTGCCGTAGAAATGAGAAGAAAGCGTAAAAAGTTGAAAAACGAGTGCCTTTAATCAGAGCTCTCTGCTCTTGAATATTGCTCATCAACGACTGAATTTTGTCTGTTTCATGCCCAAGAAAGAACAATGTAATGTCTACCGAATAACACCTCCAATTTCATCATCTTGGCGGGTTTTTTCGCCCATGTAAAAATTATTGCCAAAAATATTACCAAAGTAGCCTATTTTGTATAATTGAGAGAAATTTTGAAAATGGTAAAAAACATCTTTTAATTTTTAATGCAATGACCAATATTGTAGTGTAATTCAGCGTTTCTCAACCTTTCACTATTCGAGGCCCAGTTTTCAATCATAATTTTCATCGTGTCCCCGCTTACAATAAAATGTATACAACGAAAATATATATTGAGTATTCTGGATTCTGTTTTTAAACTATTTTTAATTAACTGCCAAAACAAGAGTAAAAGCGAGCTAACGTTGGCGAGAAACTACATCCGACATTTTGCCAAACGGGCGGTGAACACGACCGAGGCCGTCTCGAGCATGCACAGAGCAAATGTTTTCTCATAGGAAGAAGGAAAATGTTCGATAACACAAGTTTCAATTCCAGCCAGTCTCATTCGAGTCGATCCTTCTATCGTTATCCAATCCATGGTGAATGTGTAAGTATACATGTTTTCGTGTTAATTGCAATTCTCCATGTTAAATATTCAAGGCAGCAGATTTATGCAGACTCATGAATACATTCTTAAGCGGAAGTACGCGAGCATTAGACAATAGTCAAGCATCAACAAGTGCACATACAAGCGTGGTTCCGAAAATAAAATCAAGAAAATATTCTCAAGAATACTTAAATTTTGGGTTTACCAGTACCAAGGCCGAACTGGATTGTAACGAGCGCTAAGGCACTCTCCATGCCGTGACAATTTTCAAAAGTCTATGGGTGCGAAGGAAACAAGTTGTTAGTTCCATTTTCTCCCACAAAACAATGGGGCGCTGCAATCCAACCAGATTTGAAACTGCAATATATTGATATTAACACACTTGTCGTAAATCAATGGGGCTGAAATTTGGCAGATAGATTTGATGTCATTGACAATGCATTCTATCAAATTTTGGGGGCATTCTATCAAATTTCACTGTCACTAAAAGGTCGCTTTTACTTATGCTTGTATCTTCAGATACTAAAAAACATATTTACATCATCCAATCGCCCTGAAAATTAACAGGTAGATTCATTGTCGTTAAAGTTGCATTATATCATGTTTCGGGAGGTGTCACTGTCACTAAAAGGTCGCTTTTACACACGCTTCTATCTTCAGTATACTAAAAAACCAACTTGCAGTCATCCAATCGCGTTGAAATTTGACAGGCAGATTCTTTGTCGTAGATCCGGATCCAAGGGGAATTCGTGAAATTTAAAATCGGCTCTCTTTCCAGAATATGAAGTACAGTGCGGTACGCAACAATTCACCATGTTTGGTTTTAAGTGATAATGAAATTAATTAATATATGTAAATCTATGAGGATGGCATCAATTCTATTTGCAAAAAATATTAGAAATTAAAAAAAATTAAATCAAAAACTGCGATAAATTTTTTTTAGAACGCCAGCTAAAATAAAAATATCCATGGCTGCCAACTCTAAAATCACGAGAATTGCCAACGACGGCTTTTTAATTTAATTTTTATAATTTCTAATATTTTTTAAAAATACGACAAAGAATTCCAAACTCTGTTTCCATAAAGAGTAATGAAATTAAAATTAAAAAATAGGCCTTATTTTAAATAAACAACTTATTTCTAAAAATAGATATCAAAGTCTCATATTTGATGCGTAATAATCAACAAAAAGCAAATTTTTTTTAAATAAATGATAGTTTTTGCATGAAATATAAATAATAAATTGTCGCGAGTGAACTGTGTATAAATTTATTTCATTCGTTAATATTATCGTTTGGCAATATTCGGCGTATTCTTTTTGCATTTTAAAAATAAAGTAATTTTGTCCTCTTAGTAACTTATTGATTTTCGTCCAAGCAAAGAAAACACATGCTACTGTGATGGTAATTTTAAATTGGTTGTCGGTCTAGGAATATTTAACTGCATTCACTATAACTGTCTATGCAAATTTCTTTTCTACTTGTGTACATATATATTCTTGGTGATGTGTTCCTAAGTGTGTGGTTCTTTTTATTTGACGTTAAATAAACGTTGGCTTATCAAGACTGGATCTTATTTTATTCTTCCCACCAACAATAGTGGGTTATGGGTCGAGCAACGTGGCCCCGCGTAACTTTGAACTATATGAAGTAAGTTGCCGTAGTTTAAACTTTTTTCAAAAGTATGACCGAGTACGTGGCTGGATTGAGTTTTCCTAAATTGAACGGGACGAATTACGCCCGATGGAAGACGGATATGAAAGTGTATTTGATGGATCGTGATTCCTGGAGTTTTGTAGAAGGTAAAGAGGAAGACCTTGGTGCGAGTGCTTCATCATCAGAAAAACGGTCGTATAATCTTCGAAGGCAACGAGCGTACACTTCCATTTATCAAGGATTAGAGCCAAAATTTCAAACGTTAATTTCTCAAACAACGGATGGAAAAGAGGCTTGGGAAATTTTGCAACTAAATTTTGAACCGAAGTCAAGAGCCAGATTAGCAGGTCTATTGGACGAGTTCTACGAACTAAGATTCAACCCGGCAGAAGAAACTATAGGTATTTACTGTAAACGAGTGTATGAAAAGAAAGAGATGATAATCGAAGCAGGTTTCGAGATACCGGAACTTTTAGTGTGCTTTCAACTAATACGCAGACTGCCAACTGACTATGAAAACATTGTTCAACAACTGTATCGACTAAAAGATGAAGATTTCAAATTTGACAGAGTTCAAGATGACCTTGTTACAGAATCGGGAAGAATATTATTAAAGAAGAAAGATGATCTACTTGAATCGTCAATAGTAGGTGACGCATACTTGGCTAGGTCAAGACGTCCACCTTTCCAATCCAGAAGCACAACGAAACCTAACGCAAGCAGTGGAAGTGCACTGGGACCCAGAAGCAAGGAAGAACCCAGCTCATCGAACGAGCGATATCGAAGAATGGGGCCGTGCAGATTCTGTAAGATGTCAAATCATTCCGAAGAAAATTGCTGGAAGAAGAAAGAGTCTAAACGACAACTGAACTTTTACAGTGAAGTCAACCCTCAAAATGACAGTGAAGCGTTTAACACTGGTGTCAACATGGTCGAATTCTTAGTGGACACAGCAGCTACATCCAATTTTTGCAACGACTTATCGCTGTTCCAAAACTTTAAGAAGTTACCGGATACTAAGGCTTTGATTGGTGACAAAGATGCTACATCGGTGATATGTGGAGTTGGTGATATTTCTTTGGACGTTAAAGACTCATCAGGTAACGTTAATATTACCCTTGAAAATGTACTTTATTCTCCAAATATGAGACGCAATTTAATAGGAGGTGCTAATTTGGATATTGCTGGTTATAAAGTCGTATGGGGAAATTCAAAGATGATTATATATGATAAATATGAAAATTTTATATTAACTGTTCATCGAAAAGAAAATTTTTATATTTTGTATGCTTATCCTCCAATTCAAACTTCAGCAATGTATAGTAATTTAAGCCCTGAACTGATTCATAGAAGGTTTTGTCATGTTAACTATCCTCTATTAAGGGAAATGAGTTCAGATAAAAGTGTGAAAGGTTTAGAAAATTCATCATTGACTAAAAACTGCAAAAATTGTCAAACTTGTTTAATTTCTAAGTCGAAAAGAACGTCATTTAAGCGAAATTATGTATATAGACGTAATACTAAAAATGTATTAGAAAGGGTTCACATGGATATATGGGGACCAGCTCCAGTTAAATCAATAGGTGGAAATAAGTACTTTTTAACCCTAGTTTATGATTATTCACGTAAAATTGATGTCTTTGTGATTCGAAATAAAAATGATGTATTTAGTTGTTTTAAATCATATCTAACGCGAGTAGAGCGAGAATTGGGTAAGAAAGTTAAAGCAGTAAGAACTGATAACGGGCTGGAGTTCTGTAGTTCAGAATTCGAAAAATTTCTTAATGATTTAGGTATTAAAATTGAGCGTACATCAATTTATTCCCCGAAAATTAATGGTATTGCCGAGAAATTTAACCATACTGCTTTAGATGCCGTCAGAGCCATGTTACAAGATAGCGGTCTTAAACCTAGTTTTTGGGCAGAAGCTCTTAAGACCTTTGTGTATGTCAGAAATCGGTGTACCCATAAATTAACCGAGGGTAAAACTCCAATAGAAATTTGGAAAGGGTATAAACCTTCAGTTAAGCATCTGAAAGTTTTTGGTTCTTTGGCATATGTTCATATTCCTAGTACTAAAAGAAACAAATTGCAACCTAAAGCCCTAATGGGAATTCTAGTTGGTTATGCTACTAAACGCAAGGGCTATAGAATTTATATTCCAAAGAAACGTACTGTGGAGGAAACAATTCATGTATATATAGATGAAAACAGAAAAGGGGTATCTAGTTTATTCGGAAGTACAAATGTATGCAGTAATGTGCATTTTTTGTTGGACAATTGTGATTCTGATCTTGATGTTATTGAAACTACTAACACTCAACCCGTTAAGACTGTATTTGATGTTACTAACGATTTACCGGTTAAGACCGAAATGTTACCTCTAGATGTTAGTAATTGGAATAGAGTTGAAAGGCCGAGAAATAATAGTGATAGAATCGATGTTTATTACTATCCGCCTGGAAGTAATGAAAGATTACGATCTTTAAATGATGCAGAAAAATATTGTAAACTAAACAATATTTTGTTTAATCCTGAAAAGTTTGATTTTAAAACGACAACGACTGAAGTTGATAATAAAGAATCTAATTTGGTATTTGAAAATGACTCAAAATTTATAGATAATCATTTGAGTGATATTTTTCAGGAAGAACTGTATATGATTGAATCGCCACAAACTTTTCAAGACACGACTAAAATGGCTGAGATAAAGAACATTATTCTTAGCAGCGAAGAGTATAAAAAGGATCCGGGTTTCACCAAGGACATTTTGGAGAATATTATTTCTGAAAGAAAAATTCGAGAAGAACAAGAACGAGAAAGAATTAATCGTGAACAAGAAAGGAATTACGATTTAGAGAAAGACAGGATGGAACATAAAGTGGAATTGGCGAGAGTTCGTGCCCAGGGACCTTTCCAAAGTGAAATTCAACCGGAAATCGGGAATTCTAAGAGAAAATTCACGTTACCAAAATTGGAATTTCGTCGATTTGGCGATGATATTAAGGAGTGGCTTCCGTTTTGGAGTCAGTTTGAACGCATTGATAAAGATGAAGATATTGCGCCAGAAGACAAGTTCCAATACCTAATACAAGCTACCGTTCCGGGGACCAGGGCAAGAGAAGTCGTAGAGAGTTTCCCGCCAACAAGCGCCAATTACTCGCAAGCGATTGAAAGTTTAAAATCACGGTTCGGCAGGGAAGAGCATCTTGTTGAGGTATACGTCCGGGATCTTTTAAAGCTTATTATATTTGTCCAGAGCAAACAGAAGTTTTCTCCAACCTCATTGTACGATAAGCTTGAGTCATATTTGCGTGCATTGGATTCATTAGGAGTTACAACCGAAAAATGTGCCTCGATTTTGTATCCTATTGTGGAATCATGTTTTCCTGAGGACTTTCTAAAAGCATGGAATAGGAGCTCAATTTCTTCAGGAAAGGAAGCCAAAGAGCGTCTCACTTACCTGATGTCATTTCTAAAGTCAGAAGTAGAAGGCGAAGAAAGAATCGGTCTTGCGATGGCGGGTTTTGGATTGGCAAAAAATGAACTCCCTCGAGTTAACAAAAATAAAAAGTGTTGGTATTGGGGCGAGCGAACTATATTTTATGCGGATTAATACAAGATCCGTGTAGGTGTAGTTTGTTCTTCCCTCTACCGGGAAACCATCATTCCTTTTGCAGACATGAAAGTGTAAAGACCTGTGTGGTTCTGTCTGATGTTTGTAGGCTGTGTGCCGAATTGGTTCTTAGTGAACTTTATCTCCGTAGTTCGTTAATCGTCCGTCCTGTCATTAAATGTATTTGTCTACCCTACCTCATGGACTATTATTTTTATGGTAAAGAACAACAAATGGTAGCAGAGCGTGGTTAGTTAGGGTTGAACTATGTGTTAAAACGAAACTTACGAAACGATACTTCGTGACTGTATGCTCAAACGAAACTTAGTGATCAATCGAAATTCTTTGTGATTTGCGTGTGAAAAATGGAACGTTTAAATGTTCCTGAACTGACTGGAAATAATTATTTTATTTGGGCCCTGAAAATCAAAGCGGCACTAACGTTAAAAAGACTGGATGCAGTAATATTCGAAGTGAAACCAGAAGATCTGGAAGGAGATGCTGCTGCACTATGGATACAGAAAAATGCCGATGCCGTTGCATATATCAAGTTATCCTTATCAGATGAACAATCACTCCAGTACGCGGCTGAAGAAGACGCAAAAACTTTGTGGGAGAAGATTAAAGCAAACTTTACCGGCCAAGCTGAAGACAGAAAAATTGATGCCGGAAACGAACTTAAAAATATAGAAATTCGACACAACGAAGCAGCAAATGATTATATTGCGAGAGCAAGAGGTGTATCTACAAAGTGCCAATCACTTGGACTTGAAATTTCTCATCGAGAACTGGTGTACTATACTGTTCGTGGACTGAGTGGAAAATACACGAAAGTTAGAGAAATATTAAAAACGCAGCGTGAGAAGAGTTTAGAGGAAGTGCTGGAGATTCTACGTGAAGAAGAAAAAAGTTTCGGTTCGACAAACAACCGACATGCTGAGGGGATCAATGCCGAAGCATTCTACTCAAGGAAGAAGCAGAATTCAAATTCAAGAGTGTGCTACATATGTAGACGTCCAGGGCACATTGCCAGATCGTGTTTTCAAAGAAATAAGAATCGTGGAAGTGACATTTCGTGTGGTAACAGAGGATCTAAGTATGAAAACGGAAATAACCGAACTGTGAACTATACAAAAGAAAACAAATCTGCTCTACAAGTTTCTGCACAGGAGAAAGAACAGTGCGATAACACATGGGTTCTTGACAGTGGAGCGTCAACGCACATGTCTAAAGACAGGTTTTGGTTCACAGAACTTGTTCCAGAAGTCAACGATATCTATCTAGCTGGAAAAGATTCGAAAATAACTTCTGAAGGTAAAGGTACAGTCAGAGCAAATACTGTAAGTAACAAAAATTCAGTAAACATAACCATGGATAATGTTTCATTTGTACCTGATTTAAGAAATAATTTACTTTCTGTTACTGCAATGATGAATAATGGGTGTAGGATTGTATCAAAATATAACTGTGTATTAATTTTTGATAAAAATAATAATTTTGTAACTAAAGCAGTTCTGAATGATAATAGATTAGAAGTGTATTTGAAACCATTTTGTGATCCTGAGTGTAATATTTCTAGTGCTAGTAATTATGAAATTTGGCACAATAGATTATGTCACTTAAATCCTAAATATATGACTATAATGAAGGAGTATATTAATCTTAATGATGTAAAAGATTTTAGTTGTGAAGTGTGTGATATAAGTAAGATAACTAGAAAAAGTCATCCTAGTATTGATATTAATCAAAGTTCTGAAATTTTAGAATTAGTTCATGTGGATCTGTGTGGTCCTGTACAATCAGAATCATTGGGAGGTTCTAAGTACTTTATGGTAATAGTGGATGATTATTCTGGAATGTATTTTACATACTTCATGACATGTAAAAGTGAAGTGTTAAATGTGCTTTCTCAGTTTAAAGCTAAGTATGAAAATCTTACAGGTAAAAGAATTAAAAGGTTGCGAACTGATAACGGTAGAGAATTCGTAAATGAACAAGTGGATAATTTTCTTGCTAGTTCAGGTATTGCACACGAAAAAACAATTCCATACAACGCAGAATCAAACGGGAAGGTGGAAAGGGCGAACAGAGTTCTTTTAGATCGGGCAAGATCTATTTTATACGAAAGTAAACTTCCATTAAAATTTTGGGCCGAAGCAATAAATTATTGTACACGTATATCTAATGTCACGCCCCGTAAAGGAAAAGAAAAAATTCCATTAGAATCTTGGACTGGTAAGAAACCGAAATTAAATTATTTAAAAAAGTTTGGTTGTATGGCTTATTTTCATGTTCCGAAAATAAAGAGAAATAAATTCGATATTTCGGGAAAGAAAGGCATCTTAGTAGGTTATTCACGAGAAAGAATAGGGTATCGTATTTACGATCCAAGCATAAATAAAATAATTGAAGAAAGATCCGTTATATTCAACGAACACATAAAAGGAAGTACATTAATTCAAAACGAAAAACAAGAGTTATGGGATATTGAAGGATTAAATAAAAACCGTTTCCAAGAAGAAATAAAAAACAAAACGGCGGATTTCTTTTTGAGTGAAGAACTCAGCGATAAAACACAAAATAGTTTATTGCCGACTGTTGCGCAATCAGAATCGAATGACGAGCAGGTGTTAAATTCAAATGATAAACAGCTAAGGCGATCGGAACGAATAAAAAATAAATTAATAATCGCAAATCTTAGTGAATGCATTCCTCAAAATATTTCTGACGCGAAGCTAAGTAACAATTGGTTAAGATGGGAGAAGGCAATTAATAATGAGCTTGATTCATTGAATAAGCATAAAGTTTGGGAAATTGTTGATATGCCAGGACACGATACGAAGTTAATCAAAAGCAAGTGGATTTTTTCTATTAAAAATAATGATGTGTATAAAGCGCGACTTGTTGCCACAGCTTTTAATCAAATAAAGAATGTTGATTATTCAGAAACATATTCACCAGTCGTAAATATTGAGAGCTTCAGAATTTTAATAGCAATCGCTGCAAAATTAAATTTGATTGTTGGATTTTTTGATATAAAGACTGCATACTTGTATAGTGAACTAGAAGAGACCGTTTATATGTTACCTCCACCAGGTTTTGAAACAATTATAGGTGAAGGGAAAGTTTGTAAATTAAAGAAAAGTTTGTATGGGTTACCACAGAGCTCAAGGAATTTCTATTTAAAAATAAAAGGGGAATTGGAAAACATTGGATTATTACAATTAGCATCTGATGATTGTATATTTATGAAAGTTGATAATGGAAACATTTTCATTTTATGTATGTATGTCGATGATTTGGCTATATTTTATAATTCTAAAGAAATGTGTGATAATATTGTTACTCAAATTAGGAATATATTTGAACTGCATGAAAATGAAAAATGCAAGTTTTTGGGTTTAGAGATATTTAAAGATGATAAAGGTATTGGTTTATCTCAATCTGAATACATTGAGTTCTTATTGACTAAACATAATTTGGAGAATTGTAAATCTGTAAAAACTCCTATTGTAAAAGGGGAAGATAAAAGTTTTCCTCTCTCAGATGATTTGATAGATATAACTATGTATCAAGAATTACTTGGTGAACTTTTATTTTTGGCAAATCGAACTCGTCCTGACATTTCATTTGTAACAACGTATTTATCACAGTTTAATCATAAACCAGAAAAGAGGCATTATCTTTTGGCTAAAAGGGTTCTAAGGTATTTACAAGGAACAAAAGATAAGAAATTGTTTTATAGTAATGAGTTTGGTTATTTAAATGCATGTTCTGATGCAAGTTGGGGTAATGCAGAAAATGCTAAGTCTTTTTCTGGAAGTGTTATTTTATTAGGTGATTCTTTGATTTCTTGGAAGTGTCAAAAACAAAAAAGTGTTAGTCTTTCAACTTGTGAAGCTGAATTGTTTGCTATTTCAGAAACATGTAAAAATATTATTTGGACATTGGATTTGTTAAATGAGTTGTCATTTAAACAATTTATAGACGATAGTGTAATTTTGTATTCAGATAGTCAAGCAGCTATTCAATATGTTAAAGGTACGAAATCTTCGAATAAGTCAAGGCATATGAATTTACGTTTTCATTTTGTCAAGGACTTGTTGATGGACAATGTAATTAAATTGAAATATTTACAGACTGAATATATGATTGCAGATTTTCTTACCAAAGCTGTTAATGAAGAAAAATTGTTATATTCACTGAAAGGTATTTCATTAGTGTAAAGGTATTTTATGTATTATTATATGTCATTGTATTGTATGAGTTTGTATGTTTATGATAAAATATTGTTACTCGCAGGAGGGGTGTGTTGGTATTGGGGCGAGCGAACTATATTTTATGCGGATTAATACAAGATCCGTGTAGGTGTAGTTTGTTCTTCCCTCTACCGGGAAACCATCATTCCTTTTGCAGACATGAAAGTGTAAAGACCTGTGTGGTTCTGTCTGATGTTTGTAGGCTGTGTGCCGAATTGGTTCTTAGTGAACTTTATCTCCGTAGTTCGTTAATCGTCCGTCCTGTCATTAAATGTATTTGTCTACCCTACCTCATGGACTATTATTTTTATGGTAAAGAACAACAAAAAGTATGAATCTGATTTGTTTAGAAATAAAACACCAACTGCATCTGGTTTGCTGTCAACAACCTCTGAAGTAAGAAATAAATGCATTTTTTGTGAGGGAAAACACAGGAGCTCCAAATGCTTTTCTGCCCAAAAAATGAGCATTATCGCCAGGCAGAATGTTTTAAAGGCCAAGCGCTGCTGTTTTGCCTGTCTTACGCTTGGTCATAACGCTAAGAATTGTCGAGTATTTTTGAAGTGTTTGATATGTGGGAAGAAACACGTTCCACTAATGTGTGAAAAGCTGGAGGAAGTGCTGGAAAAGCTGAAATCTCAACTTATTTCTGATGGCCAAGAAAAGAGTGTCCGTCTTTTATTGGACAGCGGATCACAAAGATCATACATTTTGAAAGATGTAGCAAGGTAGATGCAATACTCACCGATTAGACAAGAAAGTGTGACACATGTGTTATTTGGAGGTGTTGCAACGAAGGAATATAAACACGACTGTTTTAAAATAAAATTGAAAAATTTGAACAATCAGTTCAAGTGCAATTTGGAAGTTTTGGACCAAGATGTCATATGCAATAATATTCCTCCTGTTGGAAAAGGTTCGTGGCTTAAAGAGCTGCAAGATAAAAACATTGTTTTGACAGACGTTGGTAACACCAGCGATCCAATCGAAATTCTCATCGGAGCTGATATAATGGGGAAATTGTTTACTGGTCGCCAAGAAGTGTTGTCTTCTGGATTGGTAGCAATAGAAACTTATCTGGGATAGACTTTGATGGGAAAAGTTCCCCGAAGCAACATTAAAGCTGATAGTTTGGCCATGACGGTGACAAATCTATTTGTAAAGGAGGCAGATTTAGCTGAACTATGGAGACTGGATTTAGTTGGAATAAAAGATCCCATTGAAAACAAATCTCAGATGGAACAGGATTTTATGACAAAGAAGCATTTTCAAGAAACTGTTCGTTTCAATGAGAAAGGTCGATATGAAGTTCAGTTGCCATGGAGTGAAGGCTGTTCTCCGTTACCTAACAATTTCGACTTAGCTAAAAAACAACTTCTAAACTTGTTTCCAATCACCTGTATAAAGATTACGAAAACGTTTTGCGAGGATGGTTGAAAGAAGGAATAATAGAAGAAGTCCCTGAAGCTGAGATAGATTCTTATGGTAATTACTTGCCTCATCGATCCGTACTAAAAGAGAGCAGTAGTACAACGCCTATTCGCCCTGTTTTTGATGCATCAGCAAGAATGCATAATCACCCTTCTCTAAACCAGTGCTTAGAACGTGGGTCTAATTTTATCGAGTTAATTCCAGATATTCTGCTGAGATTCAGGGAGCGAAAGATTGGTGTAACAGCTGACATTAAGAAGGCCTTTTTACAGATCAGAGTGTGTCAAGCCGATAGAGACTTCCTGAGATTCCTATGGTGGGAGAGCAGAGAAGAAAAGAAACTCCAAGTATTTCGTCATACCAGAGTAGTGTTTGGAGTAAAATGTAGTCCTTTTCTTTTGGGAGCAGTCATAGAACATCATGTGAACTGTTCAGAAGACTTAGAATCTGATTTTAAGGAGAAGCTTCTTAAAAGTTTTTACGTCGGTAATGTGGTGGCTAATGTTAATAGTGAAGAAGAATTAAAGAATTTTGTGGCGAAATCCAAAGAAGTAATGCGTAAAGGAGGATTTGATCTCAGAGGCTGAGAAAACTCTGGAGAAAAAGGCAAAGCAGGTGAATCCCCTGAAACTCCCATAGTTGGACTGATTTGGAATCGTCAAGAGGACACATTGAAAATTAATATGAATTGGTTAAAGGAAGTAAAGCTTCATTGTCTCACCAAACGAATGATTTTGTCAGTCGCCCATAAAGTTTATGATCCTGTTGGTTATTCTTCACCGGTGATGCTCTGTCCTAAATTAATGTTGCGAGAAGCTTGTAGAAAAGGAATCGGTTGGGATGAATCGCAGGAGACATAAGAAATAATTTATTTCAGTGGTTTGAAGAATTAAAGTTCTTAGAAGAAATACATATACCCAGGTATATTAAAAGCGATCACGAGAAATTGGAAAATTGTGAAATACACTGTTTTTGTGACGCCAGTAAAGATACCTTTGCCGTTGTAGTTTTCTTGAGAATTGAAACTGAAAATAAGACAGAGTTAGTACTTCTTGCATCAAAATCTCGCATTGCACCTCTCAAGGGTGGAACTATTCCTCGGTTGGAACTTTTAGCTGCTTTAGTGGGAGCTCGATTGACGAAGTCGGTGATAGAAGCCCTGGGATGGGAAGAAGTAAAATGTCATTACTGGAGTGACTCGACGACAGTGCTCGCATGGATATCTCGAGAAGAAAACTGGTCGGTTTTTGTTAGAAATAGAGTGCAAGAAATAAAGAAACTGAGTAGTCCCTCCTCATGGTGAAATGAATCCTGGAGATCTACCATCGAGAGGATGTAATGCAAAGCAACTATTGAACCTCGCATGTTGGGAGGGTCCACTCTGACTGAAAGAATCCAGGAATAGTTGGAGTCATGTAGGGATAGAAGAAATTATCAATGAAGAAGAGATTCTCAAAGAGAAGTTAAAATCTACTACCCTCCCAAATGTTGAGGAAAGTTCTGAAGCAAACTGGTATTATGAATACTTCTCAAAGTATACGCATATTATCCGTCTGGTTTGTTGCATTTGCCGATTCATTCATAACTGTTCTTCAGCTAAAGAAGATAGAACATTTGGAGAAATTTCAGCCCTGGAGTATGGGAATGCGGAATTAAAAGTATTGAAGATGATACAGCAAGAATCTTTGGTGGCGTTGGAAAATAAAAAGTTGAAAAATCTCTCGACCTATAGGGATAATGACGGCATTATTAGAGTAAAGACGCAAATTACTTACAGGAAAGATGAAGAAGACTTTAGAAAACCTGTTCTTCTACCATCTGATCATGAAGTAGTTAAGAGACTTATACGTTTTCATCACGAGAAAAACTCGCATTGTGGTGCTCAAATGTTGTTAAATATCTTACGAGAGAGATACTGGATATTAAATAGCAAGAAAACTGTGAGGAAAATCATCTCGAGCTGTGCTATCTGTGCAAGATTCTCTTCTCGGAAGGTCGAAAGTACAGTTTCCCCGCTTCCAGAAAATCGTGTACGGGATGCTGCAGTCTTCCAGATTTCAGGGGTGGATGCCGCTGGACTCTTATACCTGAAGGATAATACGAAAGCATGGGTACTTATCTTTACCTGCGCGATATATCGAGCTGTACATCTCGAGTTGGTCAGCAGTGTTTCTACAGAAGTTTTTTTGATGGCATTAAGGAGATTTGTGGCCAGAAGAGGTAGATGTTCTACAATTTATTGCGACAACGGTAGTAACTTCGTCGGTGCCGCGAACTGTCTACGTATGTTGGACTGGAATAAAATTATGAAACATGGAGCCATCAATAACATTGAATGGAAGTTCAATCCACCGACAGCTGCGTGGTGGGGTGGATGGTGGGAGCGGCTCATTAGAATAATGAAAGACATGCTCAAAAGAGTTTTAGGCCGAGCCCTTCTATCTCAAGAAGAGATTCTGACAGTGTTGTGCGACTGCGAATCACTGATGAACTCGCGTCCTCTTACATATATTTCGGAGAGCAATGCAGATCCAGTTCCCCTTTCACCATCCATGTTTCTACAAGACATACAGGAATGGAGAGTGCCAGACCTTGATGCAGTCGATCAGAAAAGCCTAAATCGAAGATTAAAGTATCGGCAGGCTCTACAAAAGGATCTCCGAAACAGATTTCGATCAGAGTATTTAGGTCTTCTTGTACAGAAGAATAAAAAGGCAGAGTCCCGTATCATATCAGTGGGAGATATTGTATTAGTTGGAACCGACAACAGCAAAAGAATAAATTGGCCTTTAGGACGGGTTGTCGAGCTACTACCTGGTAAGGATGGCAATGTGAGGTTGGTCAGAGTGCAAACCACCCATTCTAATCTCCTCCGCCCTATCCAGAGATTATATCCTTTAGAAATTTCTACAGACTCGGGTATTTTAAACTCTGGTAGTAAATTAAACATGAAACTGAAATCATGGGTGCCTAAAGAAGATGTGCCTGTTGCTACAGCGAATCAACCTAGCCACATCACTAGAACTGGACGGGCTGTTAAGATTCCTGAAAGACTGAACTTGTAACCCTTTTGAACTGTCTTAAACTCAAATTGGTCTTTTAAGTTGTCTTTTTTTAAGTTAATTTAAACTGAAGTGTTGAGATGCTTCCATCTCAAGGTGGGAGTATGTTAAGTGTCATAATAATTTAATTCAGTTTTTTAGTTTCTATCTTGTGGCAATAGTAATAATAATTTAATTTAGCTTTTTAGTTTCTATCTTGTGGCAATGGTTTTTGTAAATAAACGAATCGAAAATGAGAAACGCAACGGTTGTTATGGCGTCCGTGTTTTTTTTATTTTAATTAGAAGCAGAAAACAGGTAATTATCTACTGCAAATTCTAATATTTAAGTTATCGTTGAGTTATTTTACAATAATATGTCAGTAGTAGAAGAACTACTTTTCTGCAAACCAATAGAACTCCATACAACATCGCTCGCATTGTTTGCTATTTTAAATGATTTTATGAACGAGGCAAACATAAAATGGAAAAATTGCATCGAAATATGCACCGATGGTGCTCGTTCGATTTCCGGATTATTCCAAGGTATACAAGAATTTGTAAAACAAAAATCGCCTCAGTGAGTCTGGACACATTGCATGATCCACAGAGAAGCTTTGGCTTCAAAAGAAATGACTCCTGGTCTGAATATAGTGTTAACTACCGTTGTAACCGAGACACCTGAAATCGAGAATCTTTTCCGAACTTTGTAAAGTACATTCACATTCAGTACATTCTTATTGCGAGGCAAGATGAAAATTTTTGCAACGTGTTTATGAATTAAAAGAAGAAATCGCCATTTTCCTAGAAGAAGAAAACAGACCGGAAGCCGAGAATTTTCCCGATAGTTTATTTGTTTTGAAATTGAACTACTTGGTCGACATATTCGAGAAATTGAATAACTTGAATCTTCAACTCCAAGGAGCAAATACACATGTGTTAGATACGAGTGATAAAGTTAATACTTTTTCTATAAAATTGGAATTGTGGCGCAGAAATTTAAAGCAAAAAAACTTAACAATAATGTTCGCTAATGTTGATGATTACTAAAACTAACAAGGCTTAAGAAGAACATGTAAAAATTGTTTTTGTAACCACTGAAAATCATTTAGCTTTGCTGACAAAGAAATTTGATAAGTATTATCTTGCTGACGACACGCTGATAGCAAGTTACGAGTTGGTTAGGGATCCATTTCATAAGACTCCCGAAGGACTCTCAATTGATGAGGAAGAAAAATTCATAGACTACACGACAAGTGGCGAAACCAAAAGACAATTTAGTAATAAATCACTATTTGAATTTTGGGCAGGAGTAGAGGATGATTTTTCTGCACTAAAAACAAGGGCATTTCGTATTCTATTACCATTTTCAACATCCTACCTCTGTAAAACTGGATTTTCTGCTGTGGTTTCTTTGAAGACAAAATATAGATCTCGGCGAAATATAGAAACAGAACTGAGAGTGGCTATATCTAATATGAAGCCTTCCTACGAAAAACTTTGCAAAATGATTTCTAATAGGGATACAGCTATGAAATTTTCAATGTAAGTAGTTTTGATCTTCTAATTGTACTTTTGACAAACAGAATTTTAAATTTTGATGAATTTTTTTAATTAATTTTTTTTTAATTAAGTAACAAATATTTTACAAGATGATTTCTAAAAGGGCTACAGTTCTGAAATTTTCAACCAAAGTGGTTATAGGCTACTATAACCACTTTATTTGAAACTACTAGTTTTCTAATTTACTTTTTAATGGTGAAATGTTTGGCTATCAGAAACAGTGATATATTTGTTTTAGTATGTTCACCTTTTTGGTTACTTGTGCCAGTTTTCAGCATACTGGTTTTATGGGAATTTGGGATATTCCACATACTTGGAACGATTTACTACGTTTCAGGCTCTGAAAGCTGGTTGAAGTTAACCTACTTTTTCTCATCATTTCTGACTTCGTTGACATTTGCTCCCAATTTAAGGTTGTGACTCCACATTTAAGTGTCAATGGTATATTCCACGCTTAGAATATTTGACCTCTTCTTGAGGTCCCACAGTTAATTAAAATCGAAATAGTTTAATTCTTGTTGTTGTCGTTTTTGATATTTGAACCAAATATTAGAGTTGTGCCTTAATTGAATTTGAGACACAAAAACATTTCTCTCTTGGAACGTTTAACACCTGAAAGAGTGTTTGTAAATATCGGAACAGTTTAGTTTTTACATGTTTGTCTTTGTTGGCATTTGTAATATTAGGGGGACCGGAAAGTAATGTCGTTTCTGAGCATGTGGTAATTTGTTAGTAATTTATCAGCTAATTGTGTACTTCAACGTCGTGTCAAAGACATTTTAATGTTAGATTGACTTGTTTACTTATGAGTAATAAAATCTTATACATATTTTTTGGCAATTCATGGGGAAATGGCAGGCTAAATACTAGAAGAGGTACATATCCGGCATTGTATGCTCTTTGAGTTTCACAAGGATAGTAATTCGAAGATTGGTACCAAAAAACATTTGCGATGTTTAATCAAACGCATTAGACGTTCGTAAATTTCAAAGGTTTTTTTTTTTAAGTTCAAATCCGGTAATTTCGATCTTTTCGACTCGTACCGATCAGGCAGACCAACAACTTTAAACAATGACATGATAAGGACGAAAGTGGAAGCAAATATGTGTCAGACCATCGAGGAATTGTCAAAAACCATCCAAGAACATTTGCAGCAGATTGGTAAAGTAAGCAGAGCAGGTGTTTGGTCCCTCATAACCTGATAGAAGTAAACAAAGCCAACCCATCCATCACATGATACTTATTGCTGCAGCGGCACAATACGGAAACGTTTTTTGATCGTTTAATCACTGGAGATGAAAAATTGGTCTTCTATGATAATCCAAAATGTAAAAGGTAGTGGCTATCTTCGAATAAATCGCCACGAAGCCGGGTTTCAATCTCAAAAAGGCACTTTTGTGTGTTTGGTGTGTGTGGAGTATTCGCGGAATCGTTCATTTTGAAGTGCTGAAATCTGAACAAAGTATGAGTGCAGACCTTTAGTGTGATAAATTGTATCAAGTAAATCAGCGTTTCTCAACCTTTCAGTATTCGCGGCCCAGTTTTCAATCATAATTTTTATCGCGCCCCCGCTTACAATAAAATGTATGCAACAATAATGTATACTGAGTATTTTGGATTCTGTTTTTAAATTATTTTTAACTAACTGCCAAAACAAGAGTAAAATCAAGACAACTTTGGCGAGAAACCACATCTGGCATTTTGCCAAGAAAGGCTGTGAACACGACCGATGCCGTCTCGAGCATGCGCTGAGCAAATGTTTTCTCATAGGAAGAAGGGAAATGTTCGATAACACAAGTTTCAATTCCAGCCAGTCTCATTCGAGTCGATCCTTCTATCGTTATCCAATCCATCGTGAATGTGTAGGTTATATATGTTTTCGTGTTAATTGCAATTCACCATATTAAATATTCAAGGTAGCAGATTTATACACAGGTTGAGAATCGCTGAAGTAAACCAATCTTTAACTGAAGTGTCCAGTGATTGTTAACAGAAAAGGCTTTATTCTACAACATGATTATGCAAGATCGCATTGCGACGATGGAAACAATTAATAAATTGGGATGGGAGGTATTGCACCTCATCCACCATACGGTCCCGGTACTGCGCCATCAGATTTCCATTTATTCCGATTGCTACGACATTTTCTAAGAGGCAAAAAATTTGAAAATTCGGATGATGTCCAAAATACCATCTCCATATATTTTGCTCAAAAACTAATTAAATTTTATCGATCCGGCAGTGGAAATTTGTTTACTAGATTGCAAAGGTTAACGAGGGTGATTACATTATTGATTACAATTAAAAATTGGCAAAAATTAATCTGCCTTAATTTAATGTAGAAAAACGACATTACTTTCCGGTCCCCCCCCCCCCCCCTTTCCCTTTTAGTTCTAGCTACTCTCTTGCGAAGTGGAAGAATTAATTATGAGTCACGGAATTAATGAGGGTTTATAAAACCCTCATTAATTCCGTGGACTGAATGCACATTTGAAAATTACATACCAAATATATAATAGTTAAGATTTCTATCATTAATTAGTAAGCAGCTGCAGTTATCGTATGCTAACAATGAACAATTCCCAACTTGGAAGAAATGCGGCGATTTATTTTCCAAAAATAGAGTAATTTTAAAAATATAATCACTTATTTAAAACAGGAATTTAGGAAATTTAGTTACACTAATTCAAATATTACTACAAATAAATAAAAATAAAATTATCAAATGACTTTTTTTCCCCCTTTTTTTATGGATAAATATAATGTTTGTAAGGTTTCTGAATTAATAACGCTTTTACATCTGTTTATTGTGCCAGACACCAGACAAGGGATAACCAAAGGTTTGTACAATTTTTTAAACATTGTTGCATGAGATAGTATTTTTCAAAAGTAAAAGAAATGTGTTTTTCTTGATACTTTGTCTAACATAAACAAAGGCAGCGATTGATAATGTTGTTAGAATTTTCGAGTCATTAATTTTAATCATTTAAGAGCATGGATATATATTAAAGCTATGTATCATCAATGTATTTTTGTATTGTCATTGTATAACTTATGTGACATTAAATATTGTTCTTGCTTATTATTTACAGTAAATCTCTCATACAAGTGGAAAATTAAGCACATCAAAAGAGCTAGCAGGGGCAGGAAAATGCAATCGAAATCCTCTTCCATCCGGTTCGTAGTAATAGCTATTGTATAAGTTTTGTTACGTATAGAATAGAAAATATTAAAATACACCTGTTTAAGGACGTATTGAAAATGTTTTATCGTATTGGATATTTCGAGTGAAATATTATTTTATAATTGATGAATTTTATATGTATACTCTAAAATACACTGAAATGAGATATCTAAATGTATATGAAATCGAATCGACGCACTTTTCAGTTTACAGTGTTTAATATGGTTGTAATGTTAAGGGGACTGTTAAGGCAGAAATTTCTATTTTTATATTTTAGTGGAAATATATAGCCTGCAATTCTAGCTTTCAGTACATACCTTACTTTTGCTGATCCGAGAAGAATTAAGAATATTATTTGAGTTTTTGTAAGCGCGCATATCCGAAATCCTATGTATTTCAATTTCTTAAATTGCATTTTTCTCTTCATGTGTATTTTAAGATTTTTAGGGTATTCGATTTGTTCCTTGCGATTCAAAAGTTGATGTAATTTTTTTAAATTTGGAAATATTGTTTACTGTACTATTTTGAACACAATTGTGCATGGATTTTGGAATCTGGTATTTTCTTATTGTTTTACAGCAATTTTCGTAATGCTTCTAATTAAAAAGTTTAAATTTTTTGCCGTAGTACCAAAGTTTTACTTTTAAATAACTAACCAATGAGTCAAATTCAAAATACATGCACAATTATGTCAATATATACTCAATTAGCTTGTACAAAAAAATTGAGACAGATTGCAAAAAATTTGAATCGCAAGGAGCGTTTTTAAAATTACGGAAAAAACGGTAAATTTGTCAGTAAAAATTTAATTTCTTGAAAAAAAAATCAATATAATTTTTTGAAATTTTAGGTTGTGTTTCATCTAATTGCTATTGAACTGCAAAAAAAATTTCATGAATTTTAGACAAAAATTGAAGAATTTTTATTTTTGACTTAACAGTCCCCTTAATTGAATGGTTTCGGTCATTCTGAATTGAGTTTGAAATTACAAATAAGACATACAGGTTGAAACAATAGTAACTGGGCATTTGAAAAATCTGTAAGTCCCGAACATTAGGGATGATGCGGTGTCCCCTATAAAGAAAAGAAATAGTTATCTTTTTCAATGAAAACCTTTAGGTAGCTGTGAGCAGCTGACTAGTGTTATTTAAGGTATACATATACATTAGGAAT
The DNA here is from genome assembly GCA_963978545.1 of Linyphia triangularis. NCBI lineage: Eukaryota > Metazoa > Arthropoda > Arachnida > Araneae > Linyphiidae > Linyphia > Linyphia triangularis. Next base: position 12,363,852 of record OZ021723.1, on the reverse strand, counting down.
TGCGAAATATGACTCAAGTCTGTGTTTTGGTTTTAAAATATTATCGAATTCATTACCATTAAAATGATACCATTTTCTTTCTGAGACTCAAATTACTTTTTAAATTACAGTAGGTTTTGTGAACCTGTTTTGTATCACGTTCATTAGTGTAGTAAACTTTAAACGCGTTTTCTGAAGAATGACATTTTGGTGTTATATGACTTTAAGCCAACGGTCATAACTTCATAATAAATTGTCCGATTTACAAAATTCTAATTTTGTTTTGTGGGCAATAATTGGGAATGTGTTTTCTATGGAGAATCTAATATATATTGTTATAAACAATTTTTTTAGGCCTATTTTGATCTAAATTATTTGTTAAAAACTATGTATTTTTTTAAACTTTTTATTTAAAAACTTATAATTAAATAAATATTGAAGCCAAATACAAAATTCTACATAGGAACATGCGTCAATATAATATCTCATATTTGCAATAAAAATAATATCTTTTAGATAATTACAAGTTTATTTATGTATGTTCTAATAATGTCCTAATTAGTCACTTTAATTGCAATCAGATGTTTAAAAAATTGACGGAAAAAAAAGTTTATACATAAAAATGAATAATTTTTAATTCTGATATACTTCCAAAAAGTTTGAAATTGTAATCTAAAAATTAAAGAAAATCATGTCAATTGTATATGTATGCCTTAAGAAAGTTGTTGAGCCTAAAAACATTAAGATTTTGTATAGAGTGATATACAAGCCAAATTTTTAAATGAAAGTATAGCATTCGGTCCAAAAAAAGAAAGAAGATTTTTTTTTTTTTTTTTTTTTTTTTTTTGCATCTTTCCACGTTTTGGAACATCCTGATTTCTAAAAATGATCTAGAAAAAATGTATGTCTGTGTGTCTTTGTTATGTATTAGGGTGGACCGAAAATGGCCGAAATAATTTTTTTTTAATCGTTTAGGGAATAGCGCGGAAAATTTGCCTAATGGGTCAATTAGTACACACAAAAAATTTAGTCAATTTTGTTCAATATCTATCCGCGCCCCTCTGGCATTGAAAATGAAAAAAAAAAAGACACAAAAAAGTGCACTTTTTGGCCATTTTCTGGATATTTTCGAAAATTATTTAAAAAAAACGGCGTTGATATAACATGGAATAGTTGCCTAATGTATGAGTTAGAATACGCAAAAAGTTTCGTTCATTTTGCTCAATATTTAGCCGCGCTCCTCTTGCTTTGAATAAAAATGTGCCTGAATGTCTCAAAATCGTAACAGATTGGACGTTAGGGTGGACCAAAAAAAATATATTTTTTAAATCGGGTTTGGAATACAGTGAAAAAGTTATCGAATGGATCAGTTAAAACGCACACAAAATTTCGTCAATTTTGTTTAATTTGTAGCCGCGCCCCTCTGGCATTGAATATGTCCCAAACATACAAAAATTACACTTTTAAGCCAATTTTTAGATTTTTTTTGTAATTATTTTTAAAAACTGTCATTGGCGTAGAATGGAATAGTTTCCTAATATGTTGGTTGCTTAATGTGTCGTCCGTTTTGCTCAATGTTTAGTCTCTCCCCTCTTGCTAGGAACAAAACGTGCCCAAATGTCGCAAAAATTTAAGAATTATCATTAGGGTGGATCAAATTTTTTTTTTTTCCGAAATCATACTTGACATAGCATGGAAAAGTTGCCTAATGGGTCCATTAAAACAGACACAAAATTTCATCAATTTTGTTGAATATCTTGCTGCGCGCATCCGGCATTAAAAATGTCCAAACTATACAAAAAATTCACTTTTAAGCCATTTTTTGAGCAATTACTTAAAATTTTTTAAAAACTAGCATTGGAATAGCACGGAATGGTTGCATAATGGTTCAGTTCGGACACACACAAATTTTCATCAATCTTTATCAGTATATAGCGGTGCCCATCTGAGTAAAAGAGTAAAAATAAGGACGAAAAGCAGCGTACTTTGAATGGGTCAGTTAGATTGGTTGGTTGGTTGTATTCAGATTATCTGGCGCCGTCAGCAACACGAGGGCTATAATGCGCCGAAACATTTCGTCATTAGACAAGCCAACATACATTTACAAACACCCATGCCAACACGGGACTCGAACCCGCAACCTCGCGGTCTAGAAGCCAGCACGCTAACCACTATACCGTTTGGTCGGCTGGGTCAGTTAGAAACCACTTAAAAATGTCGTCGATGTTGCTCAATATCAAGTTACTCCTACTTACATTTCAAAAATCACAGAAAAATAAATAATATGCATATTAAAAATCAAAAGTATATTTACTAGTATAATACTTATTCGTATTTAGAAATCGAGAAATTAAAATATTATAAAGTAAAAATGAGTAGGCCTAATCTTTATAAAGTTTAGTCTTCCGAATAGTAATGCCCCTTGTTATCAAATGTTGGAAGTTCTCTTCGTACTTCAATCTCATAGATCGTATATAACCGGGACTGCCGCGAATTCAACAGACTCTACTCTGTATAGGGCCCGGTCCTAAGTTTGATGACGTCACTCTAAGCGATGGATGAAAACACGATGGCTGTCTACCGTAGTCCGTAATCCTCAGATGTAATGAAACATCTCTGGTAATTTCAATAAAATATTATGTAGTTAGTTATTAAATGTTTTAATACGTTAAGCTGTTTATTTGTAGAATATTCAGGTACAACATTTAATTTCATAAAGTATAAGCACCGAGAGTGGGATTTAAATTAAAATTGCGGCATATTCTTGAAATTATCACTAGAGTTTTTTAATACTAATAATATTCAAACCTTTTATAATAGATTATTCAGGTTGAAAATTCTCTGAAATATATTCATATACTAACATATCTGAAATAATTTCAATGCCATAACAAGCAATACATTAAAACAGTGTGTATTTAAAAATAAACATTAAAAAAATACAAACACTAAATTATAACACAAAAACTTTATTTCGACTTTGAATAATAGGAATTTAAAAATTGTAAAGCGCTGGTACCTAATATTCTGACTAAAATTTCATTTTAAAGCAAATGTATTTCCTCAAGATGACAAATTATTTCAAATACATATTTTCATTTTTAAACGAATAAGTTGGTTGGTTTATGTGCTCAACGACCTCTTTTTAAGTACAATGACGGCTAATCAGACCGGGACCTTCAGCTTAAAACTGATTCCGAACCATAATGAACATTCATGCCTTATCCGTGATTCGAACCCGGTACCTTTGACATGCGTGGCCAGAGAACTAACCACACAATCATGAGATGGACAAACAGATATGACTTCCTTGATATGAAAATAAGTGTTAAAATGAAATCTTAAAAATTATACCCTAAGAATATATTTTATATATATTTACAAATAAATGTCCGTAAAAAAATTATATAAATAACTTTTTAGTATTCATAAAATTTATAAAAAAAAAAAAAAAAAAAAAAAAAATAGAAAAAAACCCAGCATTTATAAATTCAACTAACTACTGAAATAAAAAGTAGTGAACTACATCTTTTATTTTTCAGATGAGCTCGACTTGAGAACATTATATTTTCTTTTTGAACTATGAACCATCTTTATTAGCATTGCATTTAAAGAGCCATTTTAATTCGCGAATTTTTTTTCCTTCGCCTAAAAAACATTTAGAGACAGGTTTCCTTCTATGGAAATACTCTGTCGAACACTTATTGGCACTTTTTTAATGTTCTGGTAATAAAAAATATAGCTGTATTCTTGAACACACAACAGCCAGTCTTTTTCGTGTGTGTGTGTGTTTTTGTTTTGTTTACATTTCTTTTAGATTTTATCATATACTAGCTAAATACCCGTGCTTCGCTACGAAATTTTAACATGTGCAATATTGTAGCTAGCTGTAAGACCTCGCGTTGCGGAAATCTGTTATTCGTGTATAGGACCCTGTTTTTGGCACTTCGCTCGCAGGAAGGTTTATCGCTACGTAAAATCGAGCTCGCTTCGTTCGCTGAAAAGTTCATGGACACATAAACACAGGCTTATTTCACTCGTTAAAAGGTTCATTGCTATGCAAGCATAGACTCGCTTCGCTCGCTGAAAGGTTCATTGCTGCGTAAGCATAAGCTCGCTTCACTCACTAAAATCTAATTGCTACGTAAAGACTTAATATTGGAATCCTCTCCCTTGTCAAGAAAAAAAATTCCCCTTTAATACAATAATACCACACCCCTTTAAGATTATTTTAACACGTGTTTGTGGAAAGCAAAATTAGAGGCTAAAACTACTTATGTTGAAACTTTCAGATATCGGCCTATTCGAAGTCGCTTTTTGTGACAAAATTAATTGAAAAACAAATTAAAATTTTAACATTTTTTTTGTTAGTCCAATTAGAAGGCCAAAACTACTTGTGTTGAAAATTTCAAAAATGTAGCCCACTTACAAATCGTTTTGTAAAATATTTGTTAATTAAAAAAAAAAAAAAAAAATGTTAAATTCTGTTTTTCAAAAATCCAATTAGAAGGCCACAACTATTTATGTTGAAAATTTCAAAGCTGTAGCCCTGTTTGAAATCGTTTTGATATGTACATATATATATTAATTAAAAAAAAAAAATTAATAACGAACTGAACAAAAATTTAAAATTATGTTTCTCTAAAGTCCAATTAGAAGGTCAAAACTACTTATGTTGAAAATTTTAGAGCTGTAGCCCTATTAGAAATCGTTTTGTAAAATATTAATTAATTAATTAATTAATTAATTAATTAAAAAAATAATTAAGAAGAAACTAATAAAAATTTAAAATTCTGTTTTTAAAAAGTCCAATTAGAAGGCCAAAACTACTTGTCTTGAAAATTTCAGAGCTGTAGCCCTATTAGTAGTCGTTTTGTAAAATGTTTATTAATTAATTAAAAAAGAACAAAATAAAAATTTAAAATTCTGTTTTTTAAAAGTCAAATTAAAAGGCTAAAATTACTTATGTTGAAAATTTCAGAGCTGTAGCCCTATTAGACATCGTTTTGTAACATATTTATTAATTAATTAAAAAAATTGATTAAAAAAGAACTAGTTAAAATTTTGTCATTCTGTTTGTGATGTATACAATTAGAAGGCCAAAACTACTTATCTTGAAAATTTCAGATCTGTAGCCCTATTAGTAGTCGTTTTGTAAAATGTTTATTAATTAATTAAAAAAATTAATTAACAAAGAACAAAATAAAAATTTAAAATTCTGTTTTTTAAAAGTACAATTAAAAGGCCAAAACTACTTATGTTGAAAATTTCAGAGCTGTTGCCCTATTAGATATAGTTTTGTAACATATTTATTAATTAATTAAAAAAGAACTAATTAAAATTTTAACATTCTGTTTGTGATGTATAAAATTAGAAGGTCAAAACTACTTATGCCGAATACTTCAGAGCTCTACTCCAATTTTAAGTAGGTTTCTGTAGATCCACAGAGCCACAGACAGACAGACAGACACACAGCTTGTTTTATTATTATAGATTCTTTTAACTGGTCTATTCTTCCATCGGTATCATATATTCTTGTAGCTTTCCTTGGTTCTAAGAAATAAAACATTATCAGGTTTTGTTTACGAGTATAGCCATAAAAAAGATAATTTCAACTTGATAAATAAAAAGATTACTTTCTAATTATTCTTAATGGTGTTAAAAATCAGCAAATGTTTATATGATAGCTGTATCAGTAAGAAACAAACATCTTAAAATTTCACTTTTTCAATTTTACAAAATTATATTTTTAAAAGAATATTTAAAATAGAATTATGAAATAAAACTGTTTTAATTTCTATGAGAGATTGTTTGAGTTATGACAGAATTAAGCCTAACTTAGAACACTATAAAAGTTTGAAAGCAATACATTTATAACATGATACAACTTACCTGTAAAGTTTACAAATTTGAAAGTCACTCCTTTATAGAATTATCCTTTCCACATTTCAGCTTGTTAATTAAATAAAAAAAGGATAAAAAGGAAAACATTTTAGCTATTGACAAATTTGAGTTCCGTGTATACAATCCAGTTGGTAGAATAGTTTGTTTACATTTTCATCTATCGCTTAGCGACGCTTGAGGCCAGAACGCCATCTGGTTGTACCAGGCCCAAAATAACCATTAGTTACTTAATTTCGCGGCGGTCCCGATATAACCGTCTTTTGCAGCATCACCACAAACTTTCGTTAAAGCTTCAGATGTGAGTTTAACACATCTCTCGATTGCTTGCGTGTGACATACAATTTTCTCAAATGGTATAATAGGAACCTGTTCCTTCCACATATCTTCCAATTCTTCATTTTTTATAAACATTGTAAGTGTTGGTTCTGTTATTGTGTACTTTGACCAGCCAATGAGATCAATGTAATCAACGACATTGAAGTGTACCTATGTATTATATACATTGGTACCGAAAATCTAACCGATGAGCTTCGTATAATCGTAAAGTTTGTAATTCTGGTTTATGCACCAATGTGGTTCAAGATAAAAATAAAACCACATTTCAGAGTGGGGCCATCGATATAGATAAACAACTGGATAGACTGTTCCACTGTCAGTGCAAAGAGGAAAACGCGCCTGGGATTGCGAAGCTGGTGAGATGATTAACCAATCACAGTTCACCTATACAGTTGAATGGGAATGCGAAAAACCTTGTAAAGTGTTAGAGTATATATTTTTTTGCTCATTATTACTAATTAAGGTCTACTATTAACATTTCTGCTGCGTACAACCCAAAATTTTATTTCCAATCCTCGACAATCAGTATTTTTCCCCCACCAATTGCACCTGGCAACGGCTTCATTTTCCCAGCGTTAAGCAGCCTATCCAGTTGTTTATCACGATCGATGAGTGGGGCCCAACATATCTGAAAGATGATTGCTCTCTGAAGGCAGTTGCCTGACAGTGTCATGAAAATTGCAGACAAAAATGATTTCAAACAATGCATATTTTGCCCATCCGGAAAATATGCTAGGGCAATGCTAATGTATTCTTGGTACCATATCCGGGAATTAGCAGTGAGGCGAATCCTGAACATCAGAAATAAGAAATCCGAAGACATACGCTTCCTCAAACCTCCTGAACTCAACTTTAATGCCGTTGATTACATTGATCTCATCGACTGGTCTAAGTACACCGTAACAGAACCACCTCTTGCAATGTTATAAAAGATGAAGAATTGGAATATATGTGGAAAGAACAGGTTTCTATAATACCATTTGAGAAGTTTCCATGTCACACACAAGCAGTTGAGAGGTGTGTGTTAAACTCATAAGATGATGTGTTAAACTTGAAGCTTCAACGAAAGTTTGTAGTGATGCTGCAAAAGATGGTTATATACGGGCTAAGATTCAAATAAGAAGAGAACTTCCAACACCTGATAATAAGGGGAAGTACTATTAGGAAGACTAAACTTTATAAGCATTTGGCTTACTCCTTATTTACTTTATAAAATTTAATTTCTCGATTTCTAAATATGAATAAGTATTATACTAGTAAATATACTTTTGATTTTAAATTTCCATATTTTTTTTTGATTTTTGAAATGCCAGGAGTTGTAGCTAGATATTGAGCAAAATTGACGACATTTTTCTTCGGTTTCTAACTGTCCCATTCAAAGTACGCTGCTTTTCGTCCTTATTTTTATTCTTTTACTCAGTGGGGTACCACTAGATTAGATACTGATCAGAATGGATGAAACTTTTGTGTCCCAAAACTGACCCAGTATGTAACCATTCCGTGCTATGAAAATGCTAGTTTTAAAAAAAAAAATAATTAATCGCATAAAAAATGGCTTAAAAGTGCAAATTTTGGTACGTTTTGGACATTTTCAATGCCAAAGGGGCGCAGCTAGATATTCAACAAAATTGATGAAATTTTTTGTTTGTTTTAACTGACCCATTAGGCAACTTTTCCATGCTATTCCAAGACCGATTTCGAAAAAATAAAATAAAATATTTTGATCCTCCCTAACGTCCAATATTACGATTTTGAGACATTTAGGCACATTTTTGTTCATAGCAAGAGGGGCGCGACAAAATTTTGAGTAAAATAGACTAAAGTTTTTGTGTTTTCTAACTGTCTCATTAGGTCACTGTTCCATGCTATAATAATGCTTATTTTTAAAGATAATTTCCAAAAATTTCTAAAAACTGGTTTAGAAATGCATTTTTTGTATGTTTTGGACATTTTCAATGCTAGAGGGGCGCGGCTAGAAATTGAACAAAATTGACAAAATTTTGTGTGTGTTTAAACTGACCCTTTAGGCAACTTTTCCACGCTATTCCAAGACTGATTACGAAAAAATATTTTTGTGTGCTATCCTAACGTCTAATCTGTTATAATTTTGCAACATTTAGGCACATTTTTGTTCAAAGCAAGAGGGGCGTGGCTAAATATTGAGCAAATTGGACGAAATATTTTGTATGTTCTAACTGATACATTAGACAATTATTCCATGCTATACCAATGCCGGTTTTTTAAAATAATTTCCAAAATTTTCCAAAAAATGGCTTAAAAGTGCAATTTTTTTCTTTTTCTTTTTTTACATTTTCAATGCCAGAGGGGCGCAGCTAGATATTGAGCAAAATTCACAAAATTTTGTGTGTGTTCTAATTGACCCATTAGGCAACTTTTCTGTGCTATTCTAAAACCGATTTCGAAAAAAAAAAGTTTTTTCGGTCCAACCTAGTGTGTATGTGGTCAGCATTACTCCCGAACAAATTGACCTACGATGTTCAAATTTGGTGTGCGGGTTGGTGGTAGCCATGGGACCTACCGTTAAGGTTTTCGTCAAAATCAGGCATGCGCGTAAAACAGCTGCCATTAAAAAATCATGTTTTCCCGTAATTGCTAAAAAACGGCTCTAACGATTTTGTTCAAAATGGCTGTAGTAATGCTTTTAAACATTCCCACCTGCAAAATTCCCGTAAAAATACTTTAATGTCGTAAAAAGTTGAAAAACGAATGCCATGCACAGACTTCTCTTTCCTTGTGTATACCTCATCAAAGATCGGTTTTTCTTTTTCCCTCAGTTTCACTTATAATAAAGGATAGTATAAGGATTATCGAAAAGTATGTCAAAATCACTATTTTGGCCATTTTTTTTTTTTTAATTAATACAAGAATTACTGTAAACATTATAACGGTAAACGACACAAATCCACGCCTGTATTATAGAGTAATTTAAAGTTGTGCGATGTTTCACACACCTAGTTTAAATGTTTTTGTGCTGCTTTTATGTCACCCTGCGCATGTATGGAATAATCTCTACATTTGTGCTTTTAATGTCTGTTAAATGTTTTTTACTACTATTGTAAAATAGCTTTTGCCCACTGCACTATTAATTTTGTATTTATACCTATTTTGTTGAATCTGGTTTGGAATGGTTTAAGATCAATGATATTGGAGTTCTTAATCCTGGTTTTCAGTATTTGTAAACTGTATTTATGTCTAGTACATTATTTTGAAATAAATAATTAACAGATTTGAAGAAATAAATATTTAGCTCATTAATTGTATAGCTACTACTTCTACTAATAATAGAATTCCATTGAACAACATCAACTTTTTTCGACATGAACTTTTTGCAAATATATACCCATTAAAGACGACTTTGAAATGGTTAAAAATAATTACTTTTTATATTACACCTTGTTTATTTAGATCATTTAAAGTATATTTTGAATTTTTCAGATTTTTTGAAAAATAAATTATTTTTCAGATTAAAAAAAAAAATCTCTAAGTGGAACCACAATCTCAATTTATTAGCCAAGAAAAAAACTAAAATTTCAGTTGACAAATTTTCTTACCAACCTTCTTTAATGGGTTAATTTCAGTAGTGTAAATTTCGATTACATTTCATGCCCTCAATATTAACAGGATGTTAAGTTTAACAACTTAGCTGCCGGCGCGAGACGCGGGGTGTACGGTGAGGGGCAGGTCTCGCACCAGCACGAGATGCCTACCGACCAACTTTTATGAGCCAGTACGGCGACGGCATCGCGCGAAGTAACATGCTAACGTGTCTGCACAGCGCTTGAACGTTCTAACTTCGTTGGCGAACTATTGGTTTTTAGTTATACATATAAATAATAATATAAATAATAAACGATTTATGTAAATTTAGGTGCCAGACTACGTTTAAAATGGCGAAATCAATGAAAATTATTATTATTATTATTATTGTTACGAATTTTTCCACTGAGGCAATGATGGCACAGTTTTCACGGTATACAAATATTTATTCTCTCTTCAGAAAACTCACAAAATTTATTCACAGGCAACAGTTTAATTACTCTCAAGCTTCAACACAAGCTTCAACAAAAATAACTTCGAATTCAGCGATTATACAAGCTCACTCCAATAGGTAAACAAAGCGATCAGCTTTCAACGAAGTCAATCTGAAAACTTTCCCGTTCTCCAGTCTTTTATATACAAGCGCGTGAGACATTCGCGAAATTTCCAGCCAATTCATCGGAAAAGAAATATCTCGAAACTTCTCGATTGCTTTAGGTGTTGCCACCTTTTTCTAACTTGTATAATCGCTATTAATTAATAAATAAAATAAGATAAAAATAAATTACAGTAGAATTTTGAAATAATACGTCACTATTTACAATATATACAGACAATTTGTGCAACAATATATATATATATATATATATATATATATATATATATATATATATATATATTGTATTGTTTGGAGAGTTTTTGGATTAGTCTTAATGGCATGGTTCTTAGCGTTACCCGAGAAACACCACGAGGAGGTGACCATGCATCGTTTCTCATTTGGGGAGTTTTATTTTTGGCAGGCACAATTTGTGCAACATTATTTTTTTTTTTTAATTTCGTTTCATATGAATTGAAAATTTCTCTTTTCAAATCAGTTTGTGTTTTTCTAGTACTTTAAATAGAAGTTTAGTTACAGTCGTTCAAAAACGGTTGTTAATAGGAAAATCCATGCTGAGAGATTCTAAAATCGTGTTTTCTAAAGAATAGATTTTGCGCTAAAACTGTAATACGGCTTTTGTTCTATCTCCAAATGTATTTATGATAGAGTTATAATTTTTTGTACAGTTGTTCGTTATATAATGTTGAGTGTAATGACCTACAGGTTTGAATGTTCCTATATTTTTCGAAAAGTTATTGCTATATATACATAATAATATGTTGCGAAAATATTGAAATTTATGTGTAAACTTATACAACCGCATTTATCTTTTTTATTTCTGAAAATATAACTTAGAATTTAGGTCATTATGCTCATGAATATTATAGAATCATGTAGTAAAAAGTAAAACAAATATATATTAAAACTTTTTTTTTTTACAACATTAGCCATTTTGACAAAATATTGGTCAATTTCGACCAAACAGCTCCTTTTTTTTTTAGAAAAATAAAATTAAAAAAGTTAATATTTTTATCAATTTCATGTTTTTAGCATAATATGAACATTTTAATAGAATCAAAACTTTCATTAATAAGGTTTTTAAAAAAAAAAAATCTCCGAACGTAGTCGGATACCTTAAAGTCTGTAAAATCATGACAAGGCACTGATAGAGGGAATTCTTTTCGCAGTGCCGGTCTCGCGCCGGTGCGTAATATTTTTGATTTCTTATTTTTTTTATTTTAATTACCTTATATATGCAAATGGTACTTAATTAATAACATTTGAATCCCTTTTAAGGCATACATATACAATTGAGATGATTTTCTTTAATTTTTAGATTACAATTTCAAACTTTTTGGAAGTATATCAGAATTAAAAATTATTCATTTTTATGTATAAACTTTTTTTTCCGTCAATTTTTGAATCATCTAATTGCAATTAAAGTGACTAATTAGGACATTATTAGAACATATATAAATAAACTTGTAATTATCTAAAAGATATTATTTTTATTGCAAATATGAGATATTATATTGACGCATGTTCCTATGTAGAATTTTGTATTTGGCTTCAATATTTATTTAATTATAAGCTTTTAAATAAAAAGTTTAAAAAAATACATAGTTTTTAACAAATAATTTAGATCAAAATATGCCTAAAAAATTTGTTTATAACAATATATATTAGATTCTCCATAGAAAACACATTCACAACTATTGCCCACAAAACAAAATTAGAATTTTGTAAATCGGACAATTTATTATGAAGTTATGACCGTTGACTTAAAGTCATATAACACCAAAATGTCATTCTTCAGAAAACGCGTTTAAAGTTTACTACACTAATGAATGTGATACAAAACAGGTTCACAAAACCTACTGTAATTTAAAAAGTAATTTGAGTCTCAGAAAGAAAATGGTATCATTTTAATGGTAATGAATTCGATAATATTTTAAAACCAAAAAACCAAAACGCAGACTTGAGTCATATTTCGCAATTCCTAATGTATATGTATACCTTAAACAAATAAACAACAAAAGAAGGAAGTTGGCTTCTGACTGACTCCCATGTTCAAGACACTGGCAGTGAAGATGATAATTCCCTTTTTATCTTTTCACAGTGTCCCCGTTGTGAAACCAAAGATTGTTACAGGAGCATTTCTATTGTGCGTGTTCTTCGTGCAAAGTACTCTGGGGCAAAAAAACTACTCTTACGTGACAACAAAATACGGTGAAGTTAGAGGACAACTTTCGACTCCTATTGGAAATCCTGAGTTGTCTTATGAGCTGCAGGTGGCTGCTTTTCTTGGCATTCCCTACGCCAAACCTCCGGTCGGAGAACTCAGATTCCTAAAGCCCCAACCACCAGATCCGTGGAACAAAACATTAGAGGCAGACGCCATGCCTCCAGCCTGCGTCCAACATTCACAGTATCCATTTCCTTGGTGAGTGTAAGAGAACCAAGTGTAACAGAAATGTTGACAAATCCTAATGACTGATTCACGAAAAATTAAAAGTAAAATAATGCCAATACATAAATAGAGATTATATAGAAACAGACAATAAATCAGGCTCTCTCATCACAGAGGGGGACAAAAATAGTTATATTTTTTCTTCAACAGATGGCACTGTGGGTATCTTTGATAAAACGTCCTGTTTGCTTAGTTGGGGGAGATACTAATCGGCAAAATTTTGCTGAAAAGTAAATCTTTTTATACAGGTTGATTCCTAAAATCTTTTAAAGTCCTTTTAAAATTGAAACAGTGTATCGAATTGCTCAGGAAATTATGTATACCATTAAGAAGTGACTATCATAAATATTCTGAGATAGTTTACAGCGCCCCTAGCGGCGAATTATGGAAAATAAAACTAAAAAAAAAAAACTAATGTTTCGAAAAATTTTAAGAGGGAAAATTTTTGAAATTCTCAAAAAAAAAAAAATATTATTGCAAAAATTAATACAAATGTTTTTGAATAAAATGGCATACACATTTTGTTTCTATCATTAGTAAAACTTGAAATATTTAAATTTTTGTTCCATGACACCTGCATCTCAGACATGCTATCTTGAAACTTTGAAACTTCTTTTCTCGTTGATGGATTTTTGCCCCTTTTTTTTATTTCAATTTGATATACCTTAAAATTAGTAATTATAAATTTATGAAACTTTCCCCAATTATTTTTCAAATATATTTCTTTAATTTGCTTTCATGAATTATGTTTTTTTTTTTTTTTTTTTTTTTTTTTTTTTTTTTTTTTTAAAGTTTTTGGACGTACTATGGATTTTATACAGTTTTTGCACTAAATATTTAAAAAAAAATTTCGAATTATTTTATTGAAAAATAATAAAGACAATTTTTTAGATGAATTATAAGAAGTAATTTTATGCAAAAATGAAATAATTGTTTAAAAAAGTGTTTTAGATATATCAAATTTAGAAATTATCAATATTTCGAGATTTTTGGATTAAAAAAAATATTCTTTTAATTTAAAAAAAAAAAAATTACTTTGAAAATTTGAAATAGTTTTTTAAGTTTCAAAGCATCTCATACATTACTGCATTACTGCATGAAAAATTTCAGAAAAATGATTCTAAAAATAAAGATTTTAGAATTTTGAGTCTCAGACCCTCTTAAATAGACTTATGCAGATTTTTACATAAAAAAATTGAGAATACACCCATGAAAGTTTTGTAATATCTCGCATACAAAGAAAGTGCCAATATTTAGTTGCATGGGCTTAGGCTTTTATACTGACCTCCAAACGTCGCGGTATTGATTTGACTAATTTTTTGATTTATTGGTTAGGGTTTGTACGCTCAACGATCTATTTATTTAGCTTAGTGGATTCCAAACCACAATGAACATCCATGCTTAAAACAGGATTTACAGTGCAGTAACCAAGGCTATAACAATTTCAAAAACATATCATGCAGTCGATTTTTTTTTAATTTTCTTTTGCAGACCTGTTTAATTTTACGGTAAGCTTAATGTATTCTTTGGTTTGTCGAACTGCTACAAAATATTTCATTTTCAAAACCTTGCGAAAATCTTTCTTTTTTACAGTTCCCATCACCTGAAACACCAACTTAACTCCTTTCTCGAGACAGTTAAAAATATAATTCTGGTAACATTAAAAAAAAAACTCAGCAAATGAAAATCTTTTTCAAAAAGAGATTTCAAGGAGTTAACTGGTTAATTTTAGTTTCAAATATTTCCTTACATGTTAATTTGAACCCTCCTTTACTAATGTATTTTCTCTGCCTATTTAAGAGCAAACTAAACTTGAATGGTTAGTGTGGTGGTTTGTGAGCACGCTTCATTGTGTTCAAAAACCACTGCACTATCCGGTGTATAAAATCTTGTTAGTAGGCCAAAAGCAAAAGCCTCATTTAATCTCCGTTTTCATCAGGTACGACTCGGAGGCTGGTCAGTCGGAGGATTGCCTCTACCTCAATGTGTGGGCTCCATTCAACATTAGCACCAAGAGAGCTGTGAAGCTTTATATCCATGGCGGGGGATTCTCGTCTGGGTCGAACCGGATGGGTTACTACGATGGACAATACGATGCGGCAGACCCTTTTAGTGACACCAAGTACAGTAATACAGCATATCAGAGTTATATGGGAACTGTCGATGTGGTCATCAATTACAGGCTCGGAGCTCTTGGCTTTCTCACGTCTGGTACTGACGACGCGCCAGGAAATGTGGGTAAATTTCGAGTCATGTTTCCATTCGTCTGACATATCAAGCATGGGAACGGTATCGTAATATGAAGTATCTTAAGTGCTTACGTACATAGGCGTAACTAGAGTTGTTGAATGGGGAGGGGCTCGAAAAATACAGACTCGCTACACCAATGAAAAAAGGAGAGGGAAGGGGGAAGATAAGAGTAAAAAAAAAAAAAAAATCATCTTATTGAACAAGTTTTCAAATCATTGTCCAAATCTATGGGATAAGGAAAATTTCTTAAACACATGGAAATTGAAAGGGTCTGCTATAATTGTAAAATATACGGATGCAATATTTTCGTAGAAACTTTTCGGTCGTAGCAAACAAGATAGGATAAATTTCAGTTGGCGAATACCCTCGAAATATTTCAAACATACACTCCCAAAAATAAGCATTAAAGAAACTTTTATAAGCAATTAAATATATTTTTTCCTAAATAGCTGTGTCTCTTAATCTTTATATTGCATTATTGTTTTTATATGCATAATGATACCAACACGTTCGAGTCTGTAAATCTGCGGATAGAGATGAAAAACGAGTGTCTTCAACAAAGAGATCTCTTTCCTTGAGGATCGCTCATCAACAACCGTTTATCTCCTCTCCTCTGTTTCACTTACAAGAAAGGATATTGCATGAATTTTCAAAAAGTACGTTCTCACATTAGCCATTTTTTTAAAATTTTTTTTTCGGCCTTTGTAAGAGTTATCTGTAAAAATATTACTAAGGACCATTATTTCAAATAAATGAAAATAGTAATAACACTATTCCACGTCAAATTTAATTGTGCTGACCATTTTTATAGTGTAATTGAAAGTTGTGCAATGTGCCACTTCCCTAGTTTGCATTCGGTTATTTTTTAGTGTTTGGAATTTCTATACAGCGCAATGACTCAGAACTTATGTTTCCCGCGATGGAGAGTCTATTTCTTCAACATTGGACGGGTATAGCGCGTAATTATCATCAAATGGTACATTAAATGGCAAGTTTACTCTTGTGGTGAAAAATCCATGTATAGTCTTGCAGCTTGGTATAGCTTTTGATTACCATAGTAAAACACTGGTCACTGAATAAACTCAATAATGAAATGTAATGGATAATTTGAGTAATAATCAACAAAGAGTTGATTAGGGAAAAAATGCAGAATATTTGTTTAATTCTTTCTCAACTTAATGGGTTGGGGGTTGAACCCCCAAAACCCCCCTCGTTACGCCTATGGTCTTTACATCAACGGTCGATGACTAAAGTCAATTCTGTAGCACTTATGTTCCCGCGATAAAGACTCCATTTATCCAGCCCGTATAGTTGTCTGCGAACAGCATACAGTTTGGAAGACGTTCAATATGGTACATTAGTTGTATCAATGTCTTTCAATTTGGTATAGCTTTTGATTACATTAGTAAAACACTGAATAATTACTAGAAAGGAAATTTAATGGATACTTTGAGTAATAACCAACAAACAGTTGGTTGGGGAAAAAAAGTAGTAAATTTGCTTATTTTTTCTCAACCAAATTGGGGGGGGGGGGGGCGGTCGAACCCCCAAAACCCCTCCCTCGTTACGCCTATGCTTACGTATTGAAACGTCTACCACTGGTGAGCTTTATCTTGGCGACAAATTATTCGCCAATTGTTGAATTTCTTTCCTATTACCAGCCTTTTTTTGCAAAATGTAATAAACTATTAATTGATAATACAAAATTATTGTTCATTGACTGTGGGCAGGTAAATTGAATTATATATTTATTGGGATAGTGAATAAATTCAACAATTAGTGAACTTTGTAACGACAAAAACGAGGAGATAATATGTTAAAACACAACATCTTAGACAACATCTTAGACAAAATCTTGATATACAACCCATAAATCTCTTTCAGGTCTATACGACATGGTGTTGGCCCTGCACTGGGTAAGGGAAAATATTGCAGCCTTCAGAGGGGACCCGGAAAAGATAACACTGGTCGGACAAGGAGCAGGGGCCATAGCAATCAGTCTATTCACCGTCTCGCCCCTCACCGTAGGTCTCTTCAGACGGGCTATCATGACTGAGGGAAACTTCCTCACCATCAGAAAGAACAAAATTGATGACAACTTGAAACTCAGCCAGCGTCTGGCTACAGCTGTAGGATGCAACACATTTCTGCAAGGCGAGCCCCAAAAGACAGTACAGTGTCTGAGAAGTACTTATCATTTTTTTTTTAACTACATTTTTAGATTTCTCAGAGATTCTCATAGAGTTCTATGTTTGGTAGATATCGAGATCAGTGGACAATATTCATTGGATGTAACTACCGTCATCGGTAGAGGAAGGAAAGGTAGCAAGGCAAACCTGTCTAATGCTTTTTACATGCTTTTCAGATTTGAAACTCTTATTGGCTATCAAAATTGTACAATACACACATTTTCGCTCATGTGTTGTTTCCACGAAAGCAAAATCGGGTCTAAATAGTAAAATAGAACCTAAGATGTTGGTTGATAAATTTGATTGTAAAGTTTAACACTTTCGTTGCCAACTCCGAGAATACTAGTAGTTTGCAAACTGAGTTTCCAGCTGCGAAATAACTTGTTACTGATCGACTTAATTATAAATCATGATGCTGCCGTAGCAAATGCATGCTGTGCAATGTCGACAAACAATATAATTGGAGGAATGAAACCTAAGAGTCTTTAGATTAGATTTGAAAAGAGAGTGGAAAAGCCACGCTATTGGCCCATTGTACCTCTCTAAATCATACTAAAAAGAAAACTGCCTATGACATGCTAAACCGGTCAGTGGCGTTACAGAAGACCAAACAGTCTGAAAGGTGGACATCACAAAAGTCGTCAGACTTGATGTCAATAGCACCACAGGTGTTAAGCCTAAGGCCTATGAATGAGTGGCATTTGCCAAATACACGTGTTACTGTTTCAACCGAGTTTCCACAGCCTCTGCATAGGTTGTTCTCAATAACTTTCATTGTCTTAAGATGAATCTTATAAAGTGACCGGTTATCAAACCAATCACGATTCTACAGGACTTCCTATCCAGTCTTAGTATAAATATTTGTGTTTGGTTTGAGGTTCCTTTTAAAAAGTGTTTGGATTGTTTCATACTCTGAAACTTTTTCTATTCTAGATCAATTTCTTGTTAAGACTTGATCTAATTGATTCTATGATCTCTGATCTTGGTACTGAGACAAATGGTGGTGGCCGGCCCTAAAGGCTTTGTTGAGGATCCAAGCTTGAGCTTGGCCAGTTCATCAACATGTTCATGTTCATTACCAAGAATCCCCTAATGCCCAGGAACACAGAACCAGAACAGCCTAACTTTGTTGTTCCTGCCTAGCTCATTCAAGGCAAGTTTACAATCAAGCACAAGTTTAGAGTATATAAACCCATTTTCAAGTGTTTTCAGCGCCGCTGTTTGCGTCTTGTTCTAGAGGTAACAAGTTCCTTGGCACAGACTAGAATTGCCATAATATAAGCCTTGAAAACAGTGCAAAATTCTCCTAGCTGTATAGAGATATTGAAGTCAGGTTTAATACTGTATATCCTGGCTCTAGAGAAGTTAGTTTTAGAGTCATCAGTATATATAGAAAAATCAAATCCATCAAGTACAAATTCCCCTTCTTAATCCCTCCTAGTTGTAAAGGCAATTTTAAAGAGTTTGAGGAATATTGGACGTTTAGCCATAGTGTCCTGATTCATCATAATTAAAGGGCAGGACTCTTGTATTTCTGACCATATGAGTGTATGGCTGTACCTATATGGTTTGAACAATCAGTAGACGTTAGCCTTGAGTCTAATTGCTCTCATCATAGTCTCATGTTTAACAAACATGTGTAAAGGAGAGCCAAAGCACCATTTTGAGTGCAAAGGCAGGCATTGTTTTGATTGCACCTGCAATTGCCATACAGTCCATCCTTTGTAGTTTATATAGTCTGGTTTTGGCATTCTTTAGTTACGTTCTAAGACACCAAACATCAGCTGCGTTTGTAACTATTGGTTTTATCGTAATATTGTAGAGCCAGTAGACCGCTTTTGATTTAATGCCCCACGATGTACCTATAGCTCTTCTGCATACAAAGAAAACTGACGTTGCTTTTTGTATGGATTTATTTAAATGTGGTTTCCAATTAAGCTTAGAATCCAAAGTGACATCGAATTACTTCTCGTTATCGACAAGGGGTATCTCCTTGCTATCTAATATTATATTTGGTAAGTTTGAAACCCTTTTATTGGTAAATAGTGTAACCGAGATTTTCCCAGAATTGATTAGGAGTTCTCTGTCACTACACCATTTTATTCATCATGTTAAGTGCACCATGCATTACTTTGTATACAGTATTGTTAAACCTACCACCAACTAGTAGGAAAATGTCATCAGCATATGCTTGCATGTAGAATCCACGCTGTGGTGTACTTGGTTCGACCAAAGACCACAAAAGTGGTGAAAGAACACCACCTTGTAGGCATCCTCTGACGATTTTAGCTTTAATCCATGTGTTGTTTAGATTAGTTGTTCCTGTTTTTTAACATGAGCTTAATGAACTTACGAATGGTTACATTGATTCCATGTTCTAAACAAGCTTCATCGATGGCAGCAATGTATTATCAAAGGCTTCCTTGATGTCTAGAAAAGCTCTTAAAGTAAGTTGTTTGTGTTCAAAAGCACGGTATATCCTTAACAGTCTTACTAAAGTGTCTAAGAGCTACCTGTAAATACAATTTTAAGGACTGAGGTATACTACAATGCACAGATACGAGGGGGTTAAAATGCTGGTGAGTTGCTTCCAGTAAAAGATGTCTGGCAGTGGACTTGTAGGGTGCACTGCCATACATCTAGTTTATGAAATATAAGTTATATCGAAAATGTTTTTGTTTTTTTTATATGCATATTTCTAGTGAGTGAATACTTTCTGATCTTTCTATACGTTTTATTTCATTTACTTATTTGCAACGTATACTATATTCAGCCTATGTTTGTATTTCATTTCTATTTTGTAAGTGTATGAATACTTTATGTGTGAGCTTTGCATTATGTTTGTATTTCATTTGTTTATTGACAGTGTATATCTACTTCCTGCACTTACTTAATGTTTGAATTTAATTTTCATATTGGCAGTGTACAAATGCTTTCTGCACTTACTGCATGTTTGTACATTATTTGGATATGGATAAATACTCGTAGCTTTACCTTACATCATATACTAATATATGTACAGTACCCCCCCCCCCCGAAAAAACAAACAAAACAGAACGATGTCTATATCTTCGTTTCTAATTATCGTAGAATCTTACGGTTTGCACCAAAATGTTTTGCATACGATTTTCTATATATCTGATGTAATTTCTTTTTCTTGAGGGACCGTTTACTAAGTAAAAGTAACGCTATCTTCGAAAATTTCAATACGAACCCTTATTTTTTATCATTTCATTCGATTCAGAATACATCATTTATAATCTATATACCAAATTTCAATGCATTATGTTAAAAAACACGTCACTTATGAGCGAAAATGTTTCGACCATTTTTTGACCGATCTTCAGGGAGAATTTCTATAAAACGAAAGGTATTTTTAAGGTTCTTCTTCACAGCGGGAGAATTGAACGGCGTTTCACGACGTTATAAAATACAAATATTAGTTTAAAATTGCATAGAAACTACTTGGATTTATAGTGACATGTTTAAGATTAATGCAAAAATTGCAAGTAAACGCAAAAGTAACATAATTTATTTACAACGTTAAAGATGTGCCTTCTTCACACGAAATAAATAAAATATCGAAAACTGTAATTGCAGAAGTTAACGTATACTACTGATAATTAGAAAATTAATAAATATAAAATGTAGGCATTAGTAAACAGTATTCAGCAAAGTGTGATTATTTTACAGAAACATTTCACTGTAAACACACATGTAACTTGATCGTTGAAATAATTTATAAAATGAAAAAATAACCTGATTCAGTAAAATTTTTAAAGGATAACTTATTGAAATTGCTTAAGAAATGTGGTTTTAAATAAATGTAATTTAAGGAAGTATATTTTTTTAAAAAAAAGGACACTGTTGAAAACCACACAAAACATATGTTCCACGATTCCAAACACGTTAGACAGATTAAAAATATACATACAAAATATAAAACTGCTTTGTTTGTATAAAATAATATTTTTTTTTGTAATCTCAAGAAATTCTGTTCCGATTCACCCCGCTGTTCCTATTCACCCTATTTTACGATAATTGAACGTTGTGCGATTTTCCACACCTTTAGTTTACCTTGAATTAATCTTTGATAGTTTTCAAAAGTCGTCTACAATACGGTCCCTTAAAGTGAGCGTTTTTTACATTTTCGCTAAAAAATCGAGAACTAAAAGTCAAAATGAAAAGAAAAAAATTGTGGTGGGGTTTCAGACCATGGTGAATCTAATGAAAGCCAAAAAAATATATGTTTCTATTCAAAAACGTTTTAATATTGTTTTATTAATTAATAATTAATTATTAAAAAAGAAATTGATGCAAAAGTTGATTGCTATTTATGTTTGGCCATTTACAAACTATCTTTTGAAAAAACAATTACTGAAATATATTAATTATTTAAGTATTTATGGCCAAAAAACCAACTTTTTTATTTAACATTAATTTATCATTTTCGTTTTATCATTTAAATTACAAACCATTCATTAGAAATATACGAATTTTTGTACTTCGCATTCTTTTTTAATGCTGAATCCAAATATGGAATAATATTATGAGGTTGCTATTGAACTTTTTAAAGTTTGGTAAAGTTTTAATATGTAGATGACCCCTCATGATAAAAAAAACTACATACAATTATTAAAATCTTTCCACGATTTACAACGGTACCTTTTATTTGTTATTTCAACAATTAGAACAAAAGATATAGCCATCGTTCTGATTTTTTTTTTTGGGTACTGTACATGTTTTTTTTATGAATTTCAGAAATAATAAGTTTAAACTAAACAATTTAACTTGATATGTTGTTGTATTTGCTACTTTTCCCACTCAGTTGTCTTTTTTTTTAATGTCTAGAGATAAACGCCTCCCGCCTGGCCGAAGAGCTCAGCTCATTCAATCCTACGTCTCACTACTCCTTCTATCCTCAGTATGAGCAAGACGATCTAATACCTATCGATCCGCAAATAATACTTGAGTATGGGAAACTCGGCTCAACCGAAGTTTTCATTGGTTACACGGCAGAGGAGGGTAGCTATCTGCTGACAACACTGCTTCCGGATGTGTTCGGCGTGTTTGGCGAAAAAGATGTTCCGCTTAACGGAACCTTCTCCAAAGTGATCCTGACCCAGTACTTGAAAGATAAGGATTACCCTGATCCAAAATCTATTGCTGACCGACTACTAAATGGCACAGATTCCGAAGCCACAGACCGGAACAGGCGAAGAGTGTACAATGCCATGGGGGACGAAAACGTCGTCTGTCCCATTGTGTATTTTACCGAAAAGTTCGGAGACAGAACCGGCTCAGCGTATCTGTTTGAGACTACACTCCGAGCAACTTCCTACAACCCATGGGCTGAGTGGATGGGAAAGGTTCATTTTAATCATGTCCAGGTACAGTTCTTCCATGCCCATGGTCCACTTCGCGTGAATGGCGGGTCGTACAATATTTCCGAAAAAGAACGTAGTGTTTCTTTTTACACTAAAGTAGAACAAACGGCATTCATGACTAATGGGTGAGTATCAAGTTTAACTTTTATATAATTTTGATTTGTATGTTTTGCAACAAAGCGTATACAAACGTTCTGTGTTCTGCCCATCCGCTAGACATCGATATTCCGAGAGTTCCTTGCTGAGTTGAAAACTTCATTTTTTTTTTTTAAATGTAACAAGTCAGAATTGAAATTGATAAAATATTCAAGCACCTTTTATTTTTTTTGGATCGCGTGACGTGTCAAATTAATTAATTGCTATGTGACGAACGCTGACTTTTGGGAAAGAAATTTACATTGTTGCTTACTGTTAATCTTTCAGATGTTCTTAGAAATTCTACTTAGGAATTTTTTACCAAATTTTGGTCGAAGAATATTAAGAACATTTAAAAGACATTAACAGAACGATTTTTTTCCAAAATCGCAAAAGCTTTTTTTTTTATTGCACTTGTTCAAAACGTTAATTTTTTCTAAAGCAGGTACCTTTTTAAATTTAAACTTCATTTGAGTAGTTAAATTAAAAAAGGTATAATTAATATTTATAGATATTACTTGCAACACAACTGCAAACTTTAGTTGCTTAAGACATCATGTGATATTTGTTTTTAGATTTTCATTAAATATGTTTTGCCACTTTGTTTTCAATATATAATATATTCATAAGTAATACATAATATTTTATTCGAAATTTAAAAAATATATATATATGACTTCCTTTCTTTTAGAGACCTACAAAGAAGCAAATTTTCAACTAAAAGTCCTCTATACTCATTTGATATTCGGGATAAATATGGGATATTGACCACACAAACGTCGTCAAATCCTTCTCGGTACAACTGTGAAGTTTTCAGACCCTATCATAAAGTGGGTGGCTAAGAATCCAGCACTGTGAACCAACTCTGCGACAAACAGAAAAGGTGAAAGAGAGCCAATAAACAAGAAACGAAAATCACTTACCACAATTGCATATAGTATACATATGCATATAGTACATATAATGAATTGAATATCACATTAATCTAATTCAAACATTATTAGATCTTTATTATCTAGTCCCTAGGCTGCAGAAGTCTAGTGGAGGTCCAAAAGTAATAAAACATTTGAATAATCAATAGGTTTGGATTCCACCTACACTGTTAAAAATTTCGTGCCAGGTTTTACCGGAAATATGACACTTAAGTAGCTGCCATCATTATTTCGGTAAAAGTTTCACCACTTTAGTGGTTCTACTTTAAACATAAAATTCATGGTTAAAGGTTGAACCAGATTTCACATATATCACTGCACAAATTTATCGATTTAGTTTTCATCTCTTTTGATAAAGCTTGCATCTCTTTATTTAGCTTTCACTTCTTTTCATTTAGATTTCCATGTGTTTTATATTTAGCATAAAGGATAGAGTACATCACAGCACACAATTTTCCTAAAAAAATTACTTTTATCTGCAAGATATTTTCTTTATATAATACAGAAAGTCAAACACTAAATAGAGGCATTGTTATTGATGGCCTATTATTGAGTTTTGAAAAAAATTAAAAAATTCTAAAAAAAAATCGCTTTTAAAATTTATAAATTCCCTAGTAATGAGCAAGTTAGTTAGAGCAACCCTAGTTATTAGTTAAACCACCAATTTACCAAAAAATATGCCATTGATACTAAATGAAATGTCTTCGCTTGATACCAAATAAAATGTCATTCCTTTGAATTGAAAATTAAATGCTTCGGAATTGCAGGTCTTTTTTTGTCTTTTTTTTTGTCTTTTTTTTTGTATTTATAAACAGACAGTGGATATTTATCTACAAACTGTTTACTTTCAAGCCAATACTTTCAGACAGTTGACATCTCCCAATGTGTAAAATGGTATCGAACATAAAAATACTATAGAAAAAAATCTCTCTCATTCTTACTGATAATTATCACACTTTTTGAAAATACCGGTTTATCAGTTTAAAACCTGTTGCCATGTTTATAATTAAGCCCATTAGTTAGTGCTTTCGAAACAACGTAGAAATCGTAGTAGTCTTCAACAACTTTAGAATATCTTTACGATAAATATTCATATTTGGATTTTTTGGCATTATTAATTGCATCCCGTTATCCTACTCGTCTCTTATTCTACATTATAGTAATACAACAATTGCCAGTGCTTTTTAGCCAAAGACAAGTTAATGAAGTATTTGCAGCTTGTTTAAAATACAAATACTTAGCTTCATAACACTGGTATCAAAAAGGCACCAAATTTAATAATTAGTATTAGATTGTGAGTGGGAAAATGATACTTCAGATTTTATACAAAATTAGGTAAAAGCTTTACAAGAAGCATAGAAAGATCATTAATTAAATCTGAAGAATTTGGAATATGAACTGTGTTGGTATTTAATATTAATAGTATGGAAAGAACTATACCTAATATTTCCTTTACCATCAGGAAATGTTACGTAAGTTCCTCTTCTGCTTATAAAATTTACTGTGTTTTTCAAAGTTCTATACTTGAACAAGTTTGCGTTTGAGGATATGTCTCAAAATCTGTAGCTTTATAAATTTGTTTTATCAGAATCGTACCAGTTGGTAAAATATATAGGTTTGTAATGATTTTTTCCTGGAAAGCAAAATAAACAATTTTTTAAGCAAAACAGTTTTCCTTGGTAATTTTATTGAAATTCAATGTATTCTAAGAATTATTCAGTGTGAAATTTTTGAAGTATAATGAACAAATGTAAACAATAAATCATTAATGTTTTTGTCAATAAATCATGAATGTTAAGGTATTTGCCAGTTTGTTTTTATTGATTTAATATTAGTTTTTAAAAGGTATGTAGTTGTTTGTTGGTACGCTCAGTGACCTATTTTTATGCACAATAATGGTTAATCACACGCAACTTAACGTGGATTCCGAACCACAATGAACATCCACGGCGAATCCAGTGTCCGAACGCGCCACCTTTGACATGCGAGGCCAGATACAAAACCCACAGCCATCAGATGGGCTGGTTATGAAGTAATACAAGTTAATTTACTTCTACTGTATATATCACTTGCACAATAGAGTGCAAGCTTTCAAAATAAAATTACTTTTTCACTAAAATTCATACATACACGTCCATTAGACTATTGAAAAAAAAAAAAAAAAAAAAAAAAAAAAATATTAAGCTGCACCCCTTCCCCTACTTATTTCGTTCTTATTGCTAAAAGATATTCACAAGTAAAATTGTAGGTCTCTAGGTCAATTTTTGAGCCCCGCTCACTTCAAATGAAAATTTCCGCTCTAAGCAAATTTTGACTAAAATGTAACTAGTAGCGAATATTTACTTTGAAGTGTTTTCTATGCATATAGTATCTTAAATGCAAAACAAAGAAGAAGGCAAAATTTTTGGTATCCCAGTCATAACTAACACAACATGTGCAGATCAAGCAAGAGCTACATTTGCCCTCTCAAACAAGTAGAATATTTCAGTTAATGTGAGATTTCTTGTGTTTGACACGACGGTTTCCAACTCAGGATGGAAAACCGGAGCTTGTGTAATTCTAGAAAACCTCTTTGACAAGAAATTATTTTTCTTGCTGTAGACATCACATCTTTGAAAGAATATTAAATTCAGTTTTCATGAAAGCAATATCGTGTCAAAAAAAAAAAAAAAAAACACCGATTACATTAAATTTAGGAACTCTATTTGGCCGAATATCAACAAAAATTTTAGTTATCAAACCCTAAACATTAAAGACAAGAATTTAAAAATCATCAAAGAAAACTCCATACAAGATTTAAAAAGAATACATTCTATCCGAAATGGGAAGAACTTGATTCGGATTATCCGGAATGAGGGGAAATGATGATCATGCAGGAGTCACACATAATTATTTGCTTTCTTACTCCAAATGAAATGATTTCAGGGGAGGGGGACTACAGCCTCCTAATCCCCCTGGTTACGCTCCTGCGAAATACTAAATATATATCAGAAATCTTTTAACGATTTGCACTCGTAATTATGATTAAGAAAGATAGCAAATATCTCGGAATTTTTTTCATGTTCAATTAAGATGAATTTTTTTATGGAAATGTGTTATAATTTAACTAGAAGATTTACCATCCTTAAATCAAAAATTTAAAAATATAGCACCTGAATACACCCCTTGACCTCGGATGGGAATGTGGCCACATAATATTTTATTTTTCAATGTGTCAAAATTATTTATTGAAACTACTAAGAATACTTAAGTATATTACACTACACCGCATTGACCCTTTGCATTCCGCTGTCCCTTCTCAGGGGACATCGTAATCTAGCATATCACTCGGGTGTGACCTCTCAGGGGACATTAAAGTTTATTAGTGATTACGGAGAATTAACTTTTTCCAACACAACTTTTTGAGAAATATATGTTTCCCTGCGTCTGAAGCGTTGGTTCACGACGGTCCGAGTACTTTTCTGCGCCACTTGAAAGGAGCCACGAGAAGAGTTTGTCGATGGTTGGGTTTGTTGAAATTTACTGGCGCAAGGGCAATACTAGGGCTGAGCTGCAATTAGCCGTCCAGAATGGTTCGGAGTGCAAAAGTTAAAAAATCTAAGGAATGTAATAATATAAACAAACTATATAAACAATATTTAGGGGCGGAACGTAATGCCGGCACCTCCACCAAAGCAAATCAACTTAGAAATACTCGAACAGAAATGTTTTGGTTAAGTTAGCACAGTTTGCCCAATACAGATGGGATGTCCCCTGTAAGGGGACATACGAGTGAAAAGGGTTAAAATACCTATAAATATGCGTTTTTATTCTGTAAATAAAAAATGTTTCATCTATTATAGTTTTTTCGTGTTTTTAATCTGGGAATTTTAGTAATAAATCAGTTTTTTTAATTGAGCGGTTATCAAATCTTCATCAAATGACCTGAAATTTGGTACACATTACATTGGATTGGGAAAATTACATCTAACAAATATTCTGTAAAATTCACACTGCAGCTCATTGTAAATACACAAAAGCTATATTTACCCAATAAAAACTCATCTTCCAAGCCGCAGGATCCAAAGTTGGTGAGTCTAGTGGTCTGGATAATATTAACCCTTTGCGCTCGAGCGGCGCCTCTCAGGCACCACATGATTGGATGCCTCAACACGAGAGGACTACTGGGTTCAATGCGGAAATTCAATGCAAGGCTAAGGACTGTGTTTAGTTTCTATGAAGCGGATCCGTATCCTCGGACTGAACCAAAAATGCAGCGAAAGGTCTCAAGTTGCTGGAACAGTACCCACCCACCCACCCCCAAAAAAATCAAAAATCAGAACGATGGCTATATCTTCGTTTCTAATTATCGTAGAATCTTACGGTTTGCACCAAAATGTTTTGCATACGATTTTCTATATATCTGATGCAATTTCTTTTTCTTGAGGGACCGTTTACTAAGTAAAAGTAACGCTATCTTCGAAAATTTCAATACGAACCCTTATTTTTTATCATTTCTTTCAATTCAGAATACACCATTTACTCTATATACCAAATTTGAATGCATTATGTTGAAAAACATGACACTTATGAGCGAAAATGTTTCGACCATTTTTGGACCAATCTTCAGGGAGAATTTCCATAAAACGAAAGGTATTTTTAAGGTTCTACTTCACAGCGGGAGAAATCGAACGATCAGTGCGGCGTTTCACGACGTTATAAAATACAAATATTAGTCTAAAATTGCATAGAAACTACTTGGATTTATAGTTACATGTTTAAGATTAATACAAAAATAGCAAGTAAACGCAAAAGTAACATAATTTATTTACAACGTTAAAGATGTGCATTCTTCACACGAAATAAATAAAATATCGAAAACTGTAATTGCAGAAGTATAACGTATACTACTGATAATTAGAAAATTAATAAATATAAAATGTAGGCATTAGTAAACAGTATTCAGCAAAGTGTGATTATTTTACAGAAACATTTCACTGTAAACACAAATGTAACTTGATCGTTGAAATTATTTATAAAATGAAAAAAGTCACCTGATTCAGTAAAATTTTTAAAGGATAACTTATTGAAATTGATTAAAAAATGTTGTTTTAAATAAATGTAATTTAAGGAAGTAAATTTTTTAAAAAAAAAAGGACACTGTTGAAAACCACACAAAACATATGTTCCACAATTCCAAACACGTTTGACAGATTAAAAATATACATACAAAAAATAAAACTGCTTTGTTTGTATAAAATAATATATATATATATTTGTTATCTCAAAAAATTCTGTTCCTATTCACCCCATTTTACGATAATTGAACGTTATGCGATTTTCCACACCTCTAGTTTACCTTGAATTAATCTTTGATAGTTTTCAAAAGTCGTCTACAATACGGTCCCTTAAAGTGAGCGTTTTTTACATTTTCGCTAAGAAATCGAGAACTAAAAGTCAAAATGAAAAGAAAAAAATTGTGGTGGGGTTTTAGACCATGGTGAATATAATGGAAGCAAAATAAATATGTTTCTATTAAAAAAAAAATTTAAAATTGTTTTATTAATAATTAATTATTAAAAAAGAAATTGATGCAAAAGTTGCTTGCTATTTATGTTTGGTCATTTACAAACTATCTTTTGAAAGAAAAAAAAAATTACTGAAATATATTAATTATTTAAGTATTTATGGCACAAAAACCAATTTTTTTATTTAACATTAATTTATCAATTTCTTTTTATCATTTAAATTACAAACTATTCATTAGAAAATTACGAATTTTTGTATTTCGACATATTTTTGGATGCTGAATCCAAATATTGGATAATATTATGAGGTTGCTATTAAACTTTTTAAAGTTTGGTTCTGTTTTAATATGTAGATGACCCCTCATGACAAAAGACAAAAAAAAAAAGACAAAAAAAAACAAACTAAATGCAATTATTAAAAACCTTCTACGATTTACAACGGTACCTTTTGTTTGTTATTTCAAGAATTAGAGCACAAGATATAGCCATCGTTCTAATTTTTTTTTGTGTACTGTACCTCCGCTCGAAAAAGGCCTCGAGTGCAAATGATTAACCCTTTGCACTCCAGGCCTTTTTCGCGCGGTGGAATCAGCAACTCGATACATTTTAGGTTCGGCTGGTGTTTATGGATTTGCTTCATAGAAACTAAACACAGTCATTGGCCTTGCATCGAATTTCCGCATCACACCTAATGGTCCTCTCGTGGTTTGACATCCAATCGTGTGGCGCCTGAGAGGCGCCACTGGAGTGCAAAGGGTTAATAAAATAAAAATGCTATTCAGCACTTGTATGATTCGATTACCAGACGAATCCAAGCTGTATTTCATGCCAAAGACGGTCCTACTCCATATTCAGAACCTGACCATGACAAGTTGAGGCCCAAGGCCTGAACCCATTGGGGGGGCCCCTTTTTTAAATGTGTGATTTATTAGAAATGGGCTTCACACAAACTAAAATGAATTAACATTAAAAATAGAGAAAGTTAATAAATTAATGTTGATATTATTTCCTATAAGTTATTTTTTATCGCATATAAAGAAACAAATTTCCAACAATCAAATTTATAAATCAATAGAGGAAAAACTTTTTTCAGGTATAGCATTGCATTTCACTATCACAATGTGCAGTAATATCCGTAAAAACAACATTTCCCGCATTATTTTCCGGTATAGTGGTTAGCGTGCTAGCTTCTGGACCACGAGGTTGCGGGTTCGAGTCCCGTGTTAGGCATGGGTGTTTGTAAATGTATGTTGGCTTGTCTAATGACGAATGTTTCGGCGCATTATAGCCCTCGTGTTGCTGACGGCGCCAGATAATCTGAATACAACCAACCAACCAACCCGCATTATTTTCAACTAAAAGCCAATCTGATGACTGTGGGGTTAGCGCTCTGGCTTCGCGTGCCAAAGATTTTCTGGGTTCGAATCCTGGGTTAGTCATGGATGTTCGTTGGGGTTCGGAATCCACATTAAGCTGTAGGTTCCGGGCCTGATTACCGGTCATTGAGAACAAAAAATAGGTCGTTGAGTGGACAAAAAAAACAATAAAAAAAAAAACAAAAAAAAAAAAAAAAAAAAAAAAACATGCACAACTACAGAGTCAACATTTGCTGATCACAAAATTAATCCGTCAAGACTTCCTTTCAATTTTTTTCTCTTTCAAGAAAGCTTGTTTTTCCACAGAAGTATAACGTATACTATCGGTTTATTAAAAAAAATACTCTCAGGGATACTAAAGAGACTGTTCAAGATCAATACATATGATTTTTATGTAAATATACTTTTATGAGTAAAAGGTATTCAAGCTTTTGTGTAGGTTTACAGACAATTTTGGGGCCCCCTAAAATCATAGGCCCAAATGCCCGGACCTGAAGGGCCTAGGCGATGATCTGGACCTGGCCATATTAGTAAAGAATTCTTTGTAAATTTAGAGTGTTTTCATTATTTTGATAACCAGCTGTATGCACTCATAAAAAAAGATATGCAATCCGTGTGAAAAAGCCATAAAAGCGACGTTAACCGTAGAGTTTTCCGATCCTGTAGTTAAGTAAGTAGTGGCTGATAATCCAGCAATGTGAACCAACTCTGTAATAAACCGAAAGGAAGAAAGAATGAGGATAAACGAGGGGTGAAAATCACATTTTTGGACTATAACTGCATATGGTATACGTATAACAGCACGTCAATATAAATTTGCGTTTGGACAAAAGCTTTATGGATCATATATATAATGAATCTAATATCACACAAATATAATGGGCAAGTTGAGCATTTTTAAATATTTTTCATTATTTTAAGAATGAGGAAAGACAAAACAAGAAAATCCGCATCCTATATTATAATTTGAAGGATTATTCATACATTCTTCAGACCTTCTCAAAGTTTTAGATTTTTTTAAGACCTGGAAATCATAGAAATTTTCATAAGTCCCTAGACTAAAGGATTCAAGAAAGGACATATTTCGATCTTAAATTTTTTTATGTTAGCTTTCTTCTGCATTTTTCTTTGAATAAAATCACATGACCTCAATATATCTAAATCAATGTTCTATTTTAAACCATTTTCAAATTTTACATTTTCACCTCAATAATTTGCTTATAAATTTTGATCAAAGTTGCTGTAAGTGAATTTATTATTGTTCCCTTATTTGACAATGGTTAGTTTTAAAAAATTCTAAGAATTTTCTTCGGTACATAAATATGAAAAATTATTTTTTCGAGATGTAAAATATGACTTTTATTTTTAAAACCAAGTATTTAATTTTTTTTATGCGAGGTCCTACATCTTGAGCACTGATTCTTTTTGCCAGATTTTCCATTTGGTGATATTTTCTTTTGGCACACTGATATATTTCTTGACCGCTTCTTTTTTTACTGCCGTTTTCCTATTCCGGATAGCTAACTTTTGGTTTGCTCTTAAGCTAAAGAAATTTTGACGGTTTCACTGAAAACTAAGTCACCAATCATTCAGAAGATCTACTCACTCATCGTCTATGTAATAGCTATCCAGTCGGCAGTGGTGGTAGGCCGTGGCAGTTTCTTATGAAAGACAGATGAACACTCATACCCCGTTCTCAAAACGGCGCAAAGTTGACATCAAACAGAGCAAACACTTTCTCAAGATCCACATCCATTTTTTTCTTTGTATACAGCCTGTCGCACGTCTTCCATGCCCCCACTCCGCTCCTGTTCATCCACTTTTTCACGTGCGGGTTTGCACTGGTCGTCACGAACACAACACCAGCCGCTTCCGCATTCATCATACCGACCAGCCTCCTGAACAGCACTTCCGCCACCTCCGGCTCGTCCGCATACAGAGGTCCCACTCTCACAGCTCCAGCGCAATTTCTTTTCACAGTCCCGAAACCAGCACACACGCCCGTTCCGAAACCAGCACATGCGGTGTCACTCCTGAGAGCGACCAGCGTCCTGCTTCCTGTCTCCATCACATTGCAGAGGAGTGCGGAGGAGCGCCGAAAACCAATCAAGTCGTAGTCGTAGGCGAAGATGAGCGGTAAGAGATATGGGTGGAAATGTCGGATCTTTATTCCAGGAGGTGGCGTGTTGGAGAGGGAGGAGGAGGCGAAGTCGGATGAAGTGATGCGGTACTCGACGGTTTTGAAGCTGTCGTCGTAGACGGGGAAGCCACCTGCTGTACTGTATACGTCCAGCTTTCCAGAAACTGCGTTCAGACCGGCGTTGCGGGATCCTATGTGATCGAGACAAGAGTTCCACAGCTGGAAATGAAGTATTGCGCGTAGAATTGATTAGAGTGAAGGCCACAGTGACAACTAAAATTAAACAAGCAGAAAGAAAGAATATCGTTGAACGGAACTGACCATGTAACTCAAAAGGACTTTTTAAGGTTTATAAAATCTAAAATTTTTAAATTTTCAAATTCATAGCTAGAAAACACATATCTTAATTTTTATGGTATTATTGTTGCGTTATTTTTATGGCATAGAAATTGTTTTCTAAAAATATATAAGAAATTCTAAAATTATACATGTAATGTTCAGATCATTTTAATAATTTAGCAGTGGGGAGGGGAAGGCCGTTAGAAATTGTGTTTCGAAGTGTAGTCAAGACCATTTATTCCATTAATTGGGAAGACAAAAGAAGACATATGTGTTTCTAGAACACAAGACAAGGATCGAATGGAAGCTTTGGAAACAAGCGCTGCACAGAGGTATGTGTTGCGTTCAGCTCCGTTGTGTCAATGTTTAACATTTTGGTCGATTGAGTGTTAAGAGGGCACACAGTTTTTATGATGGGTATTTTAAAAATTTTACGCCTGGATTTTTTACTTGTTACAATAAGACATAACATAAACGTCAAAGTGCAAAATTTATTTGTCGCTAAACACGATAGATGTCTTCTTAATACGAAGGAAAGATTCGACGCTATCACTGCTGAAAATAGTTATGGAAAATAATACTATAACTGTTTGATTTAGATCGTTACGCTCATGAGTTTCAATAGTTGATAAAAAGATACTGCTTTTGTTTTTATTTGAAAAGAGTTTATTTGGACGACTAAAACAAGGCTATTTCAATTTATAACCTTCATTCTTGTGACGTGTGACAACGTTTGTGAAGGACTCTTTCAATTAAATAACTTCAAGAGGAAGCTCTAGTAAGGATCATTTCCTATACTCGCTATGTTACAATCTTCTAGTCCAGTGCATTTAGAAACTACTTTCAATAAAACTTTGAAAATTGGTGAGTAGATACGTATGATGGTGAGGTTACCCCATCACAATTTTATAAGTATTAGGGGGTGGTACAGACCTACCCTAGATGTAGGGGCAATTTTTATGAGAGGGGACTAGACTTGCTGGCGCGGTTGGACCCAAGAGTTGGCAGGACCAGGTCAAGGGTGAATTTACATGTGGATTGGACAGAGGTGAAGATGAGGTGATTTCTCGAGGGAGGACCTTCAAGCCCAATTGGTTGCAAGGAAGAAGAGGGATCATCCCAGATCGACGTAAAAGGGTTTGCAAACATTCAAGAGCACCTTTTTCTCGCTTTTTCAATTACAAAAGAGACGCTGTGAGTAGAGAGACGGACCTGGCAGAGAAGAGAGCTGTAGCAGACGGAAAAGTCCACATGCGATTCTAGCCCATCTAGCCAGATGATCCTTTCGACGGCCCTCTACCGAAGTACACATCAGAGCCTCTAATGACCGAACCTTGATAGAGCTCACCCTGGTGCCCGCAACTGACAGCACCCAGCAGAGCCTGAATGACCGGAACCAAAGCTTGATGACCGGACCCAAAGCCTGATGACCGGACGAACCTAGAAACCCTTGATGGTAAAGCGAACCCAGGAGCCCTCAATGATAGAGACAGACCGCCGAGTAGACCCTACAACACGGCCTTGATCCCACCAGAATACCTGATCAGAAATCCCCCCCTAGAGCCCTTGACCGGAGAGTCCAGCACACGATAGCCACCTGCAGACGCTAACCGGAGTCAAGCTCCATGACAGGCCGTAAGTTGAACTCCCCTCTCTCCTTTAATTAAACCCTGCACTTCCGCGAACTTCGTAATGCACTTAATTTATGACTGCTTTTCAATGATTATGCTAAATGAGTAAATCAATAAATTCTGTTTTAATTGTTAATGATTATCTTCCTTGTCTCCCAGACTCAATACTAACGGACCTTTTTGATCACAAAGTGGCTATAGTTTTAATTATTAGTTATTGCGGCACAACATTTAACATTTACAATTTAACATAGGTACGAGTTAA
The DNA here is from genome assembly GCA_963978545.1 of Linyphia triangularis. NCBI lineage: Eukaryota > Metazoa > Arthropoda > Arachnida > Araneae > Linyphiidae > Linyphia > Linyphia triangularis. The sequence goes on along the minus strand of OZ021723.1, from coordinate 12,328,856 downwards.
CCACGACAATACGAAATGGATCACTTAAGGGGACTTGGTACCTTTCAAACTTTTTTTTTTTTATTCATGCCTTCTGAGGGTCACGGGCGTATATATCCGTCATTTGATCCCCAGTTTTTCCAGCAATACACAACCTTTTTAAATTTATAAATAAAATGTAAAATAAAATATTTTTAAAATCTTTTTATTAGGATGATAGTTTAAAACCTACTTAAAACAAAATAAATAAAAAATAATTAAAAAAAATTACATATTTGGATCAGAAATAAAATTTAAAAATTATTGCAGGGAAAACTGTATAATTTCGCCCATTCCCTTGACGCTCAGAGGGTTAAAATTATAGTTCTTTCATATATGGAAGTATTACTAAGTAAACGCTAAATTTTATTAAAAAAAAAATTTCGCATAGTGCTCAAAATTTTCACATTTAAATTTTTTTTTTAAAAATTCCTCAAAAATCAAATTCTATCTCCTTTTTTAATATTTTTTCCTGATTTTTTAAAAGACAATGTTTCTAGTAATATACTCTAAAGTTTTAGGCACTGGATTCAGATTAAGTAAAATAGTTTTCGAGAAAAACGATAACTATTGCACCTATATGTAAAAAAAAAGTATAAAATGGATATTTTTCAACATTTAAATTTATAAAAAATGTTTTTATTTTATTCAAAAATCCATGCCTATTTTTGTCAACTAGATATTAAGAATACCCCCCCCCCCCAAAAAAAAACAAAAAAAAAACTCAAGTCAATTCATTCATATTCGCAGAAGTCTTAGCATTTTGAGTAAGGTGGTAATTTCAAAATCACGAACTGAGAAAAGTGCATTTGAAACATCGAAGGTGTTATTGCAGCAATGTTAAATTCTCCATAAAAATATAGTTTTTCTGCCATTGCAAATATCAGATCAGCTCAAAAACTTGCCAGTATAAGTAGAAGGTTTCAAATATTATCGAACCAAAAACTGATATTTTTTTTTTATGAAAATAAGGTACCAAATCCCCTTAATGAAATGACATAAATTATTTTCATTTAATATCTATCTATTATGAATTAAAATTAAAATAACAAAATTACAAAACCAAGTCGAACCACTTAATACGCATTGATGTAAGGATTTGAAATACAAAATAAAATATATTAGACGCTATTTTCGAGTTTTTAATTTATGTTATTCCATGAAGTGATAAATTTGTACCTACTCACCAAATTTCAAGGTTTTATAGAAAGTAGTTTCTAAATGCACTGGACTAGAAGATTGTAACATAGCGAGTATAGGGAAAAAACCATACTAACACTTCCCCTTAATACATTAACATTTTCCGTAAGTACTCTTGGAAATTTCTCATGAAAATTTAGCTGAAGCGTGCAATTACTTCAAATTTTTTTTTTTTTTTTGTATTTATTAAAAATTAACAGTTTGTTATCATGAGACTGCTCGACTTTCGAAAAGCAGTAAATTTAGAACCACTGGTCAGAATGACCTGAAATTTGACCTAAATATATCATCGATATAGATAAACAACTGGATAGACTGCTTAACGCTGGGAAAATGAAGCCGTTGCCAGATGCAATTGGTAAGATAAAAAATACGGATTGCCGAGGATTGGAAATAAAATTTTGGGTTGTACGCAGCAGAAATGTCAATAGTAGACCTTAATTAGTAATAATGTGCAAAAAAATATGTACTCTAACACTTTACAAGGTTTTTCTCATTCCCATCCAACTATAAAAGTGAACTGTGATTGGTTAATCATCCCACCAGCTTCGCAATCCCCGGCGCGTTTTTCTCTTTGCATTGACAATGGAGCAGTCTATCCAGTTGTTTATCTATATCGATGAAATATACACGAAGAAGACGGAAAATGTATGACTTATGAAAGAAAAAACAATTTCGAACTATTTTTTTTTTATTCCGTATCATTCACTCTTATCGAGTATATCCAGATCAAATTCCAGGTCATTGTGACCAGTGGTTCTTATTTTTAAACCTTTGGCAAAACATTTATTGACAATGCGCAATTGAACTATATATTAAGATTGAGAAAGGACAGAAGGAACACGATGTAAATTTATGCATTCACATCCAAATTTCTTTTATTTATTCTGATTAAAACAATTTTATTATTTATTAAAAAAAATTTGGCAACAGGGAATAGTTTCTTCGATGATCGGTTAAATGGTATTTCAGCTCGATTGGTTGACAGGAATTTGATTTATTTTAGTATTACGTAAAAGTGGCCTTTTAGTGACAGTGACAGACCCCAAAATTTGATGGAATGCATTGTTATCGAGTCCATCTGCCAAGTTTCTGCCCGATTGGATGACGCCGAGGTGTTTAATTAGTCCTCCGCAGATTTCCCCGCCATACACATGCACACAATCGAAGTTAATATAAAATATTTAAAAATATCGCCAACTTATATGAATCCAGTACATGGATAGGTGTTCATAATCAATTCAATTTACTTTTCTACTTTATTATGCACTAATGAAGCTAATCTTACCGTTGCACCAATCCCCCGATTCCGATATTCTGGTTTCACGTAGAACAATCCACCGAATAAAAATCCATCCTCCTCATCGCAGTTCTTTGCGCTACTGCATGTTCCAATGATTTCGTCTAAGCAAGAAAAAATAATATAACCCATAGAAACAAAGTTTTATTTTTTTTATGTACTTTTTTATATGCATTGCCAATTTTTCTATTTATCCGAACAGTGATTTGTTGGGCACTCAACTGTCTTTGGATCTGTCTATTTTCGGGTTTATTAGGAACATGAGGTTTGTCAGATTTGAGTTTTTCTTTGTATTTGCATCCATTAGATAAAATTCGATAAATAGAAGTCTTATGCCGGTTAAAAAGAGTCGAAATTTACAAAACGAGCTTACCTTCAGCTTTCAACGGCCAATTTTGCATAAACTCATCCGTTTGAATTTTTTAGTTCGTGGCATTTGAAGTGTTATCGTTAACAGAACTTAAATATCTCTGAAGTCTGTGACGTCATCTCTTTTAAATTTGCATATGCAAACACAAATTCGCGGAAACTCATGATTGTGTCTATACTTTTGCAACATGCACATTTCTATTTTTATCCAACAAATTATTATCATAGCAAATCAAACAACTTTGTTTTTATTATAGTATTTTAAAAGAGTTTTTAATATATTTACAGGCTTTTGTATTTCTACTATCACAATTCTAAATTTTTAAGCCGACGTCATAGTCTAAACTTGTGCACCGCAGTGTACAAATTGTCATTAATGTCGGAGTGGAAGGGTGTCATGTCCTGGTTGGTTGGTTGGTTGTATTCAGATTATCTGGCGCCGTCAGCAACACGAGGGCTATAATGCGCCGAAACATTTCGTCATTAGACAAGCCAACATACATTTACAAACACCCATGCCAACACGGGACTCGAACCCGCAATCTCGCGGTCTAGAAGCTAGCACGCTAACCACTATACCGTTTGGTCGGCGTGTCCTGGTTGGTACTGACATGTTATGACTGCTTATGATATTGCTCTGAAATTCAAAACAGTTATTTTTCGCCTGACTTCGCAGTACGTTTGGAGCTAATATTTCGTCAGAGAAATATTGCAATACAGCAGACTAGAAATCACCCGTGGAAAGAAATATTCAGCATTTGTTCTCATATCGGAGAAAACCCTTACTTGAGTTAGTGATGGCAATCTTTATGCATTCTGGATCCAGCGTTAGCCACGATCGCAGACAGGATTCGACCTCTATGCTGCCTATCTGTCGTCGGATGTCCATCACTTGGGGGATGTCTGCGAAGGTGAGCGAGCGAACAGCGAAATTAACACCTTTCTTTGACGTCTGTACTTTCGCCTGTTGTTGCTGGTTTCCAAAGGTGTTAATGCAACGAAGAGCATGGCTTCTTATCGTCTGACTAAAAAAAAAAAAAAAAGTTATTTCTGTTTAGAACGTATGCATGATTGGTTGTTTTCAGATTATCTGGCGCCGTCAGCAACACGAGGGCTATAAATGCGTCGAAACATTCGCCATTAGACAAGCCAACATACATTTACAAACACCCATGCCTAACACGGGACTAGGTGACCGCAACCTCGTGATCTAGAAGCTAGCACGCTAACCACTATACCGTTTGATCGGCCAGAACGTATGCATGAACTGGGAGCAGGAAAGCTCAAAAAGCCCCATTCTAAAAGGGAGGGGCACTGACCAAAGTCCACTTGATTTAATATTGGTATTGGCCAATGTCGGAAACAGTGGTTCTTGGAAGAATGTCCAGTCCATGTCGAATAACGAACATCGTTCCAAAATACACAATTTTTCTAAAAATAAACATGTCAAAACCATCCCAAAACGTAGTTCCCCTCCGTCCTTTCTTATAACTAAATTTTAGTTTTTCAAACTCTGCATCAACAGTATATATTTCCAGTATATATTTCCCACCACTGGTTGAGATTGGCCAAGATCCGTAACAACGGTCCACATCGGGTTTGACCAGTATCGAGCCGATATTGGTCTGCGGATTTGTGCTATTGGTGGATTTAGCTTACTTTTCTAAATATAATCCTAGTTCATATGCTATCCCTGTTAAATTCTTAACCCCATTAGAGATTTTAATATTTTGGTTCGTTTTTATTCCAGAACTGACATAACAGCTCCAGAGGGTTAACTGAATATTTGAGACCTTGACGGGACTGGTCAAAGGAGGTATTGTGGATACTGCACTTAATATTTAGATTATTTTATTTGATTGTATAGGCTTAAAAGTTATTGGTTGGTTGTTTTTTAGATTTATTAGGTCCAAGGGCCAAATTGCGCCTCCTAAAAGTTGTATAAATTGTAACATTTGGGGTTTAAGTATCTGATTACTACTTAACTTGACCGACGGGGCTGTTGGTTTGATTCCATTCGAAGTGCTTGGCTGAGATCCCTGATTGTTTGTTGGCCATGTTATTAAGAGCAAGATTCTGAGAAGTTGAACCACCACTGATTCACACCATCTCCGATTGTCCCCAAAAAATTACCAGTTGCTGCTACCCTTATTAGATGATAAAATCTGAAATTATTTGTCCCGTAGTTGCACCGCTCAAATTCTATGACGTGACAAAGATCACCTTTAAAATTGAAAAAATTGGTGTTTTTGGGACACATGAAAACTATTTTTATCCGTCTAAAACTTCACAAGCAACTTGCCACCGGCATTTCTTATGTTAAGGAATGTACTAGAATAGATCTTTATAAAACATATAAAAAGTTCATGGTAAGTCAATTGCGCAAGGTCATTCAAGGTCATGAAATGTCCAGGTTTTCATGTTTTTTACCATTTTCAAGACTGAATTATATGTTGCGTGTTTGATTTGTCACTTCAAACTAGGTGTCATTGGATAGAGCTATATTAGTACTATTTATTAATACATAAAACATTGAGGCAAGTTGAATACGTTGGAAGTTATTTGGCGCCAAAATCGAAAAATCTCCGAATTTGACACAAATTTGAGCTTGTATATCTTGCTGCGGGAACAATATATTGACACAACGCTGAGGCTATTTAAACATTCTTTTATTATACTTAATGAGAAATTAAACTTTATTGAGGCAAGTTGAAGAGAAAAAAATAAATGATTTTTTTTTGTTGCACCCCATCCTAACATATTGATGCATTACAGTTTTCATTCATGTTTTCAAAAATTAATCGATTTTCACTTCAATCTTCCTCATGCTTATAACAATTGCTTGTTGTGTGTCTTTTAAGCTAGGAACTTTGACTGGATCGGCTCCAGAAAGTTGGAAAAGTACCAAAGAAAACTGAGTTCGGATCACGCAATGGCCACTTAAACTCCTCAGCTAATCTCTGATGAAGAAATTTCATTTTAAATACGTCATCCCCACAATCTTCTAGTAGTTTACTAATGTAAATCCGTTCATTGTATATAGGACAGCGTAAAAAGAATGGGGCCGAATTTCATAGCCGCAGTTCTTATCTGGAATTATCTTTATCTCTTTTATGATATTCTCCATTTGTTAGGGGACAGTAATTTGGATTTCAACTACAAATTCAACATGCAATCAGTTCCAGGCACAAGTCAGGCCTCACCTTATAGACGAAGACAATGTCACTCAGCAAAAAATTTATAACTCTGATGTTTTGTCCAGAAAAAAAATGCTCATCAACATTTGAAACTGCAGAGGATTTGTCCCTACATATTGCTATAGAGAACATCAAATTTCTAAAATAATAACTAGTCAAGACAAAACCAGAAGTGCATTTGAAAAAAGAATGGAAACAGTGACAAACAGACCAATAACGAAATTACTGCAGCTTTTGAAGAATCCACTACAGATAATAAAAATTACATATAATCAAGTCTTGTGCACAAAGAAGGATAGGCACTGAAACCCAAAAGAAAAGTTCAAGATCCATAATCAAATACAGTTTAGAATACTTCAACAAAAGAAATAAAACAGGAAATAAATTAACACCCCAAACTGTTGCAAGTATGATGAGAAATCTCACATTTGATGAAAAGAAGAAATTTTGTTCAAATGAATATTTGACACGGGAACAAATTATGTCACATTTCCACAGAATGAAAGGTACGATTGAAATATGCAGTGTTATTGAAGATGAAGTCATTGAACAAAATGATGAATTATATCTTGGAATCATTGGAGACAATCAGGTACGTAGATGGCATGGATAGATGCAATTTCTATTCTCTATAGTGGGTTCTTCAAAATCTGCAGTAATTTCATAATTAGTCTTTTTTGTCCTTGCTTCCAATCTTTTTGAAAATACACTCCTGGATTTGTCTTGACCTGTGATTGTTTTAGGAATTTGGTGTTCACCTCTAGCAATATGTAGGGACAAATCCTCTGCAGCTTCAAACGTTGATGTGCAATTTTCTTTTGGGCAAAACATCAGAGTTATAAATTTTCGGATAAATGATATTATCTTCGTCTTTAGGGTTTGGTCTGACTTGTGCCTGGAGCTGATTGCATGGTGAATTCACATTTTAAATCGAAATTACTGTCCCCCAACAAATGGAGAATATCATAAAAGAGATAAAGCTAATTGCTGATCAGGACTGAGAATATGAGATTCAGACCCATTTTTTATACGCGTCCTGTACGATAAACGATTTTATATTGGTAAACTGCTAGAAATTGTGGGGATGACTTTTTAAAATGGAATTTCTTCACCAGAGAGGAGCTGTTAAGTTTAAGTGGCCATTGCTTGATGTTATCGACACAGTGCATCGAAATTCGGTTTTTTACCCCGTCTTTTGAAACTTTCTGAAGCCAATCCAGTCACAGTTCATAGCTTAAAAGACATACAACAAGCAATTGTTATAAACATGAGGAAGAGTGAAGTGAAAACCGATTAATTTTTGAAAACATGAATGAAATCAGTAATGCATCAATATGTAAGGATGGGGTGCAACAAAAAAAATCATTTATTTTTTTCTCTTCAACTTGCCTCAATAAAGTTTAATTTCTCATTAAGTACAATAAAAGAGTGTTTAAATAGTCTCAGCTTTGTATCAATATATTATTCCCGCAGCAAGATATACGAGCTCAAATTTGTGTCAAATTCGGAGATTTTTCGATTTTAGCGCCAAATAACTTCCAACGTGTTCAACTTGCCTCAATGTTTTATGTATTAATAAATAGTACTAATAGCAACACTAGGGCTATATTGCGCAGAAACATTCGTCATTAGACAAGCCAACATACATTTACAAACACCCATGCCTAACACGGACTCGAACCCGCAACCTCGCGGTCTAGAAGCCAGCACGCTAACCACTATACTAGACTATGGGACAAGAGAGAAAAAAACGCTTACAAAAAGATTTCGTTTGCCATCAAACAAAACTACAAAAATTTGTTACTTAAGCATTTTAATGACTACATTTTAACGAAAATGACGATGTTCCCGCGTTTAAATATGCACATAATTTATAAAATAACAACTATATTGAGAACTATTTTTCCCGACTTGTTTGCAGACATTAGTAGAATCGCCATGAGATGGCGCAGTCAAAATTATGTCAAGATTTAAAAAATAGCATTTCGAACACTTTAAGTTATTTTTTTATATCGCCCATTATCACGAAAAGTATTAATACGATCTTAAACATCGTTTTATATTCATTTTTCGATTCTATTTTCCCTATATTTAAACATGCGTTGTAACCTTCCGCCATTTGTTATTGTTTACATTCTGCCATAGAGACGATAGACGAATTCAAATCGCTATCTGAAAACTGCATTTCAAGCTTTATTTATGGAAATCATTTGCTTATCAAAAATAGAAAATTATAAAAATGAGAAAATAATTATTTCATAATACATGTATGAAAAACGATCTAGGTATAATTACTGAAAATTGTGACAAAATTGGGGTACTAATACTCTTATCATTCCATACCATTATTATTTTATTGCTCAAATTATTATTTTTGTAACTGATAAAACAGTAAGGTTTTTCTTTATTTTTAAAATACACTGATGTTTTATAATTTATACTTGTTCTTATAATACAATAAATTTAAAACAGAAAATTCCTTAAGTTATTGATATCACCCATTGACAGGCACAAATATTTAAAAATAAATGAAAAAAGAAAGTTTATTATATTTGCTGTGAAATAAAAACCTATTATGGATGTTTACTGCTTGTTTTATTTTTTGGAGGTAATGTTATTCATTAGTAAAAAAATGTTTAGCTAACTGAACAGTTCTTATTTCTATTAATAATAAATCGATACAAATAAACTGGTCCAAAGAGAAAAATATTTGTCGCCACACAGTTGTCTGTCATGTAGAATGACGGCAAAATAATATTTAAATTGCTTAACTATTGTTCTTTTTCTTTGGGAAGGAATATTTTTAATTAAAAATTAAATTATTAATAGAATAATTAATATTTAGAGACCAATTGAATTGTTTATTTCAGAAATCACATAAGTAACAAATTTTCGAAATTGACTTTTTAGTACAAAACGATTCCTTAGAGGTAGACGCAAGCATATGACATAAAACTGATAAGTCAGGTTAATTATTTAATGTTTGAATTGATCATTGAAAATCGCATTTAATGCAGAAACCAGTTAGCGGGAAAACAGTTTTCGTTGATTTCCCAAGAACTAATCGTCGGTGACTTATGTGGTTTCTGAAATAAACGATTCAGTCACAACAATTCTAAAAGTTGCCAAATTTGAAATTTGGCGACGGTACTGTGTTCTTAAGTCTTATTTACAAGAAATTATTACAAGATTTTATTACAAGAAAAGAATGCTAAAAAGTTAAATAACAAATATGGAATCATTTTTTCAACATTTGCTTCATTTAAATCTTCAGCAGTTGGTGGCCATTTACATGGAAGTACTGGAGAATTTTTCAATATATTGCTAAAAATGAAAGCAGCTTTATAAAGGATTGCAGTCGATTCATTATTGCAATTCACTGGAAATTATTTTGTTGACAGCCGGATTGTTTCTTCATCGCTTTCAGCTGCATCTGTCTCAGTGATGGAAGAACTGAAATTATTTTCAATCGAGACAGGTTGATCAGTTTCTAAATGACATAAAACTAGTTCCGAGAGATTTTTTTGCTTTGGCTTCACAAATACAATTTGCGGAAAATCTTTTTGTATCCATCTCTTTAGGCAGCGATTAGAAACTTGGAATGTTTCCGTGGGATTTATTCTGCGTAAAGTTCCATGGAATAATTTAGATAATTTATTCATTGAGAGAATTTCAGAGTTTTTTACTATTTGTTCATCCACTATGTTACAAAACACTGAATATGATGTTGAACATGGAGGTTTCGGCTGTGGACCTTCAGCACTCACTTTTATGTAGGTTTTGTAGCAGCTTTTATGATACTTTAATTCTTTGGCAATACAGTCAATCCCCTGTATTTTAAGAAGTAGACCTTCGTCTCATTTTTTTGGTTGCACTGTGTACTAAAGCAGTGCTCGCGGCAAAAGTCTGACATAATGTAAGCTTTTCTTTTTTCCTTTTTGAAGAATGTTTCTCATATATGTACTTTTCTCGTAAACAAATCACACAGATGTGAGGGAAGATGCCGCTGACATTGCACGATGATGCTTTTGTTCGTTGAGGACGATTTATAGTTGGATTGACATCAACAGGATCAACTATTCTTTTTTTAGCTCTCTCAAGTTTAGTTTTGTCTGTGAATCGCATATAACACTTCCTGTGATATGCATAGTTCTTGTCAATGCACTCTTGAAAGCTCCCATTGTCGCCGAAATGATTTGAACTGTTTAAAATATCAGCGATTTCTTTTTCTTTGCCATCAAGAAACAATCATTCGTTCATGCACAGCCTTATTCTATTATAACTTTCAGTAGATAAATAAATTAAATCGTCACTTAAACTTAAGCCATCAACGAGGTGGATACAACAAACTTGAGCGGCACTAGCATTCATATTAAACGAGCGTCATTTAGCCGTAAAATAGAGAATCCAAAAGAAATTAGCTAAGTGAGTATTAAAGTTCTTCAACCTTATATATAAAAATGTAACTTCAATGATATTTGCTCTCAAATTGCTATCAATAAACTAAATGATGACAACAGTAAACATTGAATTGAAAGGTAAACAAATGGCGGAAGAATACAAAATTCATTCCTATGCGAACTAAATAAAAATAAAACACAAATATTAAGTGTATGAAGACCCAAATTAATATTTCTAATAGTATAAAATGAAATAAAAAGTAGGAAATTATTATAAAAAAAACAGTTTGTTAAATTTTTAACTGAAATTTGACTGCGCCATCTAGTAGCGGTTTTATTAATGGCTGTAAACAGAAACCAAAATATAGTCCTCTATAAAATTGTTTTTTTCTAAATAATGTGCACATTTAAGTGCGGGAACATCGATATTTCAGATGAAATTAGATAAGTACAGTAGTTTAATAAAAAAAATTATGTAGTGACAAAACATGGCAAACGGAACTGAACGATATGGTGTTCGTCCCACGGACTATACCGTTTGGTCGGCGAGTTGTCACTTTTATAGCGAGAGTAGGATGTATTTGATTTTCCATTTTAACAACTCGTATATTGATAAGTATTGACTTTAAAAACACAATATTCAATTTAGAATAGCAAGGTTGCCTTTAAAAATAAGAAGTTACCAATTAAAATTTATATTTTGACAAAAGACGGCAGACTTATAATTAATTCATCAAACTACTTCAACCGTTTTGTTTTAGTAGATTTTGAATGTACAGAAAGGCCTTTATGCGAAAAATCAAAGCAAAAACAAAGTCTCACCCGAAGTAACACCAAGCAGCGGAAGCTGGAAAATAGCATTTAGGAATTGCAGAATGCATGGTAGAGTTGTCAGTGATCAGAACTGCAATAAAAGTATAATTTATTAGAAGCATTAAGTGACATAGGTAAAATGATTTACCCTGATGTGTAAAACTATTGTTTTATCCCCTAATCGACTGAGTTGGAAATGATTATACTAATAATTTCCCTGAAACCACATATGCTACAATTTAAGGGACAACAGTTTTTGAAATATGTTTAAAGCACTTGAAAAAGACAGTACCGTTGGCATGCTTCTCTACGAAAGAAATACACTAGTCCACTCTGAAGATGACAAATCCATTGCGGATTCACTAGAAGATTAACAATCCGTCGGCTGAATATTTTGAGGTGAATCATTCAAAAATAATTCATAAAATGGAATCTTATCCAATACATAAATGACTCCAACTTCTATTATCAACCGAGAAGAGTTAAAAAGTATACCCAAGAAGTTTAAAATTTGAATAATCCCTTTACATGCTCTTTGTAGGATGTTGAGGAACCTTCACTATTCCACTGTGACGGGTGTTACGAATATCTTCAAAGCTGATTTCCTGAATTTTCACTTCCTTCAGGAATCGAAATACAACGAGAGTAATCTTTCTTCAGAAACCAAACAAAGAGCCAGTTATATGCGGACATTTTAACCTTCTCCCGAGTCTGACAAATGTAAGAAAAGAGGGCAATGTCCTCTTTTCTAGATATTATTAGTAAGAAGGCCTATAAGCTATCTGTTTTGACCGGAGTGTTGATTAGTTGGGTCAATAATGAACGGTCAAAGTCTTTGTCACATCTAGCAAAAGGAGCCTGTTTATTATGAAGGGGTGATTAATTAAGTTTAAAAGGAAGTCCTTGTAAGGATCATTCTCTGTACTCGCTGCTATGGTACAATCTTGTAGCGCAGTGCATTTAGAAACTACATTGTATAAAACCTTGACATTTGATGAGTAGGTACGAAAATGATCACTTCATGAAATGGCATAAATTAAAAACTAGGAAATAGCGTCTAATATATTTTATTTTGTATTTCAAATCCTTACGACTATGCAGTGGTGTCACATGCAAAAATCTTTTGCTTCTTTTTTTTTTTTAAATTTTCATTTATAATAGATAGACATGAAATGAAAACAATTTATGTCATTATATTAAGTGATCTTTTTTGTACCTACTCATGAAATTTCAAGGTTTTATACTAAGGATATTCTAAATGCACTGGGCTAGAAGCTTGTAAGATAGTGAGCATAGGGAATGATCTTTGCTACGACTTCATCTTACGATGTCTCAAGAAAGGTAAGTGTTATTGTCCTCTTTTCTTACAGTGAACACTTATCTTTCTTTGGAAGAAACAGGCCTTTATGCTCTGTACGATGCTCTTTGCTCCACCATGCTCTTCGCTGGTGAGCCATCTTAAGAGGAAGTCGTAGCAAAGACCTTCCCTATGCTCACTATGTTACAAGCTTCTAGCCCAGTGCATTTAGAATATTGTTGCACAAATTGTCTGTATATATTGTAAATAGTGACGTATTATTTCAAAATTCTATTGTAATTTATTTTTATCCTATTTTATTTAGTAATTAATAGCGATTATACAAGTTAGAAAAAGGTGGCAACACCTAAAGTAATCGAGAAGTTTCGAGATATTTCCTTTCCGATGAATTGGCTGGAAATTTCGAGAATGTCTCACGCGCTTGTATATAAACGACTGGAGAACGGGAAAGTTTTCAGATGGACTTCGGAAATCGTTGAAAGCTGATCGCTTTGTTTACCTATTGGAGTGAGCTTGTATAATCGCTGAATTCGAAGTTATTTTTGTTGAAGCTTGTGTTGAAGCTTGAGAGTAATTAAACTGTTGCCTGTGAATAAATTTTGTGAGTTTTCTGAAGAGAGAATAAATATTTTTATACCGTGAAAACTGTGCCATCATTGCCTCAGTGGAAAAATTCGTAACAATATCCTTTGTATAATACCTTGAAATTTCATGAGTAGGTACAAAAAAGATCACTTAATGAAATGACATGAGTTGTTTTCATTTCCTGTCTATCTATTATAAATGAAAACTTAAAAAAAAGAAGCAAAAGATTTTTGCATGTGGCACCACTACATAGTCCTAAGGATTTTAAATATAAAATAAAATATATTAGATGCTATTTCCTAGCTTTTAATTTATGCCATTTCATGAAGTGATCATTTTCGTACCTACTCACCAAATAGCAAGGTTTTCTACAATGTAGTTTCTAAATGCACTTCGCTAGAAGATTGTACCATAGCGAGTATAGAGAATGATCCTTACTAGGATTTCCTTTTAAACTTAATTAGTCACCCCTTCATAATAAACAGGCTCCTTTTGCTAGATGTGACAAAGACTTTGACCGTTCATTATTGCGTAAACGACATACAGTAGAATCTCGATTAACCGACCTAATTCGGACCAAAGGTAGGTCGGTTAAGCGAAAATTCCGGATAAAAGAGAGTTGTAAAAAACAATAAAAAGTAAATGATTTTTGTTTATTGAATACAGAACTTTTAATGTTTTTTTATGACATAATTGTTGGAAATGAGTTTTTGTTGCAATAATCTTGATAATCTTTGTTTCGCTGTTCTATCCCGGAGTCTTTTTGAAGGCAATAGTTCAGTTTGATCTGTATCTGAAGGTTGCTCTAACCATGTCAGTTCTTTAGAAAAAACAGTCAAAAGCCTCACCATTACTTATGTAACTTCAGATCAAGGGAAAAGATTACGGTTTAAAAAGGAACAAATGATTTATTACTAATTTGGGAGATTTTTGATGTCGACTAAATGATTGCCTGTTAACAGAGAGTTCCGGATAAAGGAGGGACGGTTAATCGAAGTTCTACTGTATTTACGAACTAATCAACACTCCTGTCCAAAAGATAGCTTATAGGCCTTCTTACTAATAATATCAACTTAATACCAAATAATCGTACGCTAAGTTCCCCGTAGAAATAAATCTCTGCCGCTTGATGGTCTAGAGACAACATACTGGAACAAGTAGTTGTGAGTGGAAGATCTTGTATATAATAGTGTTTATGACAAGGAATATTTCGGTCTACCAGTCAAGCTACAAAGATGCAGACGTCATGCGCGTGTGACGTTATCAACAATTGTATTTTATTTAGGTACATTTCTTTTCGCCGTGTGGCAATGTTAAAAACAATAGGACTGTTGGAGAGAGAGCTATGCATGATGTTGTTTTTCCCTCTCAATTATTTAATTTAAAAGTAACTTGATAAATTAGCGAATAAATTAGAAAATTACAAGTTTCAATATAGAAGAAGTCGACTGTACGTATAAAATCTTCAAAGATTGTAACGCAAGACGAAAAAAAAAGAAGAAAAAAGTCAGGAATTAAAAAAAATATGTTTTGAATATGAGGAACCAAAAACTCTATACATACAAGGCAAAGCTCTCACTGATTCATCACTTATTCTCCTACTTCCCATATAATCATTACTCTGAAAATAGATACAAAAATCAACAAGAACAAACATAGAAAAATTAAGCTATTCGGATCTCTCTCAACCAAATTTAAGGGGTAAAAAAAAGAGTCAACTGTTAGAAATAAAGGATATTTAAAAGTCCCACTTCCAATACAGTCATAACTCTGATATTTGGTAGAAATGTCAATAAGGACAAGCGTAGAGAAAGTCAACTATTTCGATGTCGATCAATCATTTTTAAGGGGTTGAAAAGTGTCAAACGTTGTAATTGTAGAATATTCAAATATTCATCTTGTAGTCATAACTCTGATATTTGGTAGAAATGTCAATATGGACAAGCGTAGAGAAAGTCAACTATTTCGATGTCTGTCAATCATTTTTAAGGGGTTGAAAAGTGTCAAACGTTGTAATTGTAGAATATTCAAATATTTATCTTGTAGTGCATAGTCATAACTCTGATATTTGGTAGAAATGTCAATAAGGACAAGCTTAGAGAAAGTCAACTATTTCGATGTCGGTCAATCATTTTTAAGGGGTTGAAAAGTATCAAACGTTGTAATTGTAGAATATTCAGATATCCATCTTTTAGTGCATATTCACAACTCTGGCATTTGGTAGAAATGTCAATAAGGACAAGCGTAGAGAAAGTCAACTATTTCGATGTCGGTCAATCATTTTTAAGGGGTTGAAAAGTGTCAAACGTTGTAATTGTAGAATATTCAAATATCCATCTTGTAGTGCATAGTCATAACTCTGATATTTGGTAGAAATGTCAATAAGGACAAGCGTAGAAAAGTCAACTATTTCGATGTCGATTAATCATTTTTAAGGGGTTGAAAAGTGTCAAACGTTGTAATTGTAGAATATTCAAATATTTATCTTGTAGTGCATAGTCATAACTCTGATATTTGGTAGAAATGTCAATAAGGACAAGCTTAGAGAAAGTCAACTATTTCGATGTCGGTCAATCATTTTTAAGGGGTTGAAAAGTATCAAACGTTGTAATTGTAGAATATTCAGATATCCATCTTTTAGTGCATAGTCATAACTCTGATATTTGGTAGAAATGTCAATAAGGACAAGCGTAGAGAAAGTCAACTATTTCGATGTGGATTAACCAATTTTAAAGGGTCGAAAGAGTGTCGGAATGTTCCAAACAAAGAATATCTCAATCAAGGATGAAACTGGTCTCGCATTTTTGGTCTAAATATCCCAGCTTTGTTGAAATTGTGGAAACGTGATTGGGAATGTATAAAATGTGATTGTAAAAGTCATTGTTCCAACAGTTTCCGAAACTGTAATAAAGCAATTCATCTGGGCTTATCATAACAAGTATTGTAATCTAGGAAGTCATTTAATTGAGATGAAAGTAAAGCTATTTTCAACGAAAATGTGGAAAAGTTCAAGAGGGAGGCAACATGTTTGTTCAAGTGTCAAGGCATGTAAACGCCGTATTGATCTCAATTGAGGGACTGAGAAGCAAAGGAGGTCCAAGTGACCTTTCTTAACTTTTGAGAAAATACACTTTAAAGTTTCTTATTTATATTAAATTCTATGAAAATTAGTGATATCTCCATCCCAGAGGTAAGTATTTGAACAACAAATAATTTTCATACAAATTTAATATAAATAAGAAGCTTGAAAGTTTATTTTCTCAAAAGTTAAGAAAAGTCACTTAGACCCTTTTGCTTCTCAGGCCCTCAATTGTAAATGTAAGTTTCAAGTGAATATTTTTAGTTCCCGATTTACATCATTTGATATTGTGGCAAAAGTATGAAGGTATCAGCCACGGAGTTGCGATTTCTTTATTTTTTTCGTCGGAAAAACAGCAGGTTTAGACTTAAAGAAGTCTAGATGATAGAGTAATAATACATCGTGATGAACGTCAAGAAAAATGCTCCGTTGTCTTTCTTGCTCACACTTCCAAGTTCCTAGACATCCTTTACAATGACAACGTTAAAGTCAAGAAAGAAGAAAAAAATCCCGATTTTTAACCAATCAATATCATACCTTGACAAATAAGAGTTGTGTTAAAGGGCTCAGATATGAAGAGCAAAAGATTCAGAATATCTGGTCATGTTACTGCTGCTATGGCGTCGAGTGTGCTAGAAGATATTGGTATGACTTCAGAATATATTGGATGGCAAGACGACTGGACCAAAGGCACTTATTGGATCAATTGGTGGAAAGCTCAGTAGCTTATGAGCAGTTTTTCGGGGTTTCCATGCGTGATGGTTGACAAGATCGAATTGAATCCTTCATCTGTACATTAGCACACAATATCCTTCGTTTCAACTCAAAGAAATCATTCATTTCATCTTGAAATGTTAAATGCTAGTATGGTTTAACATAAAGAAAAGCAGAGGATTCACTGAAGGCGCTCAAGTAATTGTAACTTCTTTTTGCATGCTAAAAGGTATAATTGTCCTCGTCTTTGAAAGAATTTCCTTTTCTACCCATCCTGAGAATTTGCCTCTCTCCATGGCGATATACCTCATGTACGAGAAGAGTTTTGAAAGCCAGGAAGTGCTATCCCTCATTGAAGAATGCTGTTAGATACTTCAGAGTTCAATGTCTAAATTTTAAAGCAAATGTCTGTTTCGAAATGGCCGACTGGAGTTCAATTAACTTTTCATCTTCGCCTGCCTTTAGAAGGTTGGAAGATACGAGTTTGAACTTCATCTTTCAAAGAAAACGACCGAGTAAAGCCAAAAATCACCGATCATGATAATTAGGTTCTAAGGCGGGACAAATGAGCTGAAATAATATCACATAGGTGTTTTAAATAACGTATGTAACAAAAAACAATAGTTGGAACCTAGTAACCTACGAACATTCACAATCGGAAGAAAATTCACAATCTGAAAATTGAATTGCAGAAACTGGAGCTAGCGTTCTTTTTAAGTTCCCCGCCATCTCGACATTTTCCTCAACGTTTTTCAACAGAAAACAAGCAAGCACTTACCACTTGGAATAGATGAAAACTATTATTACAAATTGAGAATTCTGAGACATTTATACTCGGTGCAACTTCTGATATAAACATTCATACTTAAACATCTGATACACACATTACAACTAGATGGAATTTTTTTTTTTTTTTTGTGACGTTAAAAATGTCATTACACATTTTTTAGTGCATTTAAATTGAATTGAATAAATACAAGGAAATAGAAAAGTACAAGAAGATATATAGATGATATGCGGCTGAGTAAATCGATAAAAATTTCATGCTGATTGATTTGTGGGAAAGAGCAAAAGGTAATAGTAAAAATATTTCTGAATCAAATACTGAAATGGAGTTTTGTCTATCAAAAATCTTCTATTCAGTTATTGTGCCTTCAGGTGTTCGGAAATATATATATATATATATATATATATATATATCCGAGATGATACGATTCAATTCAAAAGTGAATACTTGTTTTCAAAGGGCTAAAAATATTTTTAAATGTAAGATATAAAATATAATTATCCTCTTCTCAATCAAATCAAAATGCTTTTATAATAAAAATAATTATGTTGTATGATTAGAATTGAGATTTGCAAGGGGTTCAGAAACATATAGTACGCAAACATTTTCTCTATGATTTACTATTTTAACTTAACAAACCCCATTATGAAACTAAGTTTGTGGTCACTTCAATCCCTCAGACAAGTAACTCAAAGCGAAACAAGCTGTCCTATGGAGCTTATTATACTCAGCCACTGATGTGACCAGAAGCGGTGACGTATTCGCCACTCGAGTGGCTCTGTATAATAGCCCTAAGACATTTAAATTTAAAAATGGGGTGTGGAACATTGCTCAACTTTCAGTTATCTCTATAATACTGATGTCAATTTGTGTCATTTGCCATTTTTATATTTTCATCATTCATTTAGAAAAAAAAAGGCCAGATTGGCGATATTTAAAAAAAAAAAAAAAATCGTTAAAATGGTGATTTTGACTATATACTTTTCGATAATTCTCATATTATCCTTTCTTATAGGGGAAACTGATAAGAGGAGAAAAAACGATCGTTGATGAACTATGTTCAAGCAAAGAGAACTCTGGGCTGAAGGCATGCGTTTTCAACTTTTTACGCCATTAAAGCATTTTTACGGAAATTTCGGAGGTGGGAATCTTTAGAACACATTAAGAGGCATTCCACAGCGATTTTTATCAAAATCGTTAGAGCCGTTTTTTACCAATCATTGAAAAACTTAATTTTTTCAATGGCACCTTATGCGGAAGGTATATATGGTAGGTCTAACTGTCACCACTAAACTGCACACCAATTTATTCGGGAGTTTTGCTGACCACGTACACACAGACACACATACAGAAATTTTTTCTGGATAAATTATTTGAAATCAGGATATTCCAAAACTTAAATACATATGAGTAATTGAAAGAAATAAAACGACTATAAAAAAAGAACAGGTAGTTAATAACAAGTTACAGGGATACAGGATCTTCCATAAAGTATATAGTCCAGACAAACTAGGGCCAAAAATAGCCGAACCTCAAACAAATTGCAAATAAAAGTTTTTTAAGTGTTTTCGATTCAGAAAAATGTCCTGAACAACATATCAAAAATATAAAAGACGGAAGGCCACCATATTGGCTGTC
Source organism: Linyphia triangularis (assembly GCA_963978545.1). Lineage (NCBI taxonomy): Eukaryota > Metazoa > Arthropoda > Arachnida > Araneae > Linyphiidae > Linyphia > Linyphia triangularis. Next base: position 12,309,438 of record OZ021723.1, on the reverse strand, counting down.
ATCTTGAATTTCTCTCGTAATAGTAGTATGCCAATAATTCATGGATTGATGGTACAGGGCTCCGATTTCCTCCAAATATGCACCAAATGAAACGGTTTTCAGTGCTTAATCCATCAACTAGAAACACATCCTTTATTTGCTCCAGTCATTTTAGAGCTTTAAAAAAAAAAAAGAAGAAAAAAAAGAAAAAAAAAAGAAAAAAAAAAAAGGCCAAATATTAAATAGATTGCAACAAAAGAATTTTCAGATTCAGAAAAATGTCCTGAACAACATATCAAAAGTCTAGAAAAACATAAGTAACGGAATTCCGCCATATTGGCCATTTGGCGCCATCTTGAATTTCTCTCGTAATAGTAAAATGTCTATAATAATGCTACAGGGCTCCGATTTCCTTCAAATATGTACCAAATGAAAGGGTTTTTAATGCTTAACCTTTTAAACTAGAAATACTCTCTATTTAAACAACTATATCACTGTAATAGAATTAAAAAGTATTTTTATTTGATTGTTTTGATTGCTTTTTAAATGATAAATTTAAAGTTTTGTTTTTCTGTTATTTTCTTAAATATAAAATTTCTTTTGAAAACAATTTTTTTAAAAACACAAAATATATATGACATTTCATAAAATTTTTAATCATGGAGGCCAAAAAAGTACTCATACCACCAACTTTTATAATTGAAAATAGTAGTTTGAGGTAATTTATAACCAAAATATGTAGTGGTAACACAAAGAAAATCTATTTTCATTCAACAATTTTTTCGCAATTACTTATTTCAATGGAAATTTTTTTTTTTCACAGTAATTTTAATTGAACCCTAAAGTTGCCCAGTTAATCTTGTATTTATTTGCAACTAGAAACAACCATGAGCTGGTATGGCTCTGATTGGATGGTAGTCATTATGGGTATAAGTTGATCTCTTTGTAAAATCTTAACCAGTCATGAGATAAAAGTGGATTTTAGGTTTGAAATGAGTCAAAAGAGTTTTGATATTTAACAGTAGCTGCTGTAAGAGGAAGTGACTATTTTTGAGTAACAGTAAAAATACATTGCGGTATTTTTGTTAGCCGACATTTCATTAAAGTGTTTGTATCGTAGGTCATCCAATGATGTAGTTGTCTTTCAACCATACAGGGCATATAAAGTCCTTTAGGGTTTAGAAGTTTCTTCTTTTCCATTGTAATTAGCCTGTGAAATTTTTTCGATGAATAGAGCGACCAGATATTTTTACCTTTTATAAATTTTAGAACTGATGTCTAATTGCACAAAGGTGGATCAAGACTGAAGAGGTTCTTTTTATTGAAAAAGTCAGGCTTTTCTTTGCATCTTTTCAGTTCTTTTCTTTACCTGGTGTGCGATTGTTAACGAGTGTGACACTTGACACTAGGTCATACACATATAGCTTTATTAATATCTGTGCATAGAATCATAGATTTAACCCCAACTCGTCGTTGTACTTCTGCTATACCTGTTCTTTTAGTTAATCGTTCTGTTCCTGTGATGGTTATTAATGTCGTTTCAATATAATGGTTCAATTCATTAGTGTCGGTTCAATACAACAAAGCCAATGACAAGAATTTCCCAATTCTCATTACAGTGACGAAAACCAAGTAGATCTTTTTGAAAGAATTTGTACACGATTGGATGTGAGAATTATCGACCTATTTTAGGTGTGTATACGATTTTGTTTATGAATTGCATCATGCTTGAAAATTATTTCAGAGTTATTCTTAGGTGTTATTCAAAGTTATTTCAGAGTTATTTAAATATAATTCAGAGTTAGTTAATGCAGAATCCATTTCCGAGAGCATTCTGCTCTGAAGTACTTCTTTAAACGTCAACCATTTTTACGCACTTAATCCAGGATATAATAGTTTAACTAATCAACTCGTTTACAAAGAGTCCATTTTACTACTTACATCAAGTATTATATAAAACAAAAATCATTTTACCAATTTAAGACAATAGTTTCTTATGCATATTTTTTCTCAAGCAGTCATCATATCCAAGGAAATAAAAGGTTAATCAAATCTAAGGAATTATGTTGTATTTGGTAGCAACTCATTACGTGTCTGCTTGCTTTCAATTCATAAAATTGTCTATTGAAGTGGCAGTGATACTTCCAAAGCCATTGTAAATGCTAATGTATTAACCCTTTCACGCTCAAGGGAAATATTTTCCCCTTCTACAAAAATCGTTATCGATTGTTCAATTATTATTGAATAGATATTTTTTTTACTGAATATCAAAATAAAACGTATGTCCAAGGTGGCAATTGTGTTTCTGAACGAATAAAAAAAAAAAAAAAAAAAAAAAAAAACGTATAGAAAATATGACACATAATAAATGTGTTATGTGCAATGTCCACTTGTGCTCACAAGTAAACGAAATTGTTTCGAAGAATATCATAACTAACTATTTATTTTACTTTTCTGATAATTTTTATTATGTTTTTTTGTATTACAAAGCAATAAATAAAATACCGATATAATAAACCTAACTCTTCGTTTATTTACTTTTATGGTCCATAGGGAAAAATATTTCCCATGAAATTATAGGAAACCTATACACCCTGCTATGTTATTCTGGTGATATTCTCTTACTTTACACCCACAATAGATAAAATATTGTGTTGTATTGTCATATTTAGTCTTGGACATCTTATGGCCCTGTAAGGGTTAAAGGCAGCACATCTAAAAATGTATGTCCTCTTCTAAATTGTGCTACTGCTTCTTACTAAGCATATCTGCAAAACTTTCATTTAAAAATTTATTTTAAGCCAAAATGTGTCATATGATGACCAATGCATCCCCAAAATTTCCCCTCATTATGTAAATCACCAAGTATTGGGACTAAATCATTTAAACTATTTCTTTGGTGTTCAATTGAAATAATTGCTAAAAAGTCGAATGAAAACTAATGTTCTTTTATGTCATATCATTACCTTTTTTTTGGCATAAATTGCATCAAACTGCTTCTATTTTTAAATATTAAAGTTGGTAGATGTAGTTTTTGACTTCCATGTTTAAAAATTTTATAAAATTCAATAAATTTTGTGATTTTAGTCAAATTGTTTTTTAAAGTTATATATTTGGGAATCAAAAAGTAATTGAAACAAGCAAGTATTTTTAAAATAATTACTATCAAAAAGTTGTTTAACTAGAATGTGTTTCTAGTTGATTAGGTTAAGCATTACAAACCCTTTCATTTGGTACATATTTGAAGGGAATCGTAGCCATGTAGCATTAATTATAGACAATTTACTATTACAAGAGATTGGTTAGTTGGTTGTTTTCAGATTATCTGGCACCGTCAGCAACACGAGGGCTATAATACGCCGAAACATTCGTCATTAGACAAGCCAACATACATTTGCAAACACCCATGCCAACACGGGACTCGAACCTGCAACCTCGCGGTCTAGAAGCTAGCACGCTAACCACTACACCGTTTGGTCGGCACTATTACAAGAGAAATTCAAGATGGCGGCCAATGGCCAATAAGGCGGGCTTCCATTACTTATATTTTTCTAGACTTTTGATATGTTGATCAGGACATTTTTCTGAATTTAAAAATTCTTTTGTTGTAATTTATATGATGTTTAGCATTTTTTTAGCTCTAAAATGACTGGACTACAATCAAAACAAACAAATAAAAGTATTTTTAATGCTATTACTATCAAAAGTTATTTATATAGGTTTTGTTTCTAATTGATGGATTAAGCATTGAAAACCCTTTCATTTGGTACATATTTGAAGAAAATCGGAGCCCTGTACCGTTAATTATAGGCATTTTACTGATTACAAAAGAAATTCAAGATGGCGGCCATATGACGGTCTTCCGTCACGTAGATTTTTCTAGACTTTTGATTTGTTGTTCGGGATATTTTTCTGAGAGGGAAAAAAAAAAAAAAAAAAAAAAAAAAAAAACTTTTGTTGCAATTTGTTTGGAGTTTTCACCTAATTTGACTGGATCTGACTTTAATTTTGAAATGATATAACGGTGTGGGAAGAAAAGTAGAAACACGTGGTAGAGGAAATAGAAGGATGGGTCAAAATTTAGTTTACTTTTAATTACCCATAATTATACATAGGGCAATGAAAGTATATAATTCGGTAGAAAAAAAATAGATTTTTTTTTTTTTGGCATTTCTCTGATTTCAAAAAAGTAGTCTAGAAAAAAATGTATGTCTGTGTGTCTGTGGTCAGCATAACTCCCGACTAAATCGACCAACGATGCTGTGCAGGTTGGTGGTGGCCATTGGACCTACCATTAAGATTTTCGTCAAAATCGCGCATGCGCATAAGGCTGCTGCTATTGAAAAAATCATGTTTTTCATTGATTGCTAAAAAACGGCTCGAACGATTTTGATTAAAATCGCTGCGGTAATGCCTCTTAAGGTGCTCTAAGCATCCTCACTTTCAAAATTTCCGCAAAAATGCTTTAACGGCGTAAAAAGTTGAAAAACGAATGCCTTCAACACAGAGTTCTCATTGCTTGAACATAACTCATCAACAATCATTTTTTCTCCTTTTCTCAATTTCACTTATAACAAAAGGATAATATAAGAATTATCGAAAAGTATATCGCCAAAATCCTCATTTTGGCTTTTTTTCCCCCCTCCTTTTTTTCTAAAACCCATACAAGAATCATGGCAGAAATTATCGCCAAACTGGCAATTTTTGCTAAATTAACGATGAAAATATAAAAACGGTAAATGACGCAAACACACGTCAGTATCATAATGTAATTGAAAGTTGTGCGATGTTCCACACCCCTAGTTTTTTTTACATTTTATGTTACATTTTTTTAATTTTTCTGGTTGTTTCGATCGATAACCTATAGTTCTTTCATTATTGAATCAGAATTGAATTTTCCCTTTTGCACTATTCATTGGCTAGAGTTTTTATATTTCTATTTCGGAATCCTTATAAACTTGATGCTAGTAATAATTACGAGTGGAGTAGCTAGGTTGTAGTCATAGATCTGTAATCTACAGTTTTACAGTCTTTATAACTTTCATCATCATTGACAGTCCTTCATTGGCCTTGGCCTTCTCAAGAAGTCTAATCCAGCAGTTCTGCTTTCGGCTGTGGCTTTCCAGTTCTTTACTCGTTAACCCTTGGTTAGTCGCGCCGTTGAATAATATCCCCCACAATCAATTTTTCAGTAAATGGCAGCCCACGATCAAAGCCTTCTTACCATAGACTTATTATTATCAATAGACTCCGCGTTCCCACTTCAATTATACAACGAGAATGAAACCAAAATGAATCACATGAGTAGGGACTTTTTGGGAGCAGGATTGCAGATTTGCAGGGTTTCTCCTCACTCAGGCAATAAAGATCGTTTTCCTTCGTCTATCAGTCACGTGGTTTTTAATTTGGTTACACGAGGTTATTCTAAACATGCGGTCTAGCAACCAACAATTTAACTTACAAGACCACTACGTCGTAAAATTAATCCTTTATCTAATAATCTTATTATCCTTTATCGCCTGAGTGAGGAGAAACCCGCCGAATCTGCAACCCTGCTCCCAAAAAGTCCCTACTCATGTGATTCATTTTGGTTTCATTCTCGTTGTATAATTGAAGTGGGAACGCGCAGTCTATTGATAATAATAAGTCTATGCTTCTTACACTTTCTTGAAGTTATTTTTTAATTTTTACTTTATTCTGTTCAATAATGTTGTGTTTTTAACTAAAATACCCATTTACTTTTACGTTTGGGCACGAATTGAATGGTATGCTCGTAACTTGAATTTAGGGGATATTTGTCTCCCACGCGACTAACCGCGAGACAAATAGTCGCGCGAATTACCAAGGGTTAAATCCTGTATATTAAATTTGAATTTGCTTTTGTATCCTAAGTCCTAGTAATTATCACTTCCGTATGGGAATAGATCTTTAGAATGACACAAAAAAAAAGTTCGAGCCACATTTCATTCATATTTGCTGAAGTTTTAGCATTTTGAGTAAGGTGGGAATTTCAAAATCACGAACTGAGAAAAATGCATTCGAAACATCGATAGAGCTATTTCGGCAATACTAAATTCTCCATAAAAATATAGTTTTTCAGCAATTGCAGTTATCAGATCAGTTCAAAAATTTGCCATAATAGAGAGAAGGTTTCAAAGATTTTAAACCCGCAAAATGCTGTGCTGTTTACTTTCACTAGAAGGAGATATAACTGACAAACAATGACCGTATTGACCGGTATAAATATATATTTATACCGGTCAATACGGCCATTATTTCCAACTTCATCTTTGTGCCGCAAATAAACTAAATTCGCATACACTAACAAAAACAAAACATGAAACAATAAGTTTAAAGTTTAACTTTTTATTTCAACATTTTATTCATTTGTAAAATTTAATAAACTACCTTTCTGCTTATCAAAATGCATTGAGGTGTGATTATTACATCTAGAGAACATGGTCAGTCTCATATTTATCTACAAATTTGTGCTTGTGGTTATCGATCAAAATCGCAACCATGTAAAGGACGAATTTGATGTGTCTTGCAATTTTGTATTGCAAGTTCGATATTTCTTGCATGATGAGCGAGATCTAAAAAGTGCCAAATTTAATTGAGTTAAAAAATTAAATATTTTTATTTTCATTAACATAATACTTTAAAATAAAGCAGATATAAAAGTATATATTAATTAAGTTAAACAGTATTCTAAGTAAATTCAATTAACTATTTTTTTTTTACTTGAAAATAAAACTATTTTACTATACCCAAAAACTCCACTTATCAAATGTAAATGAGTCATTTAAATAAGTTAGGAAAAGATTTTGGATTAAAAAAAACCAGCTTTTTTGAGTGTGTAAGGTATTTTAAGGTATTTTTAAAAGAATATAAATTTATTTATTTATTTTAATTTTCTCTAAAAATCGTTGAATTTACCACTTTAATAAACTTCACTCATAGTTGTGCACTATTTGAAACAAGATTTACTGAACTCGTTGACTTACTAAAAAAGGTAAAAGGTACGTTGAAAATTAAGTGTTGGCCTTGCTGACTGAAATTGTCCGGGTGCACGTATCTACAAGGTGCTGCTATTAATATCCAGGTCTCATCAAATAACATCAAAAAATATTATGTGAATTAACATACTCATATAAAATGTTTCGATGTAATCTTCATCTACCGTAATGTAGTTCTGCGCTAGGCCTCTTTCGGAATGCTCTTCAATTCTGACGTCATGACGTTGATATCTTCGTATTCCTCAAACCTTGTTTGCTTCAGCAAATTTTTCAGTTTCGGAAACAAGACAATGTCTGCGGTTGACAGATACGTGCCCTGTATCAGTTTTGACAGTTGGAAAAAATTCATGATGAATGTACAAGTCTTGACGCAATAAGAAAAACATGATGGAAAAATGGAGGAATATTGTGAATGAAGACTTTAACATGTTAATTAGTATATCGAAATTTGTCATCATGTCTGGAAGATACAATTGCTATGACAAAATGTTTCCTCATGGAAATCTATTAGTTTAATGGGCCTTTTTCGTCATGGAGATGAACTGTAATATATTAAATACATTGAAATACTCTTCGATTTATATATAAGCATTGAAATCGCTAGAACGCATTCGATTTATATATTAATTATCACAAAATATTTTGTCGAATAATAATTTTGTCTATGTTCTAAAATCAATAAGTTACAAACGTTTTTATTTTATTACTTGAGGTGGGATGATATTACTTAACTGCATTACGGCAAGTCGAGATTACTTCGAAACATATAAAATTACTATATATTTCACATTATATTTTCCAGAGGTATTATAACTTTTCTAAAAATTAATAGCCACGCCTTGAATCAGATTTCGCTGAATTTCCTTTCTAACTTAAAAATACACTCACAATATTGGAGAAAGTATTTCTTATCAAATACTTTTCAACCACATTCCAAATGCTGAGATAGATTTAAACGAATGAAGCCGCAGTATACATTCAGACAAAAATTCGCAGTCAGAAATTGTACTATCGATGAAGACAATGTACGTTCTAAAAGCGGTGAATGTTCCAGATAAGCAAACATCAAGTACTTTTAAATTGACATAGGTAGTAGTTTTAAAGCATTATTACTGTGTAGGTTATAAATACACCAACAGCATTGAGGATTGTATTTCTTTTCATATCAGTCATACTCCAAATACTGAGATGGACGCTGGTGAAGTTGACTTTCGAAGTTAGTCGTCTCCAAACGTCTTGTCCAAACTCGGAATCATTCTCAAGAATATGCTGTTTCACCATTTCTGCAGATTCAGAAACTTGCGCAGCTGATAAGATCGTAGAGAAAAATGCAAAGCAGCTCCAGGCGGTGGTGACCATTTCATACGAATTCGTTGTATAGTGGACCACGTGGTAAGTCTGGCAAAATAAATTAAACATAGTTGCAGTAAAAATCCAAAATATCTGGTCAGAGTACAATGCATCGACGTAGTTCAGCGCTCTGGTGATGCAAGTATAGTAGTTCAGGACTTGGTGGCCTTTCAAGTTCTTCTCGAGGAGAAATCTGTAAACAACGAAAGCTCTCTTCAAGATCCAGCAGACGGTACAGTAGTACAAGAGAAAGCAGTCCGTCAGTGTGAAACCCAACTGTCCAATAAAACTCAACAAGTTGATCAGGAATTTGATCGTTGGGCTAAAACTAGGATTGTTTATTAGAGTCAGCCACAACAACTGTGTCTGGACTAAGTACTTCAGTATGATCAAGCAGCACATCAGGAAAATAACGATTCGAAATTTTAATACCCTCGTTCTGTCTATTATGAGTCCTCCGAAAGGCTGAAGACACTTCTCAAGAAAAAAGAGTGTTCTTCGAATGGACCTTCTCTTGCTGAAAAGCAACAACACCTCAATTGTCATTAGTGCCTGTGAAAATGTTATCCACGTCACGCGAAGATTCTTCCGTAGTATCTGAATGTACCACAAATAGCCAAAGATGTTGATTCCACTCAAAACCAAGAGAAGAAGGAAAGGGATGGTTAATAGTTTCCTCAGAAGACATCTCAAACTTATTGCGCAAGTTTTACTTCTGGCAAACACGTCAATGGAGAAAAGGAGAAACAGTACGAAGATGGGCCGAAACAGTTTTACAAATATCATGCTTGTCTCGATATATCAAAAATATGTCTTGATACAAACACTCGTTAACTCCCCGATTTACACTCGTTCAAAATTTATTGAGTACAGTTTTCAGTAAGTAAAGCTCCGAACTATAAATTCAGTACCTTAAAAAATATTTTCTGATTTCAGAGTTACCAACTTACAAGGAGACATTTAGGCTCTGAAAGTTTTCAATGACATCAACTAGGTACATAATTGTTCGATCAAATTGATGTTTTAAATTTGTCTTGTAATCTTTTCCAATCCGTTAGAGACACAATATTCTACAATCAACAAAATTTCGATTAAAAGAATACTGTTCGATGTAGTATAACATTCATTTTCACCAACTCAAAGTTATATACAGACTGAATTTGAATAATAATATTTTCTGCAAATATTGTTGTAATATATTTTGAACGGTATCGAAATACGAATATAAATTATTTAAGAGTCTGTGTTTTGTGATTATATTCTCAGGTTAGAAATTTTTATATTTAACATATCATGTAAACTAAAAGGGTTGTATTATCTTGCCTACAAAAGCCGATTCACACTCCTCGCCCCAAAAAATTTTCTACGGCTACTTATATTCCGCTAATAAAAATCATCCAGTATCAATTTACAATCAACCTATATCGAACTAGTAACTCCCCAGGAGTAATAACATGGAAAAGGCGGATATCAACAACATAACATACATGCTCAGCGTGACCGCCAACCAAAAGCAAGCTAATATCGAGGAAATCAAAATTTTGAAAATGGTAGTTTTGAAAACAAATGGTTTGCGTCCAATTCATTTTTTCTCAGAAACATTGATATAAAGTGTTTATTACCTTATACATATGGATGGAAATTTTTCGTCTGGACAGACCCTGATCTTTCTCATTCTACAATATATTTATAGCACAAAAACAACAAAAACCAAATTCTTATCTATTTCACTCAAGGAGAAAAACTAGGATAATGGATATAGATCCAACAAAAACATTTCTCTAAAAAGGTGCCAAGTTCTTCATTCAATGATTAAGGTCGCGAAAATTATTGAGATCGGAAGTAGAGCCAAGTTTAAAGTTGTTGTAAATTACGGTCAATAAAAATTAGAAAAATTTTCTTTTCGAAGTCAAAATTCCCCTGACTTTGGTCTAAATATCTAGCTGACAAAATATTTGTGACACTTGGCCATTACATGTCCTTGTTCACTGACGCGTAATGGCCAAGTCACACAAGCTGTTGGTAGGTTGTATTCAGATTATCTGGCACCGTCAGCAACACGAGGGCTATAATGCGCCGAAACATTCGTCATTAGACAAGCCAACATACATTTATAAACACCCATGACTAACACGGGACTTGAAACCCGCAACCTCGCGGTCTACAAACCAGCACGCTAACCACTATACCGTTTGGTCGGCTAAGTCACACAAGCATTTTTGTAGCTAGATATTTTGGCCTATGCAGGAGAATTTTGACTTTGAGAAGAAAAGTTTGCTAATTTTTATTGAACGTAATTTACAACAACTTTAAACTTGCCTCTACATTAGATCTCAATACTTTATAAGGCCATAATCATTGTATGAGGAACTTGGCGCCATTTTACAGAGATGTTTTTGTTGGGATTTCTCTTCATTTTTTAAGGTACTAATTTTAAATTTATTAATTATTTGCGCAACAATAACTAATTTTAAACTGTTTAGTTTTCATAGCTATTAAACTTGCAAAAATACTTAATGAGATTGAAAGGGTTAAGCATTTGCGTTTGTGTGTGTGTGTGTGTGTGCGTGTGTGTGTGTGTGTGTGTGTGTGTGTGTGTGTGTGTGTGTGTGTGTGTGTGTGTGTGTGTGTGTACTTTCTTATTATACACTGTTAAAAAAAATTGTCCACCATGCACCAAAATTTGGTTCCCATTTAGCTGCCACCAACATTTGGTGCTTAGTTTTGCGATTTAATGGTGCTTACGGTCCGAGGTTGCACCATTAAATCGTGAAACTAAGCACCAAATGTTGGTGGCAGCTAAATGGGAACCAATTTTTGGTGCAAGGTGGAACAAAATTTTTAACAGTGCACCGTCGATCGTTGACACATTTTTTATTGCGTCCAACTACGAGAACTATATAATTAAACCACTCCTATATTCTTTTAATTGTTATTTATTTCTAGAAGTTTTTAAAAAACGTTCTCAACAGCATCCAATTAGCGAAGAAATACAAGATATTTTTCTAAAAAAGTTCAATTTACCGGACTGCAGTCCATTATGTACTTATGCATTCAATATGAAAAATAATATAACATTATTTTCAATCAATAGTTTTTTCAGACATCCAAAAAAAAAGTTGGTGAAGGGGGAAAAAAATTAACAATTAGCGATCATTTCTTATTCAATTAAATATCGCCATGGTAAATTTTATAATACCAAGTACACTTTTTTTTTAATTATTATTTCTTGATTTTAGGACTTTTCGGAGTGTGGTGAGTGTTTTCTCCATTTATATATTGTTGCACAAATTGTCTGTATATCGTGTAAATAGTGACGTATTATTTTAAAATTCTATTGTAATTTATTTTATCTTATTTTATTTATTAACAGCGATAATACAGGTTAGAAAAAGGTGGCAACGCCTAAAGCCATCGAGAAATTTCGAGATGTTTCTTTTTCGATGAATTGGCTGGATATTTCGAGAAAGTTCTCACGCGCCTGGTATAAATAAGACCGGAGATAGGGAAAGTTTGCAGTTTGATTTCGCAACTCGATGAAAGCTGAACGCTTTGAGTGTGCCTGATCGGAGTTGTTTTTATTGAAGCTTGTATTGAAGATTGATAGTGACTGCACTGTTCTTTGAATAACTTTTGTGAGTTTTCGGAAGCGAATAAATAATAGTTTTTATCAAATAAAAACTGTGCCATCATTGCCTCTGTGAAAAAATTCATAACAATATATTAAGAGCTACTAGTATTCTAAGTTTTATAATTCTAGCCTCAATAGAAATGTATGAGAATTGAGATTCAAATTTTTCGAACACTGACCCCTTCAAGGGATTCGAAGTGGAAAATCTCGATTTTTCGACGTTTTCCTTTGTATACTTGTTAAACCTTACAAGAATACCACAATATATAAATGGAGAAAACACTCACCACATGCCGCGAAGTCCTAAAATCAAGAAATAATAATAATAAAAAAGTGTACTTGGTATTATAAAATTTACCATGGCGATATTTAATTGCCCAAGAAATGATCGCTAATTGTTAATTTTTTTCCTCTTCACCAACTTTTTTTGGATGTCTGAAAAAACTATTGATTAAAAATAATGTTATATTATTTTTCATATTGAATGCATAAGTACATAATGGACTGCAGTCCGGTAAATTGAACTTTTTTTGAAAAATATCGTGTATTTCTTAGCTAATTGGATGTTGTTGAGAACGTTTTTTAAAAACTTCTAGAAATAAATAATACGCATACTGTAATACAACCAATATAATTGGAGATTTGAAACTTAGGGGTCTTACTAATGATTACTAACTTTTTGATGTTGTGTCCTAAATTTTGAGCATGGGAGATCATATTTTCAATAGCTTCTGCAACTTCTGATTTTTGACGTAAAAAAAAATACACATCTAAATTTAGTGAAATGATCTTTAAAGACTACGAAGTAACGATATCTTTTAAAAGATTCATCAAACGGTCCACAAACATCTGCTAAGATAAGTTCTCCAGGTCTTGTTGTCTTCTGTTTAGTACCAAATTTCAAACGATGTGCTTTGCCGTATATACATGCTTCACATAGTTGATTGTCTAACTCAACTTTGAGATTCATTTGTTTTTCTAGAACATTCTTAATATGCCTTTTGTCTTAGTGACCCCAACGCTCGTGGTATAATTGCAAAGCAGAATCGCCTGTAGTAGCTGTATTGACTTCTACTGGATTCTTCGGAATAGGTACTTCCATGTGAACTTTATATAGACCACCCCTTATGCTTCTTGTACCATAGAGTACAGCCTTGTTGTTGATTTTCAACCAACACTCTTCTGCGGTTGACTCAAATCAAACTGCCAACCAATCGGGCATAGTTATCCACTATACTATGAAGAAGTTTTCAGCAAAATGGCTTTCAAAAAGAATAAATACAGGAATAGCATAAATAAATCTCATTTAGACAATTTATTAAGATTGGCTGCAACAAATACTGCGACAGATAGATCGACACTATTATACAATAAACTGAACAATTTCAATCGCCATCGTCTCACGATTGATATCGACTCAAACAGAGTAATCAGGAAATAGAGTTTAAATACTATTATTAAAAGTTAGATCAAGTTCCATTGTCACGTTGGAACAGGACACTCACTTCTTAATTTTTAGACTTTATTTTACTAATAGTGACAAATATTATTATTTTTTAATAGTTTGAAATAAAGAACCAAATATTAATTATAATTTTATTAAGATAAAAAAAAATCAGTTTTTTTTTTTTCAGTTTTCAGAAATGCTATATGTTGTTAAATCAATAATAATTAAAGATACATATATTGGTGTATCCAGCCCGTGAAAAAATTCTGCATAAGTCATACGGACATCCTCTACAAGTTAGTGGTGATCGTTGCATTAGATGACCAGCCAAATGCACTTTTCAACTTCATTAAAATCCAGCGCTTTCAATCTTTGAAAAGTATAGCGTTATGAGCTGATAAAAACTATCGATAAGTTTTTGTAATTTTTAGTGGGACACATTATGTTTCATTTAAATGGGCCAGCAAACGAAATAAACTATTTGGTCGATTAAAGTAATTTCTACTTCTAAATTAAATCAAATATGCAGTGAAAAAAAAAATATGGTTTGCTTTATTTATTAAATTACAACATGTGAATACCTCAATACATTGCTTTGTGGACAATAGTACCTTTATATGTAATTGGCACTGTTTAATGTAGTGTTTAATAATGTATTTAATCCATATATAAAATTTAAGGGTAGTAACAGGGTATTTTATAGACAAATATTTGTGAAGACAGACAAAAAAGAAAAGTTTTACAAAATCAGTACAATTGTTAGCCTTTTGCAGATGATATTGACATCATAGGAAGAACTAAGGCAGCAATAGTGGAAGCATTTTCTGCCCTTGAGGCAGCAGCCAAAAATATTGTCCTGACAATCAATGAAGAAAAAAACTAAGTTCATGGCTGTGACAAACAGAGGTCTAGATCGGTCGACGCTGAAAATAATTGACTATGTTTTTAAGAAGGTTGACCAGTTCAAATATTTGGGTACAATCGAAAATAACAATAACGATATTACCTCTGAAATTAAGAATCGAATTAACATGGCTAACAGATGCTACTATGGTTTACGCAACCAGTTTAAATATAAATTTCTAAACAGAGAAACAAATATACAGATATATAAGACATTAGTTAGACCAATAGTCTTATATGGAAGCGATTGCTGGACAATGAATAAATCAGATGAAGAAAAATTGGTGGTTTTTGAACGAAAAATTATGAGAAGAATTTTTGGAGAGGTAAAGGGGGGGGGGGGAATGGAGTTTGGAGAATAATGTATAATAATGAACTACAAGTTAAATTCAGAGAGACAAACATAGTGAAAGTCATTAAAGTATCGCAAATAGGATGGCTCGGCCATATATATATAGGTATAAAGATGAAAATCCAGCAAAAAAGATAAAATTTCAAAACCCAGGAGGAAAAAGAAAAAGATGTAGGCCACGTACAAGGTGGATTGACAACGTGGAAAAGAATTTGAAGAGTATAGGTGTTAATAAACGGAGGAAGGTGGCGTCTAATAGGGTAAGATGGTTCAAGCTGACTGAGATAGCCTTGTACAGAAATCGGCTGTAGTGCTAAAGAAGAAGAAGAAATTTGTGTAGACGGAATATTTGACTATCAATATACATCCAACATAAAAATAAAAATAAAAAATATTAAAGCTATTTTCTTATTTTTTCATACATGCTTAAATTCTGTAGGTTAAGGGGACATAGGACACTTTTGTCAAAATTCTTTAGTTTTGCCAAGAATTAAATAAAATTTGGCATAAACATAGAAGATGTGACTTTAAACAAAACAACACAATTTGAGCAGATAATATAAAATAGATAGTAAATTATTGAGAAAAATGCATTAAAATAACACGAAATTTTAATTTTTTTCAAAATGCTCCTCGCGACACAATATTTTGACGGACATGAAAGAAAAATTTGAAGTTGTTTATCAATATATTATAAACATTTTCAAACATGCTTTTATCTTTAGGTGCAATAGTTGAACAGAAATAAAATTTCAAACTTGGCGCCAGTGATTTCTCATTAAAAAATGCACATACTTCAAATTCCCAACATGAAAAAAAATATAAAAAATTATATGACATAAAAAAGCATGTGTAAATTTCTTTATAGTACATTAAAAATTATTAATACAAAAAAATTAGGTGGATTTATCAAAAAATGAATCGCAAGGAGCTTTTCGAACATAAGTAAAATGGGAAAAAGCAAAGCTGAGAAAAACGCATTTTTAGCCTTTGCCAACAAGTGTGCGATGCGTTAAAATAGTTAGTTAAAATAAAGATTTTACCACTTAAAATCATCGGATTTCAAAAATTCAAACGCGAAATTAAAGCTAGTGGCATAAGCAATTTTTATAGAATGGAAACAAAAAACGTCATTTTTGGTGATTTCAGTGTCCCGTGTCCCCTTAAGAAGAGAAAATACAATAATCTTAGTAAAAATATTTTATATTCAGGAAAGTTTTGTAGATAATCTGTATGTGAAATAGTTTTCTAAGTTTCTGACAAATACATTTTTGACTAGCAAGCCCATTTACTTACTTTTTGTAAGCGGCAGTCATGTTATTTATTTGAAACATCCTGTAATTTATTTCCCTACCGATTAATTTCTAAGAGCGATTAATTTTTTAGTGTTTAACAATCGACCTAATGGTTTCAGGAACATGAAAATCAATGCTCAAAAATTTGAACACAATCAAGGAGGTTCTGAGCGGCATGT
Source organism: Linyphia triangularis (assembly GCA_963978545.1). Lineage (NCBI taxonomy): Eukaryota > Metazoa > Arthropoda > Arachnida > Araneae > Linyphiidae > Linyphia > Linyphia triangularis. The sequence goes on along the minus strand of OZ021723.1, from coordinate 12,293,286 downwards.
TATCAGTGTGTTTGAGTTTTTCTGAAGCATGTTACTCGTGAAAAACATATCTAAAGTATACGTTTCAGTAGTTTTGACAAGGTAATTTCAACAAATGTCTCTGATAAAGACTTAAATCCTTCAAACTGCAGTGGTGGTCATTTATGATGTGCAGTTAATGAAATATAATCCATAAAGTGATTATTGCCCATGACTACAAAGATGTAAACCATGCCTTGCATTGTTTATGCTCCATACCATTCATTAGCTGTTAGTAAAACATGAAGGACCAATGTTTCAATTCTTATGATTAAATTTGGCCTAAAACGGTGATGGAATAAGCTGCAAAGAAAACTGATATTTATAAAGAATTTTTTTTTTTTTTTTTTTAATAATATCCTACCAGTTTTAACGAGATTTTGGATTTGATGCAAGCCGAGTTTATTGCCAAAACTAATCAATTTGATGTAAGTGGCAAATAGATTATGCATTCAAATTACCAAAACTTGAAAAATACAAACAGTCTTTTTGAATGACCTAACAATAAAACTTATCACACAAAACAAAATCTGGAAGATACTCTCTGAAATGTATAAATTTTATTTTAAACAAATTCAGAAATTTTAATGGTTACGAAATTCCTTGCACAAATATTGCATCAGAGGTAAAGTTAAAATCCAACGATCTTCTAGAAAGCTCATTGGTCCCCAGAAATATCTACTTAATATGTCTTAAGGTATACATATACAATTGAGATGATTTTCTTTAATTTTTAGGTTAAAATGTCAAACTTTTTGGCAGTATATCAGAATTAAAAATGATGCATTTTTAAAAATAAACTTTTTTCCCGTCAATTTTTTAATCAGCTAATTGCAATTAAAATGACTAATTAGGACATTATTAGAACATACATAAATAAACTTGTAATTTACTTAGAGCTATTATTTTTATTGCAAATAAGAGATATTATATTGATGCATGTTCCTATGGAGAATTTTGAATTTGGCTTTAATATTTATTTAATTATAGGTTTTTAAATAAAAAGTTTTACAAAATACATAGTTTTGAACAAAAAATTAAGATTAAAATAACCATAAAAAAATGTGTTTATAACAATATATATTAGATTCTCCATAGAAAACACATTCACAACTATTGTATACAAAACAAAATTAGAATTTTGTAAATCGGACCATTTATTATGAAGTTATCACCGTTGGCGTTAAGTCACATAACACCAAAATGTCATTCTTCAGAAAACACGTTTAAAGTTTACTACACTAATGAACGTGATACAAAACAGGTTCACAAAACCTACTAAAATTTAAAAAGTAATTTTGAGTTTTAGAAAGAAAATGGTATCATTTTAATGGTCATGAATTCTTTAATATTTTAAAACCAACAAACAAAAACGCAGACTTGAATCAAATTTCACAATTCCTAATGTATATGTATACCTTAATAATGCTGAGTAAACACTCTTTTTGAAAAAAAGATTAGTAATAAAGTTACCCCGAAAATGGCTGATAACATGTTGATAAAATAATTGAAAAAAGCGAAATAAACGTATGGAAATGAGTTTTACACGTAGCATTAGACAATAAGTTTCTTTGAATGCTCATGTTTTTACATTAATTTGGGCTGTCTGCTACTGAACGAGTCATTGTTAAATTTAATGTCCGAGATAATTTGGGCTGTCTGCAACTGAACGAGTCATTGTTAAATTTAATGTCCGAGAACTCGTGCCTCGAAAGCAGACGAATTAGATAGCAGTTGCAAAGTGCGGCAACAATACATTGAAATGAAATGAAAACTGAGGAGAATTTAGAATAAAAATTTAAAATTAAAATATTATAGAATTTAGAAAAAAAAATAAAAAATAATGCTGAATTAGAACTTGTCGATTCCTGATTTGGCGTTACATTCAGTGTAATTTCAGAGGAGATTGTGAAAAATTATTGACGCATGAACGCTAGAAAAGTATTTTTAGAGATCTAATTCAAAATTGAATCATAACACTTTTTTAGTATTTTTATAACAGTTTTTTTATAAGTTTTAATCATTAATTCCCTATACTAAACTTCAACTTAACTAGACATCACTTAGACGGTAGATCGTCACAGTGCTCATAGGTATTTAATCCATTTTGGCGGAGTGAAGACATAATTCTCGCCAAACCTTATAGCCTTTTGTTCTCTACAGGGTTGTGGTTTGGCGAACATTATGCTTTCACGCCGCCAAAATGGATGAAATACCTATGAGCACTGTCACGATCTACCGTCTAAGTGATGTCTAGTTAAGATGGTTGGTTGGTTGCATTCAGATTATCTGGCGCCGTCAGCAACACGAGGGCTATAATGCGCCGAAACTTTCGTCATTAGACAAGCCAACATACATTTACAAACACCCATGCCTAATACGGGACTCGAACCCGCAACCTCACGGTCTAGAAGCCAGCACGCTAACCACTACACCGTTTGGTCGGCGTCTAGTTAAGATGAAGTTTAGTATAGAGGCATTCATTCCCTGATAGTTGTTTTTTTAACTGAATGAATACTTACGCCAGGTGTGATTTGTAGTATTTTTTTTATTTTTTTTTTGTTTGTTATCAATCTTGCGTTTTGAAAAATTGCTCTCTTTCTCTCTCTCTCTCTTAAGTTAACTTTCTTGGTATTAATAAATTCATTAACGTATTAGAAGTTTTGGTAATACAAAAACTGGTTATTCTATGTCCTATAAGGACAAGAACGATGCATCAAGAATCATACGTAAATAAAATAATGTTCTGTGTTATACTTAATATTTCTTGCATCGTAATTGACAATAATGCTAAAAATATAGCAAGATGATACGAGGAATATTTCTTAGGGCCTTATCATACAGAGACAGTAGAGTGACGAACTTGCTTCAGGTGCTCAGACAAGTCCCTCGAAGCGTGACATATATGGAGCTTGTTTCAACCTGAATACTTAATTTGATCATGATTCATTCACAAGGAGCACTCCATCTTTAGACTAAACTACTTTATACTAAAAGACGGGACACCACACAGCACATACAGTTATACTAACATCAAGTAAGGGAATGACGCTTTCTCCGACATGGTGCAACTAGCGCCCTCTACAAAGAGCAGCATTCTAAGTTGCAACAGAGCTCTTATTATACTGGGCCACTATCTGTGGTTGAAGGTTGCCTCTGTCGCTTGCCCCACCCAGACCCTAAGCGAAACATAAAATCCTATTTAGCTTATTATACTGGGTGGGAGAAATTTATTTTTAAGGCAAGTTAATTGCGTAAAACATGTATAACATGTTTCTTGGTAAATATGAAAACAGTTGCGTAAAGTATGAAAACTACTAAGGTCAGTTTAATAGTAATCGTATCCTTATATTTAGTCGGTCCCCCTGTGGATTTTTGTACCACCTGTGAGAAACTTTTAAGATAAGGAGCAAATCACTGAATGCTGCCGCAAAAACTAGTTGCAGTTTGAGAGTTGCGGTCTTAGTAATTGCGTAAATTGCAATTTTCCTTTTGTAGTGCTGCCATCTACTGTATACTATAACAACTTATGAATTTTTTTTTTAATTCTGATCTTTTTTTATATATCTTCAAGATTCAAACAAATATCACTAATGTACAATTGCAAATAAGCTATTCGTCAGAAAAGTCAGTCTTTAAATTGGCATATCATTGATCAATTTTGAATTTGTATATAAGGGAAAAAAAAGGTATGGTGACAGAAAAAAATCACCTTCCAGAAATAACATACAAAATAAATGTAAGCAACTCTATTCTGAAACTTTTAGAACCGATTACCCAGGATGTAATGTTTTTTCAATTTGTATTATCATAAAGACAAAAAAATAATTGAAAATTAAAATTGTGAAACATTTATTACATAAAATATGCACTCACATCTCAACAGATACATTTTTGCATAAAATTCTTTTGATTTAGCCAATGAACAAACCATTTTTTGGAAACTTCATCATAGGAATCTGTCGCGCTCTACTTCAATTGAATATGGCTAAGAAAACTTTTTTTTTTATCATCAATAACTTATTGTTCATTATTAAAAAACAGTTTTCAAGAACTTTATATGCATGAGATTGAAAAAACAACTGAAAGAATGTATCGTAACTAAAGTTCAGTTCAAACAGTAGATGCGTAATGGGATCGTAACTAAAGTTCAGTTCAAACAGTAGATGCGTAATGGGCTCTTAAAAAATCGTTAAACAGTAATATGTTCTTAAATGCGTAATACTTGCGTAATAGGTTCTTAAAATTATCCTTAAAAGCTGTCGTTATTTGTTTATGGTTCAAAAATGTATCAATAGATAAATTTTTTAACCATACACAAATGGCGACTGTGAGGTTTTATGATGAAATTAACCATAAAATACATCATCCGATTTCATAGAACAGATGGTACACTGAAAGGACACGGCGAAAAATATGCGTGAAAAGAGACAAACATTACTTTCACGGCTCATTAATTGCCTAAATCGAATTAGTTTGTGCATGACATTTTACAGAGTATTATATCTAACTATTTGAGAACCCGTGCTTTGCTACGAAAGTTTAGTAATCAAAAGGCATTCATGCCTTTTAAAATTTGGTGTTTGAATAGTTTCCAATCACTGAAAATTGGTTTATCAAAATCAAAATACCTTACTTTATCTATGCTTGCTCTGCTGCTCTTGTTGACATTTGTTCCAATTGTGGAGGCATCAAAGGCTGATCAGGCCTATCTTAAGTGTCTGCTGGGAGGTGCTTTCAGATGGAAAACTTTTTAACATTAAATTTTATATTTTTTAATAAGCAAATTCCTATTCAGTAACCTACTGTTTATGTAAACTCTAGTTCCAGCATCTTCATTAAAGTACCATGCATTGCCCTTTGAAGATTTCTTTTCCTCTTCCACCTCTGTTAGGAACAGAAGGTTTTGCTAGTCCAATATTGACTTATGCTTTGGCTTAAGGCTTAACAATATCGTTGACATCATGTTTTCGCGAATCTTGATGTATATCTACTTAAAAGTTTAAATTAATTTTTTGTCACTAAAAATAAAAGTGTTTAAATTTTATATCTCGATACCGATTACAACCGATATTGAAATCTTATTTTGAAATCACGAGACGTACTTCAAATATTTTGAGTTAAAAACATTGAGGTGTTTTAACTATAAAGTCTATTATAATGTGGATGGTATGTGTGGAAGCGGACATGAAAGGGAGGTTATTAGATTTGCAAACTTTTTTGATGAGAGAGGCAAGTATATGGCATTAGGCTGAGTTCTTATCTATTGTTGATTGCCCTTCAAAATGACCCTTATCTTACAGGAAATCCCTTATCTTATTTACCAAAAAAATGAACTTTTAAAAATGTGAACTCTCACCCTCCAAAAATGTTCTTTCTGTGAATATAAAACACATTGAATTTTTTCAGAATTTTTAAAAAATATTTGGAGGTCCCTCAATGTCATTGAATTTACATAAAAGTGGCCAAAATAATGCGAAATTGAGTATTTTTTTTTTATTTGCTACATTAAGTACTATTAATGATAAAATGAATTTTGTTTCCTATTATGAAAGCTTCTTTTATATAGTTTCAGACACATTTTGTATCAATTTTGTGTTTGCTCTTGGTTGCTAGAGATATAAAATATCTCTGAAATCAAGCAAATTTTCGATTTAGTGGACATTTCTATACTTTGTATAATTATGCACACAAAGTAATTAATACACTTAAGATACAGTAATTATTACTTAATACTCCATCAAATACTTGCCAATTAAATAAATAATTATTTATTTTACAAATGATAAATAAAACCAAAGCGGAAGAACTTTTTCAAACGATTAGATATTTACTTATTTTTTAAACATTCACACACTTTTCAGCAACTGCATTTTTTTTTTGAGATTTTGGCGATTGCACTTCTTAAGTACAACTTGTAACAACAACTGTTTTTGTTCTTCGTTTTTTGTTACTCAATTAAAGTACTGAATCCAAGCAACAGCTTGTTTATCAACATCATTTATGCAAGCTAAGTTTTTTGAAAAAAATGCAGCTTTTTTTTATAGAATGGCGTTTTTGGTCATTCTCTAACTGATATACTAAGGAGACTGTTTAAATTTTAACTGCTTCAAAAAAGTATAAGAAATACACAAATCATCCAATTTCGGAGGAAGTATTTCTAATAGATGTGAATTGAGCTCCTTTTCTTTTTTATGTTCAAGACTAGTTTTGATTTTTGCTCAACAGAAACAAGATTTGAAAACAAGTTAATTTTTGCGAGTTCTCCACTTAAATATTAGGAATGAGGATTTTTAAACCTTAATTGCTTAATTGTTTATCATAATATTCTTTCAATATTTAAATAAGTAAAACATTAGTAGAAGGGGCATTAACAGAAGATTAGAAAGTAAACCAAGACTACAAAAATGCACAAAAAAAACAACAACGATTAAATCGTTTGATACCTTGAAACAATCCTACAGTTAATGCCATTCTAGTCTCATTGCCATTAAACAATAACTCAATTTTCATGAAGTAAATGGCATTTGTCATCCAGCGAGTTCGGTGAAGAACACCTGGTTTCCGAATGTTTGATTGAATATCTAACCCAATCATAAACGACGCAAGATTTAAAAACTCTCTGCAATAATCCTTAGCTAGTTTTTTAGCAATCTTAACTGATCAAAAATGAAAGTTTTTAAACTGTCTGATGCTGTTATTAGGGGTATTGATTGCTTTTTTGGTTCATGGTGATTAAGATAAGACCATTTTTCTCGGAATGTCTTAAATAAAGTTTTTCAGTCTTATTAGATTGTCCAAAGTACACAATGAATGCATCTGAAAGTAGAACCTCATACATGTGATGCCAATGCTATCCACAAAAGATTTCCGCCATTTTTTTTTTTTTTTCTTAATTTTTTTTTTTTTTTTTTTCTTTTCCTGAGAAGAGGACAAGCTCCATTGAATCTTCCACTATTTGTTGCAGGCAACTCATACATATTACTTTGGATTCACATTTTCACGAATGTAAGAGCTTGGACACAGCATCAATTGCCACTTTGCCAATTCTAGACGATAATTTAGGAACGCTAAAAAGCTTTGCATATCCATTTGGCAAAAAAACAACAACTAGTACCGCTAAAAACGATCAATCCTTGTATTTTTTAATGAAAAATCGAGTAACAATTTACTAACCCAATGAACTACTGACTTCGATGCCACGAACTGTGTTTTTAATTATTCAGCAGTTTCACGGCGAAGACATTGGCGTTCCCAATAAACAGTACATTTTGACAGCACTACAGACAGTTCTGATGTATCACAGATTTGTATACTTACAAATTTCAATTAATTTTTTTTTAAATCTAAATCATATGACCAAGTTTACGATAAAAAATAATCGTAAGAGTTGTCTGGTACAGATCTGTTTCTTGCATATTAAATAGAAATCGAAATTTTGCACGAATTCCCTATTTTCTATTATCTGGAGCAGCGTTCGCCAATAACTTTTAGAGACGGACCGCATGACTTATGTTGGAGCTTTCCGCGGGCCGCTGATTTATACCGAATGCGCTAGTAAATATATTGCTTTACTCAATGGCGGATTCAGCCAGGGGGCGCGGGGGGCGCGCGCCCCCTCCTCAGATTATTATTATTATTATTATTCTTTTTTTTTTTTCTTTTTTTTTTTTTATAATTGGCACACAAAAAATTATTTTTTTTTTTTTTTTAATAAGTTCACTTAACGAGTATATTTCGACCTTCGTCTAATTTCCGAAAAATTAGACGAAAAATTAGACCCCCCCCCCCCCCAAAAAAAAGAGTTTATGTTTGGTTCAAGGTTCTTTTTATAGCCCTCTCCTGTACAAGTAATCAAACCTCCACCCCCTTGACTTTGAAGACATCTCCACAACACTTTACCATAGGAGTTGGAGTTGAGTTAGGTAAAAACTCTTTTACAAAATAATAATTGTTTACTTTTATTTTGTAACAATAAGGAGCCGAAACCAAAGCGAATTTTCCTCTCTGAACTTCTAACTTTTAGACGATCACAAGAGGGGGAAGGGAGGGGGAATACACCGGATGTCATCTTTCTCTCCTGATTTCGCACAAGGGATGGACGTGGGGAGGAATATCACTGGACACTGAATGAGATAACATCTCTACCCTTCTGGGTCTTTGTCCTTGAAGCCCTCTTTTAAATGGTTGTGGTGTGGTTTACTAGTTAGCACAAGGAGAAGAAATTTTTGAACGCGTGGCGAGAGTGTTGAGACTTATATTCGGTTTACAAACTGTACACTTCCGAAGTTAACCAAAGAGTAGGGTAGGTTGTAATACATAAATGCATCCAAGCGACAAAAAGTAAGTGGGAACACATTTTTTTAGCGTTTCTTTTTCTATTCTGAAATTATAAATACTATTTATTTGATTTAAATATGAAAGCAATCGTTACGAGAAGTCAGAAAGAACGCCTTACTGGCGTGGAGGACTTTTTAAAAAGAATTGCTTTGTGTTTGGCACTCAAAAAATAGTTTAAAAAAGTTATTCTATAGCGATTTTTGGAAATGCACCTGTCATTACCCATTTTTGTCATATGCTTGGGAATACTTTTCTTCGAGAAAAGTAAGTTAATCTTTGTTGTTAGTGGCTTAATTTTTAAACCCTTTTTTAAATTAACTTCGATTTTGTGTGTCTGTGAGGAATAAATCCGTGGAGGACTAATTAATCCTCTTGTTATCAAATCTAACTAAAATAACTTGTTGTCAATAACAATAACCATGTTTTCGGACAAAAAAAAATTAATAATAAAAAATAAAAAAAAAATAAAAAAAGAATTAGTCAAAGAGACGGAATTGATGATTTTCTTCGCAGTGGTCATCAAACACCATGAAAATTGAATCTCAGATCAAAATAGCTTAAGTAAATTGCAATTGTACATAAAAATTGGCAAGGAATATAAAGGATACCATAAAAACTTTGTATTTATGGATTCATTTTTTTAAAATGAACTATTTGACCTACCACACTGGATCCCACTGACTTGCATTCCTTTAACTTAAAAAATTAACATAAAATTTTGTTACTCCTGGTTTCTATCGTTTGCTTTTTACTTTATCCTTTATATCTACTTTTGATTTTGTTTATTTGTGGCGGGAAAATCTGTGGAAGGATAACTAACCCACTAGCTGCCATCCAATCAAGCTGAAACTTGGCAGATAGTCAACGAGAATTCATTCTATCAAGTTTCGGAGATTTTCACTAAAAGAAACTTTTACTCATGTTTCTATTAACACTATAAATCTTGGGTATGTATTAAATGATTTATATAAAAATTTTACTTTTATGAATAAATTATTTATACACGTAGGTGGCGCATTTTTTTTTCACTGGACTACATAAGTGTAACATTGTATCTATGTAAAAAATGCTCTGATTGGCTGAAATAAAAGCCAGGAATTGGAAAAAAAGGATTTTGTATCAGAAAAGTTGAAAATAAAATAAAATTTTGAAGAACAAGAGTAGAAAATATGAAAATGAACTGTCAACAAGTGAGATTTATCAAGAAATATAAAACAATTTATATTCGATGCTATAGAGAACTTCTACCTATTAAAAAAATATTAGACTTTGACATATTTAAGCTAAATAATAAAGCAAGATTCGGCTCTTCTAATACACTAACATTTACATCGTGTAGTGTTTTTTCTTTCTTTATTAACTACTCTATTATAATTATCCATAGATGGATAAGTATAAGATAACTAAGTATAGTTTGCTAAATCAAAAAAAAAAGGAAGACTGGAATTTGTTTTGTGCTAATTATTCAATGTTTAAATTGTATTTTTTTTGCAATTGCCTTCTTAAAAATAATACTTATAATTATTAGTAAAACGTTCTCTTTGAAACACAATTTTTCCCCTGATTACTTTAGATTACTTGTGTAGCAATGGATTATCCAGTAAAACAAGGTATTTTTACTTACTAAGCTCACTGCATAAATGTGTTATGAATATGTTAAATTTTGATGTACAATTACTGATTTCCCTGTTTGATGTAAGTATAGTATAGGATTTATACTTAGTCAGTTAGTCACAAATAATAGTAGCAAGTTCCCACTTTCATTGGAATTTCTTCAGTATAATCTATACCTCTGAGGATGTAGCTTACAAAAATATTTAAAATGCACGATACATTTTTAATACAATTTGTTTTTAAAATAAAACAGATAATGAAAAAACAAAAGGGTAGTGTTAACGCGATAAGATACCTAACCGCTACCACGCTAACCTTACGCTAAAATAACAAGTCAGAAATGTGACGAAAGAGGTTGGGGGTCAATCAATGGCTATGGATTAACTTAAAGCATATTTTTTGAACATTGCCTAGTTTTTTTTGTTTTTTTTTAATATTAAATTCTGTCCTGGCTAAGGCACAATCTTGCGCCCCCCCCCCCCCTCAGGAAAATCCTAGATCCGCCACTGGCTTTACTACATATGTTCAATGTTAGAAATGTGATAATTACTAAAGATTCAACAATATAAAAAAAATTTGAAAACTGAAACAATAATTTAACTTTTTATATTACTAAAATAACAATTGATATTTGATTCTTGTTTCAAATAATTAAAAAAATATTTTTCTTTACATCGTAAATCAAAGTCATAAAAGAAGTTAATCTTTTGTGACAATATTACAATGTGACTTGACATAAACTCATAATTAATAAAGATATTTAAACCATACCTCCTAAATCTTCCATTTTAGTCGATGTTAATTGAGAGACGATGACGGCCGTTCCGCTTTTCATTATCACAGATATCTCAATACTTCTTTTCAGATCAAAACAAAAGAGTCCAGTATGCATTAAAACACATTCAGAAAACCAGAAATCGAATTGTGCCATTCACGAATCGAGGGGGTAGGGTCTAAGTACAAAACTAAGCAATGCGTCATCAGTAATAATTCAAACTATTGCTTTTTTTTTTTTTTTTTCTCGTTGACAGTCTCAGAAAAAAAAATATTTCAGACTTACTGACGCGGGCTACTTAATGGAAAATGCAGTTTTTGGTAGTAAACACATACTATAGTAGACCAACTAAAATGATTTCCACAAAATTTGATTTCTGCTCTTCTGTACTGCCGGCAGTTATTTATTTAATAACTTTATAACTGCCTAACCCAATTTTAGGCAGTTATAAAACTATAAATGAGAATACCCTTCCTACGTATGAAGATGTAATGACACATTACTATTTTCAAAGAAATACGCTTAAATGTGAAAATAAAGGTTATGATCCATCACAAAGTCAGATTGAAATATTCTTGCGGGAAAGTTTATAAGTAATTGGAAGAAAGCATATCTTCCGACAGTTCTTCATAAAGCCCCTGTCAAGCATATAATGCACAACAATCCTGAAATCCAAAAGCTGGTTTTGGATCCCTAAATAATTGCTTCACTTAATTCATATTTTACATACTCGTATAGAGTATCTTATACAAATTATTACGCAGGGTGACATCTATGTTTTTGTATTTTAAATATATTTTACTACATTTTCGATTTTATGCATTTTTTATGAAAAATTTAAATTTGGGGGGGGAGGGGGGCTTTGAGGAACCCTAAGATATTTTTTCATGAACCTCATATTTTAGAATCTTGGGTTAAACCCCAAATGGTCACAAAAAAAACATAGTACCAAAAGTATTTATCCACCCTATTGCGCATGGATCATCCTCAACAAGAAATCTATTCTAGATTTAATTTCTTATAACAATATTACAACTATTTACACTTTTGACTTTATATAGGCAGATTTTTTTTTTTTTTTTTTTTTTTTTAAATTAAGTGATATATCTAAGAGTTATCTCTGCTAATCACATAATAAATTCACATGTATTTAAATCACATGGTGGTGTTATCCACCCTATTGCGCATGGATCATCCTCAACAAGAAATCTATTCTAGATTTAATTTCTTATAACAATATTACAACTATTTACACTTTTGACTTTATATAGCCAGATTTTTTTTTTTTTTTTTTTAAATTAACTGATATATCTAAGAGTTATCTCTGCTAATCACATAATAAATTCACATGTATTTAAATCACATGGTGGTGTTATCCACCCTATTGCGCATGGATCATCCTCAACAAGAAATCTATTCTAGATTTAATTTCTTATAACAATATTACAACTATTCACACTTTTGACTTTAATAGGCAGATTTTTTTTTTTTTTTTTAAATTAAGTGATATATCTAAGAGTTATCTCTGCTAATCACATAATAAATTCACATGTATTTAAATCACATGGTGGTGTTATCGGGATTTACAGGAAGGATAAGAAATAATTAGTTTCCAGTGACTGAGTATATGATGTAGCAATATTATATACTATAGTTTTGCTATAGTTTTGGTGTCGAACGATTTGTTAAATATTTTCCATTTCATCTAAATACCATTTATACGCAATTTTAAGTAGAAAACTCTACTAGAATAGGCTAATGTTGCTTTCCCGTTGACGTCATTATGTGCATTAGAGTAGTTTCAGATATAATTATCCTCATTTTACCTCCGACCAAACTTTATAGTGGTTAGCATACTAGTTTCTAGACTGCGAGATTGCGGGCTCGAGTCCCGTGTAAGGCATGGGTGTTTGTAAATGTATGTTGGCTTGACGAATGTTTCGGCGCATTATAGCCCTCGTGTTGCTGAAGGTGCAAGATAATCTTAAAACAACCAACCAAACTCATTTTTACAACTGAGGGGTATCATTGAACAGTTATGATTAGAATAAATAATACGAGGGGAAAAATCTCTACATATTTTATTCAGAAACAAATAATATGCATCAAATTGACCGTTCTTACACAAAGTTGTGAATACATAGTAGTTGAATCTATATACCTAATACCTAAATCTATATACCTAATACCTAAATCTATATACTTAATACCTAAATCTATATGCCTAAAATTCTACACTCCTAAAAATCTATATACCTAAAAAACATGTTGCTAGAAGAGAGATCATGTATTATATACAATATGGTTTTGTAGGAATTGCATTATGTTAAGGTTTACATATACTTTAGAAATAGCGAAATTTGACTCAAGTATGCTTTTTCGTTTGTTGGTTTTAAAATATTCCCGAATTCATTACCATTTTCTTTCTAAAACTCAAATTACTTTTTAAATTACAGTAGGTTTTGTGAACCTGTTTTGTATCACGTTCATTAGTGTAGTAAACTTCAAACGTGTTTTCTGTAGAATGGCATTTTGGTGCTCTATGACTTTACGCCAACGGTCATAACTTCACAATAAATTATCCGATTTACAAAATTCTAATTTTGTTTTGTCGACAATACTTGTGAATGTGTTTTCTATGGAGAATTTAATATATATTGTTACGAACAAATTTTTTATGCATATTTTAATCTTAATTTTTTGTTAAAAACTATGTATTTTTTAAAACTTTTTATTTAAAAACTTATATTTAGATAAATATTGAATCCAAATTCAAAATTCTTCATAGAAACATGCGCCAATATAATATCTTTTATTTGCAATAAAAATATTACCTCTAAGTTAATTGCAAGAATATTTATGTATGTTCTAATAATGTCCTAATTAGTCACTTTAATAGCAATTAGCTGATTCAAAAATTGACAGGAAAAAAAGTTGCTATGTATAAATGCATCATTTTTAATTCTGATATACTGCCAAAAAGTTTGAAATTATTACCTAAAAATTAAAGAAAATCATCTCAATAGTATATGTATACCTTAAAAGAGTGAACTGAGTGCTTATAAAGAATAAAACTTGTTGCAGTTAAGGGGACTCAATAAGCTTAAGAGCAGCTCCTATTTAGGATCATTCCATATTCTCGCTATGTTACAATCTTCTAGTCCAGTGCATTTAGAAACTACTTTGTATAAAACCTTGACATTTGGAGAGCAGGTACGGAAAGAATTACTTCATGAAATGACATAAATTATAAACTCGAAAATGAATTTTTATTTTGTATTTCAAATCCTTACGTCAATGCACATGCAGTGGCTTCACCAGGTTTTTTCTATTGCTTTTTTAGTGTTTTCATTTATAATACAAAGACATTAAATGAAAACAATTTGCGTCATTTAATTAAGTGATCATTTTCGTATCTGCTCACCAAATTTCAAGGTTTCATAGAAAGTAGTTTCTAAATGCACTTTGCTAGAAGATTGTAACATAGCCAGTATGGAGAATGATGCTTATTAAGATTTCCTTTTAAAATAAATAAAAAATCGAGTTTGAGATTTTTTTTTTCCATTGTTATATTACTTTTGTTTTTACCTAAATTAGAAACATGTTACATTTTGTTTTAAAAATACAAATTTTCAGTATTAGCCATGTAATATTTTTGCATTTAACTTTGATTTTCTCTAAACATGTTATTTTAAACTTCAATGTACCCTTTTCTAACAAACTAGTAGAGCTATTCCATTAATTTGTTTTATTAAACTGTAGTGCATAACCTGTAGATTAATCTAAGATTAAGAAATGTCCAGTCATTTTCTTTATTATTTTTTTAAATACTAAATTTGTGTCAAAAATGAAGTTTCTCTCCAAAAAATAAATTAAAAAATTTATAAAAATTTAATAATAAAAATTCTGATAGTATTTTTTTATCTTCGGTTTAATCTGTATATTATGCACTATAATTAGTAATGGTATATCTCTACTACTTAGTTAGAAAAGGTACATTGAAGTTTAAAATATCACCTTTAGAGAAAATAAATGTTAAAGATAAAAGTCTTACATAGTTAACATTGATAGTTTGATTTTTTAAAACAAAATATAACAAACTTCTATTTTGAGTCGAAACAAAAGTGATATATCAATGACAAAAACATAGAGCAACATAAATAAATATCTCAAAATTGAATTTCTCTTATTTTAAAGCTTCCGAGTCCAATTAATTATGAGAATTCTTATTGGTACTTATTTTGCTTCGGCATCCAACTGGAACATCAGTATTCCGTACGTGATCAATAGACCAGCAAAACTCAAAATCATGTCTTTGCGAATGATGAACATATTTCCACCTGTCAAATGTATATCGGCTGCCCTGATATTCGAAGCCAAAATCTCATAACTGGCCAGGTCGCTCGCACTACAGTGACTTCGTACCATCCTTCTCGAGCACACATGGAGGAGATCGAGCAGATCATTGCCCTTAGTGGCGACCCGACTCCCGAAGTAGGTCAGGATGAAGAATCCGTACATTGGACCAAAAAACATGACAGTTGCGAATATATAAAGAGTGAAGTTGCCCTTGTTTGAGTTCAAAGCAACGCTCAGACTACTGAAGATGCACATAACAGCAGAGGCACACATGAACAGCACACTATACGAGAATGCATCGTTCATCTCTTTCACCATGGAGTCTATTGTCTTGAACCTCAGTATGTTCTCTGCCATGGAATCCCGGCCTAAAAGTCCCTTCATAAAGCGTCTCTCTAAGGCATGACCGAATTCAGATACCGCCTCCGATAAATAATAGCAAGATGTGGAATACAGGATGACCTGGGCATTGCATATCAAGATGATGTAGAAAACTTTGAAGGTCATAGAGAACTTGAAAAATACCAAGAGTGCCTCACGCTGCTTACCACTGAAGGTCCAACCACAGAAGTTGATCGTGGAGGGTAAACCATCTAAGAAGTCTTTGTTGTTGACTGCAAAAGCCATACAGACAGTAGCAATAAAAGCACCGGAGATACATATTGCAAACAAAATCCACATCTTCCATTTTTTGCTGGTGGATTTCGGTGCCAGGCTGGACACGGTTTTCAGTGACTGCATAATGTAGCGGCGTTTATGTATACACACGGCTAAGAATATGAATGAACAAGCATTAAAAGCGTGGAAAGAGAAAATAAGTGATTTGAACGGAAAGAAAAACTGCATGAAACTGGAGACAAAGATGAAGTCGACGACGTGAAGTATGTTTATGTAGAGGCAATAAAACAGCAGAATTCGCTGTCTCGAGCTGTTCTGAGAGAGTGGAACGCCTGTGATCAGTATGAAATAAATGGCGATTCTTAGTTGCTTCTTTATAGACTGAAACTTGACATTCCAAAACTCTTCATTTTCAAAATTATAGAATGGGTTCCAGAGGCTGATATCAAAGATCTGAGCCAGAAAATTCAACTGAAACACCTCCTTTTTTGGGGTTTTGAATAAGGAGTTAAGAACCATTCTGACGTGCTCTCTTTGGATCTGGTAGAATAATATACAAAGGTATCCAAACTTCTTTACTTTTATAAACACCTTATGTCATTTATCATTAGTATAATTATGGTACTTTGATAAATTATAACAATTTATTCTTGATAACTAATAAAGTTAGATATATATAGACGCTATTTTTCATAAGATATAACGTTTTATCTCTGATGTCATTAAAGAGGGGTTTATACAGAAACACCACATAAAATTTACACAATTATTAGAAATACAAAGATTCACGTTACTGATTAATAAACATGACAGTTTGATTAGTTTTAAACATATATTATTGTTTATTTCAATTAGAAATGTCTTTATGAAATCAATTGTCTTTTTCTCTTTAGTAATGATCCGAGTTGTCAATAATATTGAAGCAGATTTCTTTATTCAGTGTCACATAAAATGAAAAATTGTTGGGAATGTTATATTTATGTGTCGTCAATATCGTTTAATTTACTGGCTCCATGTAAATCTAAATTGCTTGTTTATCAAACATAAGACCAAAACACGATGCGCTTCGTTTTCAGATATTCAAACACGAGAGATAAAAGATGAATACGTCGTGTTTTGTTTCGGTTTTTTTTCGGGAGGGGGGGGGGGTCGGTTTTTTCTCTCTCTCTCTAAATTTACTCTTGTGCTGTCTGCCGTTATTAAAACCACTGCAATTTTATAAATATCATCCGTTTTGATTGCTTATATATAATTAGGGAATAAAGCCATTGCGTGTGCGAGCAACTAAAGTCTTACCTTCTACTCAAATATCGCTGACCAAACGGTATAGTGGTTAGCGTGCTAGCTTCTAAATCACGAGGTTGCGGGTTTGAGTCCCGTGTTAGGCATGGGTGTTTGTAAATGCATGCTGGTTTGTCAAATGACAAATGTTTCGGCGCATTATAGCCCTCGTGTTGCTAACGACGCCAGATAATCTGAAAACAACCAACCATTGTTTAATAGTTATATTGTATATATAGTAAGTATAATAATATAGTAAGAAATAAAATATTCATTATAAAGTATGTTTTTTATTTAATAATTAAGAATATCCAATAACTAAAGATTATGTGCACCGCCAAGAAGTGCACTTCTCTCCCCCCCCCCCCTTCCTTCTCTGGATAATAACAAAGTAAAATTTCATTAAAATAGAGAAATTGAAAAATCCAAATTAAAAAAAAAAAAAAAAAATAACCGGCTTATACCCCTTGGGTGCATTGTGTATCCCCTTGAAAATAATTCGGTCGCTGCTCATGTTATTTAAAATAAACTTCCATACATGAATTCAATAAAATGTTACAAAGCAAAGTAAGCATAACTTTCAGGTATATAGCATGTTATGAAAACGTTGTTTTATAGTATTTTGTAAAAAAAAATATAGTTAACATCGCGATGTATCGTGACATCGTGATGTTCGCTTCCCGGTAAATCGCGATGCGGAAATGTTAACATCGCCCAGTCCTACTGATCAGAAGGTGCGTGGTTCAAAACCCACCACATATCTTGAAAACTTTATTTTAAAATTAAAGTGATTTTCTAACTCAAAATTGAAACTCGTGTTTTCTGACCTTTAAGAACCATGCAATTTAATTGAAAGATAAGTAAATTTTACTTTTTCTAATTACACTGCTTTAATAGTTTAACTTAAAGTATCAAAGTCACCTCTTAAAATTGAATGAACAAGTATTATCCGAAATCAATTAACCACTATTAGTCAGTCATTAGCCGAGCTAAAATTCCCAACTTACGGAATCAGGTTTGGGGGAAAGGGGTACAGACTCTCGTACATATTAATTCTTACAAAAGGCACTTTCTCTAATCAAGCTGAGAAGAATAAAAAAACAAACAATGGTAAAAAATCATTAAATAGTTTTTGCTGTAGCCTTGGCCAAAGTTTTGGTCACAAACAGAAGAAGAAAAAGAACAAAATTTCGGTGACTTTGGCGATTTTCAAAAAAATTTTGTACCACGTTTCCTTATTCAATGTTAACAATTATTCTGTAATTTTTCTTCTGCTCAACCGGGGCTACACGATGGCAAAAAAGAAATCAGGGTTCTATTTATAATAGAAGCTGAGCTGTGAGGGTTCAAAAACCGGCCTAAACTCGGTGGGTTAACGTGATATACACTTGCATATCTGCCGCTTTGACATCGGACTCGGAATACTGCCGCGTTCCTGGATAGTTACAAGGCCTATTTTAAGGAAATTTTACGAATGTCCAAAAGTCTACCCCAGCCCCTCTTACAGACTTTGCTCGTTCAAACACAAAATGAATAAAAATAAAAAAAAAATTCCAGGCTCATCACGGAACTTTATGGAGCTATTTTAGTCTTCCGCAAGGAATTTAATATTGTGATCAATAAGTAATTTACCATTCCAAGTAATCCTGATTTTTAAATTCATCACAACTTTTTAAAAATTTATACCTAATTATATGCCTTAAAATCTTGCCAAATTCTAGGGGGTCATTCGAACTAATCACTCTTTGGAAATCTGCGTTTTCAAAAATAAGTTTACATGGTACGGGGTTACATCAGATCGATCCTATTTATTCTCAAGTTGCCTGGTGATAGTATTTTTTGTTTTCTCTAATTCGAGGCACAAATGATATTCAGCTTCCCTTCAAAAGGCTTTCGGAAAAAGCATTACCTCTTTGAGGTTTGGAATCATGTATTGATATTTCGGACCAGTATAGCCATCGTATGTCGTCTACGAACTAATTTCCAATAGCGACATTTTAGAAACTCTATTTCCGTACAGATTTCTGAGCATTTTCAACTAGAAAACAACTTATTCACTTAACTATCTTGTTTAGTTTAGTATATAGAACAGATCTTGAAATACGAGTATATATCCATAATACTTATTTACAAGATATTTCCTCAAAATTCTCAATCTATGAAGAATTGAGTTTATAAATTTGTTTCATTTGTCTGAAGTTCTGAATGAGCTTAGGAGGCTTTTTAAAGATGAGTGAGTGAATATGAAAAAATGTGCATGATGATATTATTAATTATGTTTCAATTCGATACGTATAAGTAATCTCAGTAAATACAAAGTTAGGTAAGTTTGTTTTTGAAAATTATTAACTGCACATTTTAGTACAGAGGGGAAGGTAAACTATTACTTGATCATTTTTCTTTTCATCTAATTTAATTATGCTAAGTTTTGACATAGGTATTTATGCAACTAGTGTGGAAAGTAATACTTTTTCAAACGAGGCAAAACGCTTATTTGAAGAGTGTGATAGCACGAGTAGCATATTCAAAATATTAAAGCTGGTTGGTTGGTTGTTTTCAGATTATCTGGCACCGTCAGCAATACGAGGGCTATAATGCGCCGAAACATTCGGCATTAGACAAGCCATCATACATTTACAAACACCCATGCCTAACACGGGACTCGAACCCGCAACCTCGCGGTCTAGAAACTAGCACGCTAACCACTATATCGTTTGGTCGGCCCAAAATATTAAAGATAACAAAATGTTCCCATGGTTGATGTATACAATAAATGGAAGTGGTACGCTTAGTAAATTCTGCACTTTATTTTCTAAGGAATGCGCTGCAAAAGGAAGCCATCACAAACTCAAACCTTTAGTTATTAGAAGTTTCACTAAGTGAAAAGATGCAATTGAAATTTTCAATAATACAATTGCAACCAATACCATATAAACTACGCAAGAGAAGTTCAAGGATTTTATGAAATTATGTAGAAATTTGAAACCCCCCAAAAAACACTTTTGTAAAGTAGAAGAACCACCAACCTCAAAAAACACAAAAAACTTTCTTACAATAAAAAAATCATAAACATGATGAAAATTTTCAGCCACAAACACAGTGATATAAAAAATGGCCAACCTCTGATTACAACTCTCGGTTGTGACTCGCTTAAGAATGTATGCTCACTTAGTTTATATTTAAAATTTAAGTTCCGCTCCCATAAAAATTTCCCATAAAATTTCCCATTTGATACTGCTGCTTCAAGGTATAGTTGATCCGTTATAGTTGAGGGAAAAGCCTGATGGGGTGGTTCTACGAGAGAAGTTTATGCACTGACACTTTTCCGGAGTGATAGACATTTTCCACAGTAGACACCAATCCTGCAGGCACATCAAGGCTTTGCGAAGTTTCCACTCAATGATGTTCCACGAGTTGTGCTGAGATAGGATGATAGGACAATAGATAAGGATGTCGTCCGCAAAGATGAGACACTTTACCCCATCAGGGAGAGAGTCAAAGATAGATGAGAAAGAGTATAGGAGACAAGACGCTGCTTTGCGGGATGCCCCGAAGACAGGTAATGGGTGTTGAGAGTACTCTCCGCCATTTAACTTGGACCTTCCTTTCCATAAGGAAATTCTGAATCCATAGAACAGGTCTTTCACTGATGCCTAATTGGGAGAGCTTGAGGAACAGACCATCTATCCAGAATGGTCATATGCACCTTTGATGTCCACGAACACATCCACCACAAAAGGTTTTTCTCTCCTAGCGATCTGAATGTCATTCAAGAGGACGGCGAGGTTGACCTCGCAGACACGGTAAGAAAGAAAAACAGTTTGCTGAGGGTGAACGGAGATAGGAGAACGATGGGGAAGAGGAGTTTAAGGATCATTCTTTCCAGAATCTTCGATAGGACAGAAGTAAGCGCGATCGGTTTATAAGAGACCGGTGAGGTTCAAGGTTTACCTTTCTTCAGAATCGGTACCACAATAGTTTGCTTCCAGGAAGTTGGAACAAAACCAGATGCTCAACTGTTATTGAATATAGACAGCAGGCTAAGGAGGAGATGGTCCGGAAGGCGTTTAATCAGTTTAGCAGGGATAGAGTCGGGACCAGGTGAGGAATTGGCGTTTTCTTGATAGCGGATTTTAAGTCGCGAAGGAAAAAAGGGCCGTTGAGGGCACAGCCATCCTGCTCATTGAGGTTGAGTGGAATATTTTTGGTGATGTTGGGTTTGATGAGGGAGAGTGCAAGGCAGTTAGCCTGCGCAAGAAGTGAAGTGATGGCAATGTGCCAATTTCCAATACATTATGGGATTGGGGACTGGTTGTGGGGCGGTTAATGATGCTCTTGAGGATGTGATAAATGAATCCGGTCCTGGCGGCCTCCTGACAAGTGCAATCCCAGTAATTTCGTTTGCGAGCCGCGATGAGTCTTCTTAGCTCAGCCCCGATCTCCTTGTAACGGATGAAATGATCCCTGGAAAGCTTGATGCGTGCGATTTTAAGTAATCACTTTTTCTTGCTAAGGAGGTAAGAACATTTCTGGCACCACGGGTTAGTTTGAGGGGGCAGAGCTTTTTGTGCAACCGAGTTGGAGATCATAGTAACTTTACAGAAGTCAACGAAGTCGTTAAAGAAGAGGAGGCCCAAATCATGGTAAGACCTCAGAGACGCGTTGACTTTGTCCCACCGGAGGGTCGACATAGTGTTAGGAATCATGGACCGATGACTACTACCCAAGTCGATTGAGATGGGAAAGTGATCACTGTCAAAAGTGTCCTTTAAGGCAGTTAAAGTTGTCATTTGTGCCAAATCTGGAGAAGCAATAGACAGATCGATCAGGGAAGTTTTCCCAGTAGGGGATATGTGGGTTGGGTAGTGGGTATTGAGGAGGATAAGGTTATTTTTCTCTATTCAGTCAATAATAAGTCTCGCGCCTTGCGAGTTAGATCCCGCTCCCCAAAAGGAGTGGCCCGTATTAAAGTCTCCAACAATAAGGAAAGGAGGAGAGATTTTACGAGAGATTCCCGACAGCCATGCCTCCGTGAATTTCCTGCTGGGGAAGTAGATGTTAATGATGGTGATGGGCTTATCATGAACAATGATACAGATGCCCATAACCTCATTTTCCCAGGAAGGAAGGCCAGTAAAATTAATTGTGGTAACTTGCAGCAAAGGGTTGATAGCAAAGGCAAGACCGCCACCAATGTTCGGACTTGGTCTATCCTGCCGAAACACACTTTTCTGGGGTAGATGGAAGGGACATTTTGGTTTGAGGAAAGTTTCTTGACACACAACAACGTCAAAATCCGATAACGATGGGTGCAAAAGCCAGTGCTTTTTATTGGCGATGCTAAGACAGTTGCATTGTAACACGCTTAAATGGAAAATACTAAAAAGAAAAAGGGGGTCCTGGTGTGCCTTCGCACAAATGGGAGAATATAGCTTGGACTTAAAGCTTTGACCATGAAAAAGAAAAGAAAGACTGCCACTGCACAGGTCCACGGATTAATGCGTGTCCCATGGGACCTCCACAGAAATCACCGCCTGGGGACGGAGCTGGGAGTGGAATCCATGCTGACGACCACATCATGGTTCTGAACCACACGTACATCACGAGTGGGGGGGATTCGATACCTGAAGGGGAGGAGTACTCGGATTAGGGTTCTTGTTTGAGTCATGACTGTTGGTAGCGTCTTTGGGTGCGCTACGCTTTGAGGAAGTGGGGGAGGCAGCTGGCAGAAGCGGAATAGATGTAAGTAAACTAATGACTTGTGACCTGAGGGCGGCGATTGCATCCGCGGTTTGTTGGGCTTGTTGCTCCAGCAAGGAAGAAAAAACAGACGAAGGTTCTTTGATAGAGGAAGCCACAGTATCTTGAATTATTTTTGAGATGATAGAAACCAGGAAAGATGCGTACTCGGACTTGTTTATGATACTGGAGTCCACTTTGGGCTGGTTGTTCTTAAAAGATCTTCTGGCTTCCGAGTAAGAGAGAAGGTTGAACTCAAGGAACTGAACTTCCTGACGTCTTGCACTGCAATTGAGGTCAGTTGCGACGTGGCACTCCTGACAATTGACACACTCTAGGGGTTCCGAACAACTAGGGTGTTCCTTTTCGGCCCCACAGCGAATACAGAAGACATTGCGTTTGCACGCTTTGGTGGCGTGGTCGAATTTATGGCACCGGCCACACTGGTGAGGTCTGTCTATAAAATGCGTGACCTGATAAGACGTGTACCGGGTCTTTATATCGTATGGAAGGTTGTTTCCAAGGGTAGAGATGATAGCAGATTATGTGGGGATGATGCCATCCCCTAACTTTTTGGCGAAGCCGTGGGCTTCTAAGACAATCACGTTGTTTGAAAACTCAACCTCTTCGGAAATTTCATTAACAGCAATATCCGCCGTCGCGAAGTAAAAAGCGCGATTCGATCCCGTCCTTCTGGAGCACCGATATGACTATAATGCCCAGAAGGGAGGTGAGCTTACACACTTCAAGGGCGCAGTCAACGTTAGTCGTAGAGATAACAATCTTGTTATCGCGGATGAACTTGAGATCACCGATAGGCATAATTTCCTTCACTTTCTTCCCCAACTCTTCTCCTAGGATTTTTGGTTTGTTTTTCGGGAGTCCGGTACCATTCGCACTTAATATAAACAAAACAAACTTCTGGCAGCCGTTAGCCGCTGCAGAAAAAATGGCCTCCTCAGTAGACAGAGCTCTTGTAAATACGTACTCCATGCTGCCTAGCGATATTCCATCGTTGTTGAGAAGAAGTTTAGTGGGGCGCAGAACTTCTGAACCCATGGTAGCAAAAAGAAAAAAGAAAGAAAACTAGAACCCTTACAGAAAAAGGAACCTGAACAACACGGACAAAGTAGAAGGCGCCCGAGCTCAGGTGCGTTAACTTGCCAAACAAAAACTAAGCAAAGCGCAACGAACAAGAAAAAAACTCAAATAAATCCAGACTTGGTAATGGTTGGTTGTTTTCAGATTATCTGGCGCCGTCATCAACACGAGGGCTATAATGCGCCGAAACATTCGTCATTAGACAAGTCAACATACATTTACAAACACCCATGCCTAACGCGGGACTCGAACCCGCAACCTCGCGGTCTAGAAGCTAGCACGCTAACCCACTATACCGTTTGGTCGGCCCAGACTTGGTAATGTAAAAAGCGTAATCTTAAGCAAAAGGAGCCGGCGCAAGGCGCTTGCACAACAGCGCCCAAAACTACGATAGGCAACCAACAAATTAACAGCCGCTAAAAGGTTTGGCAGAATACTGCTAACCTGAAGCCACTTCACTTTCGTCGTTTATGTAAAAAAATTCAGAACAGGACGCGCGACCTTTTGCAGATATTGTAGTTTCCTTTAACACACTTTCAAGCAAGTTTCAGAAATTAGCAGGCTATAAATATTAAACAAACTTCGCTTCGACTTTCATCCAAACGCAAATTGTTTTTATTTACGCTTCCAGCAACACGGTTTCCTTCAAAACAATAAAAACCTTCTATGGAATAGAAGAAAACCTTCGTTACGCTGATACAAAACTAGTAAGTAACGTTTTTATGTCCTTTTACTTTTATGTTCATTCACAAAGTCACTATTCGAGAAATCATACTTTGAAAAAAGTCAAGAGATCATGGTCTATAAGTTGCAAGTCAAGTGATACACACGAAATTCACGAATCACAGAGTCACAGGCAGGAAGTCATAGTCAAAAAGTCATATTCAGGAACAGGGGCGTACTGTAACTCAAAATCAACCAGATGATTTTAGATTTATGCCATCCTAAATTTTCAATGTAATCATTAATCAAATTTTTAATAATCATTGTTAATAATAAAATAATTAATATAATTAATTATAATTTAGTATTTCTAATACTTAATACATTTTATTCTTTAAATATTTAAATTAAAAACTAATTTCAATGATTAAATAGTTTTATTTATTAATTCAATTTGAAGACTGCCTTTTTGACATAGACATTTTTGTAGTTGTGTATTTAGATCTTAAAGATTGCCTGTAGTCTTTAAAATGACGAGTGGCCTTAAAGATTCAACAAAAAGCAGTCTATAATTGATTATGTTTCATCGTGTCATAAATTTATTCTATGTATGGCTAATAGATTAAATTTATTCCATTTAACAGTTTAGTATGTAATAAAACGTTTTAAACAAGAAAATAGAATCCAAAACCAGCCAAGAGGACATAGCCCAACACAGTTATCAAAACGTGAAAAGGGATTTATCGTTAGATAATGTGAGAAAAATCCACGTTTGTGTGCGATAAAAAAAAATTCAGAATGCAGGGAAAAAAACTGACTTCAATTTCAAATGAAACTGCTTGAAAAGTAGTCAGATCAGCTGGACTACATGAGTGTTGTACACCAAGAAAAATTTCGAAATGCAAAAAATAGAAAGTTTCGCCTTTTCTTTACAAAGACAATGATAAATAAGTGAGAAAAGCATTGGATTCATGATGTCGTGTTTTCTTACTTTGGCTTCCAATTCTCTCTAAATCTGTTCTTATGGGCATGTCTTCTTTGAAGATAAAAACAAGTGTAACATTTTTGCTGTCGCGATGGGCGCCCAATTGTGTGGAAAAGAAAAATGATGAACAAGAACTATGTTGGAACAGTAAAGCATAGCAGTGGAAGTGTCCTTGTGTATGGGTGCTTGTCAGCATTAGGACTTGATAAATTGGTATTTAATGATGAAATAATGTATCATGAACTCTGTTTGAATTAGTTAAATGATAAATTAAATTTCTTAGCGTAAAATTTAGGTATTGCAAGTAATCAAGTTTTTATCAAGATAATGATCCGAGCACATAGCATTCAATGATCACCTCTGTGGCCTCTATAATTGTACACAAAATTTAAAATCATTACGTCAGTCAACATATTTGAACCCATACGAACAGATTTAGAGAGAATTGGAGGCCAAAGTAAAAAAACACGACATTAAAATGAAAAGCCAACTTAAAACAGTAATTTTCGAAAAATGGAGGAACATTGATGCAGAAATTGCCAAAAATTAGTAGAATTTATGCCTAGACGTATTAAAGTTGTTGAGAATGCTAAAAGATATCTTACTAATTACTAACTTACTAGAATATTACAATAAATACTTATATGTGCAAAAATAAAAAAATAAAAATAAAAAAAATTGAAGTGTACAAAGACTTTTGGGAGATATTTTTTTGTGTAACTTTTAGGTAAATGGTTTTACTAAAAAAAGTTTTACTTTGCATTAAAAATATTTTATGTGGTTTTATTAAGAGGAAATTTAAGATATAATTAAAAAAAAATCCTATTCTGAAATATTTATTTTTGAAATGGTGAAAGTAGTATTTGATTGAAACTTGTAAATGTACGAAGACTTTTAATAGCAACTGTATATATTCTAGAAAATATATGGAGGTTTCATAACATTAAGAATGATATTACGAACAATTTTCACCCATAACTTCTTTTCTTGGTTCCATTAAACTCGAGTAATCACTGTTCAAAAATACGTTAATTATAGCGAGTTAAATGTTAATTAGTTAATTAATTTTTGAATAAAATATAAATTTTGTTCATTAAACATCGTTACTAATTATGTTCTTTTAAGTGCAAAAAAAATCCGATTTTTAAATTTATAGTATAAAAAGATAATTCAAATGTGTTTGTACATGATTGTGGAAAATGTATGTGTGTTTTGGGGGGGGGGGGATGTTGAGGAGTTGCTTGTTTCCGGCAGTACTAACATTTTCGACTACGGGCCGCCATTACTCTTCTGATGCAAAAATCTTGAACAAGCCCTCAAAGGACTTTATTGAGTTCTTTAACGGGAAGTTAAAAGACACCATGTTCCTTGCATCAGCTTTTAATAGCAGACCAATGTGACCCGAGATTTTTTATTAGCGTTCTGCAACATGTATCAATAGACGTGATATCCTGCATAATTATAAGCCCCCTCCCCCCCCTTTTTATTTCGATAATAAATGTAGATTGCAGAAGTGTTTCTCCGGTGTGATATTTATATTTTCATTCTCAGAATATTGAAGAATCAATTTGCGAAAAACTTATTAATTTCTTATGTGACATCTATAAACACGGAGCTTCACGATGGCTATTAGTTTCTATCTGGTAAATTATAAACGCATACTTTCATTAATTTTGATAATGGACTGTGCCACTATACGAGTCATCCGTTTTCATGTAAACATTGTTTCAAGTCGCCAGTAAACGATTATTTTATTTACTGTCAGATCAGGAGATAAAGAATCACTGAGCATGCTATACTGTGATGCATAAAACGTCCAAATTGTAGATATAGTGATTGTGTTAACTCTAAACTGCTTGTTTATCAAACCTAACGGGAAAATATGACGCTCTACGTATTAAAACGAGGAGATCTGACGTAACTGCTTTAATTTTCGCTACTGGTGATTTATGTCACTAAAAAGCACAATAATTTGAAAAATTACATACCTTTTCGATTTTCTTATATCTGATTAGTGGATAAAGTGGAGGAACTGATGTTTACCTTTTGCACTAATGTTGTCTCAAGACATGACGAATATTGACCCAGACCTGTCCATTAGGATTGGTCGTCATTATATATATATATATATATATATATATATATATATATATATATATATATATATATATATATATATATATATATATATATATATATATATATATATATATATATATATATATATATATATATATATATATATATAAAACATTTAATTTTCAAGAAAACCAATAGAACTCAAAAGATACACTCCTATATCCCACAAATAAAGTGATAAATAATTTTTTTACAATTAACATAAATCTAGAGGTGTCTACCAGACTTATGGGGATTAAGATTACAAAATCAGATATTTTCAATGGTGTTTTGCTGAATTCTATTATATATATTAGGGCGTATCGAAAAAATCGAAATTTTTCAAATCTTTTAGCGGTAGTGCGGAAAATTTGCGGACACCCATCACTAATACGTGGGTGAAATTTTAAAACTCTGGGTTAATATCTTCTGTCGCCTCAATAGCTCGAAAGTTCCGAAATTTGGGCTAAAAGTGATTAAAATTCAAAAATTCATAAAAAATTCCAGATTTCTCTGTAAGTTTAAGAATGGTGCTTACTAGTTATTATTTTTGACAACAACAACTGTAATTTTTTTTATAATTATAAGTTAATATCTTCTGCTACCTCAGCAACACCAAATTTTGGAAAATAAAAGGCTAAATTTCAAAAAAAAAAAAAAAAAAAAAAAAAAAACACGTCACACTTACCGTTAGCCAACGGGCCAAATTCAACGTTCCTGGTTCTAGGTTAGCTAGATCTAAACTACAAATGCCAGAACTAATGGCAGGGTAAATGTCGAATAAATATTTCTGATCTGAACTGAGTAATCAATCAATGTGTGGCAACTCGCATTTAATATTATTAAAAGCAACGACTGAAAGTTTTTCACATCCTTTAAGTTTTCGTCCAATGTTTCCAGTGTAAGATGAAGGGGCAGAAGACTTGACTATTGACTGGAATAAGTGTTGTAATGGCAACTCATTGAAATGAAGTAAGCAGACAATCCATTGGAGTGGTCTCTTAAGTTTCATTTCAAGCCTGCGAATTACACCAGTAAACATTCCTGTGTTCACCCAGTGCCGTCACACCCGACAACTGTGAGCTTGTTAAAATCATCCAAAAAAGTACTTGTTACGTATTCGTAAATGCTGTTCGATACATGAAGACTACATCCACTTTCAGGTGTAACATGCTCCACGTACGAAGAACCAGGCTCCGATACAATACAGTAATGCGCTTCTACAATTGTTCTTTGGAACTGCTTTCCCTCGAGTGTTTCTGATGTTAAAGTTTTGTCATGCCGTCCATCAAAATAAAGGCCAGATAGATTGGAACGATTTTCATTTAATTTTGATACTATTTGCTTCTAAACTCTTGATTTTTCCCTCTATACTTTGTTTTTGTCTGTGACGAGACTGGAACTCGATTCCGATATTAAACCCAAATATTTCATAACACTCGATGCAATAGCAGCTGGCTCTGTTAGAAACACCATATCTTTGACTGACAATAAATGTGTTGCCCAATTTTACACGCATCTGAAGACTCCTTGAATCCTTCTGAAGAAACGGTGTGTAGGGCGCGTCTTTGGTATCCACCTCCGCCTCCACCTCCATCATATCTTCATTTTCCAGAGTAAAGCTTGAAACAGATGCAGGAGACGCCTTTTTTTTTTTTTTTTAATTTGCACAGCATTTTGTTGTACTCGCATTTGACGTTTCTGAAGTCGTTTTGTTTCGGGTACATCAACACTTCCAATGAACATTTTTCTTTCCGTTCTTTGGTCTTTGAGGAACGCCTGCTCATTTGGCTGAACTTTGCTCTCTTTTGGACAGATACACTCTTTAAAAATAGAGCATTTACAGGAAGATATGTCGAATAGTTTCTTTGCTTCTGTTTTAAAGTTCTCAACATTTTCAAGAGCAGTCTTGCATCTTCCCACACGTTTTATATTTTTCATGATTGTGCGATATTTTTTATGGTAAGCGTGTATCATATCACAAACACGCTTATGTGAAACAGAAGGAATGGATGAATCGACGTATAAACTTTCAATTTTCAAAGCAACAGTTTCTGCAATAACAGAGAAGCATGGTTCTTTATTTCCATCAGTTTCATTACCAATACGACATCTCTCATAAGCGCAACATCTTATACATTCTTGAAAAATCCTTCGGTGTTCCAAAAATAGGGCATTGCAGATTTGTCGAATTGAAAACTTTGAATGCGATGATTCTTGCATTATTAATATTTACCAATATCTTTTACTAACAAATGACTAGGACACTAAGCTACGAGTAAAAAAAATTCTTAAAGAGAAACGACTACATTGCTGCATATATGTTTGATATGAAGATCGAAACTAATTGAAAGAAAATATTCTAGAGTTAGACTAAATACTAAACAAATGAAAATGATCACTTGATTTATTGGTCGCTCCGATTTGTTTCTCGGTGTGAAAATAGGGGTGTTCCACTTTACTTTTCTGACAGTACGCCAAACCCAGTGTGGTAGAAGATATTAACCAATAATTCTTGCATACTTTTTGTTGTTGAAAAAAGTAATTTTTACTAAGCGCTACCTCAAAACGATCAACGAAATCTGCGACTGCTGATTAAATATTGAATTGTATTCCTTTTTATTCAAATTTTCGGAATTTCCGGTTCACCGAGGCGACAGAAGATATTAACCTAAAATTTAAAAAAAAATTATAGTTGTTGTTGTTAAACAATACTAACATTTAACCACTACCCCCAATCGTTAAACGAAATATGGGAATTTTTAGGAATTTTTGAATTTTAAACACTTTTAGCCCAATTTTCGGAACTTTGGGGCCATTGAGGCGACAGAAGATATTAACCCAGAGATTTAAAATTTCACACACTTATTACTTATGAGTGTCCACAAATTTTCCGCACTACCGCTAAGAGATTTGATAAACTTCGATTTTTTCGATACGCCCTAATATATATAGCTACAATGATAAAACACAACTCCTCAATACCATAAATAACATAATATTTCGCTTTTTATAAATAAAATAAATTTTGAGGACTCTACCAGCCATTAAAAACAGGGATTAAGATGGAGAAATCGAGTATTTTCAATCAGGACCTTTAATTTGATAAAAATGTTGCACATTTCTTTATTATTTATGTATTATATCCTCTATAAATCAAGTTTTAACATATTTGGTACGGATTTATTTGGGAAAATTTTTGCTTTTGAACGGTTGGTTCAAAACAATAAAGGAACTTTAAAGGAATACAGCCCAACAATTTTTTTTTTTAAAGTATAGGTTAACCAACCGCTGTTTGACTTAACCAATCATGGCTCTTGTGACATTAAAATTTATCCAATCAAACTAGTTTGAATGACGAATTAGGTTCGTCATTATTAACAGGCAAAACAAGTGCATGACGAATCTCAGCCGTCAAATGTACCCAAAGGGTTAATATAAATCCTTTACATGCAAAGCCAACTCTTATGTGCAATTGCAACTTATTTAATTGATTTAACTCACTTGCGTGGAAGCAGTCGAGTTGAAACTTGACAGATAGAACACATTGTCATCGGCAACGAGTCTATCAAACTTATCTTTTAGGAGGGGGAAAGCGTTTGTCAATGGCACAGAATGGGGGGTTTTCTTAATTGAGGTCAAACAATATGAATATTTATACCTCAGACATAATATACAGATACAATATTTATACCTCAGACGTAGAAACTAACTATCGAGTTTCAATAGTTATTCCATTTTTGGATATTTTCATAGTCCAAATCAATGACAGATTTGTTATTCAGTAAGCCATGCATCGACATTACATCAACTTTTGAGATATAAAAACAATGTTCAACAACGAAACTTTAAAATTGTACTCAAACTGGTTGCAGTTGGGAACTACAGAACCAGTAGGAAATGTGGATGAAAAAGATTTCTGACACAATGACGAGCAATAATGTGATTTCTCCATACGCAGTTCAAGTTTTTGAAGTATGCAGTTCAAATTAATCAACTCACTCGAAATGTGGGAAAGGTACTGAATGAAAGGAATGATCGTAAAAGGATGAAAAATAGAATACGAGCTTTGAAAGGGAAAATTAAATTAAAAGGTGACACTAAAATAGGTTTGTCATGAGGTATACATATTTTGTTGCGAAACAAGCTACTTCAAGCATTGGAGCATTCGCTCTCGTGTAAGTTTTAAATACAGGGGGTGGACAAAAAAACATGGATGTACTATCTAGAGAACTGATTGATCAAGTCTCTTTAACCCAGTATTCAAGATACTGTATTAAAAAATCCCAATATTCTAGAATTATGAAGATTATTGTGAAACGAAATTGTAATGATCATTGATTGAAATGCACGTAAATGTAATTTTGATCTTGATTCAATTGCGTTTGAATGTATTAAATTAGTGATTCTTAAATTTACTTTTAATGCGAATTCAAAATTAGTGAAATAACAGAATTTCAAATACAAAAGAATTTTTTTTTGTCTGGCTTGTGTGTGTGTCTGTAAAACCAGTTGTAAAGTTCTTGGGTGTATGGAGAGAAACTGGTGATCATACTCCGAACATCCTGCGAGTGTTCCTGAAACGCGTTTCGGTTGTGACGTTGCCATGGCAACAGTTATAACATAACCATGCATTGCCATGGTAACCGATGGAATCAAATAGAGCCTTTCCCTTCACGTAATGTGCAGCGATACAGTCATTTCATTAGTTTTCTAACTTTGGCTGTCCTTGAGAATTCGATTAACTGATTGGCTCCGCATGTGAGAATCAGTGTGGGTGGGGTGAGTGAGATAACTCTACAGAATGATTTAATCAATTGTTCTTATTTTATTATATGTTATAACTGTTATTATTTTGTACAAATTGAAACGAAACTACGATTTGAGTGTTAAAGAATTTGCGTACATTAAGGTGTATGTACACACTTCAAATTTCGCAAAAATAGGTCAATTTTTTTCTTTAAAACAATCTCGAGATGGAGCAAGGCCGTCTCTATGTGTAACAGGCCGAAACCTGGTGCTGGTGACGTCACGAAACGGGGCCATTGCTCGTAACCAAAACAAAGCGATGATCTTATGTATTAAATATATATATATTCTTTTAAGTCTATTTCTGTTGATAAAACTGAACTAGATTTGAATTACACATTAATTTTCAATACATTTTAGGTGCTTAAGTTATAAAGCAGCTCGAAGTTAGTATTTTTTATATAAATAAACATTACTATGAAAGCATTTAATAACGAAGAAGTCGCTATCAATTCAACTTGAAAACACATTTAAATCCATTTTAATTTTTTACTTATAACTTCATGACTTTATAAAAGAGGTTTTCATAGAAATATTGGTATGTATATACGAAAAAACTTAACATATTTTGCATAAGTAAGATTAATAGATGTTTTTCAAATTTAAAATAATTTTATGTATAAAAAATAAAACACTATATTTCAAAAAAATTTATTACACAAAATATACATTTTAAAACATTATATTTAATAAATACTACTTTTTCATAGAACTTAACTTGCGTTTATCACACTTCATTGATTTGTCTTTTTTTGTCTTTTTTTTTTCATTTCATCTAAATTGTTATTTTTTATTTTGGAATAATTGTTCAGCAAAATATTGGACATTATTTTTACACACTGTATTCTTAAATCCAATGCAGTTTTTCCACATACACATGAAATATTATCCGTTTCATCCGATGATAAGATTTGAAGAGTTAGTTTCATAATTAATTCCCGTTGGCATGACTAACTTCGAAATTAATTTTTATAATATTCACAGACCATAACATTAAAAACTCTTAACGTACTCATACAGTAATGAACAGTAAGCCGTGTAGGATATGTTAGACCCCCACGATCAAGCACCTCCAAATATTTATACAGGGAACCTGAAAACTCAAAAGCCATGGCGCGATCACTGCAAAATATTTGTATGCATTCGCGACAACAAGAAATTTGGAGAGCAACATATCCCGATGTATAAATAATTACTCGTATTTCGTTCTCATCAAAGTTAACATAATATTGTTCATAAGTAATATTTTCAAAAAACTCATAATCACTATTACTTACTGAATAGGTAAACTCGTTTTACACTGCATATCATGCACGAAATTTTTTAGAGAAAACACACCGTTCAGCGATGAATTGATCTTGAGAAGGCTGATTATCTTAAGTTTCCGCTCGTTTTCCAAGATTTCCCGCACAGACACATTGTAGTTGCTCCCACTCATCTGCCCTCTGAATATGCATTCGGCGACAGTTTCGGTTTTGATCCTTGTATGCATAACCAGCTTCCATCATCGCGACAAACTTTATACCAGCTTCAAGCTTCCTTGATACAAACAACAGATTCCGCAGTTGGCTCAAAATCTTCTCTGTGTATGGATCGAATCCACTTTTTTTCTGTTTTGGGGATCCTTAGGAAAATAGAAGATAGTAGAGTAGGACAAGCCTTTATAGTTAGAGTTTCACAAAGCGACAGCACACTTCCGTGGCATGCCTGTAAATAGTAAAATATTATTAGAATTTGTAAAATAGTAATTTTTGTTTTTATTTGTTTAAGTATCTTAAACTTTCAATTTTCTTAGTAAACGATGCACCTTTGATTAGGCAAGTTTTGACAATACATGATCAATACACGATAAAGTATGTATTTTTTAAACCTTGAACTCAGCAATTTTAATCACACCAATGTGAAAATGGAAACTGAGGCAACATTAAATCCCGCCAACGTTATGGATATTGTATGCCTCGTGTCAATAATTTTCGGAAATTGTGCCAAATAAATTTAGTTGAGTAGTATTTTTTTTTAGTATTCTATTATCAATCCAAACAAGCTAATACAATTTAAATAAAGCATGGTAAATAATAATTTTTTCCATAAAAATCAACATTATAGTCATCCTTATTCCACATAAGTTATATTAGTAATTGATGATGAAGATTTTGAAACGTATGTTTGTGTATTTTTAACTTGGGCAAAGTTTTGAAAAGTAACAATTTCCTAAAAGTATACATTTAAGTAACCATGTGCTAACAACAATTTGGTGATGTCCCAGTATTCTATGCAATAAAATCAGGAAATGTTATTGATATTTTTTAAAACCAGCATTTTTTAAGGTATACATATACATTAGGAATCGCGAAATTTGACTCAAGTCTGCGTTTTTGTTTTTTGGTTTTAAAATATTCCCGAATTCATTACCATTAAAATTATACCATTTTCTTTCTGAGACTCAAATTACTTTTTAAATTACAATAGGTTTTGTGAACCTGTTTTGTATCCCTTTCATTAGTGTAGTAAACTTCAAACACGTTTTCTGAAGAATGACATTTTGGTGTTAAATGACTTAACGCCAACAGTCATAACTTCATAAAAAATGGTCCAATTTACAAAATTCTAAATTTTTTTAGTCGACAATAGTTGTGAATGTGTTTTCCATAGAGAACCTAATATATATTGTTATAAACACATTTTTTATGCTTATTTTAATCTTAATTTTTTGTTAAAAACTATGTATTTTTTCACACTTTTTATTTAAAAACTTATAATTAAATAAATATTAAAGCCAAATTCAAAATTCTCCATAGGAACATGCGTCAATATAATATCTCTTATTATCATTAAAAATAATACCTCTAAGTTAATTGCAAGTTTATTTATGTATGTTCTAATAATGTCCTAATTAGTCACTTTAATTGCAATTAGCTGATTAAAAAATTGACGGGAAAAAAAAGTTTGTATATAAAAATGCATCATTTTTAATTCTGATATACTGCCAAAAAGTTTGAAATTATAACATAAGAATTAAAGAAAATCATCTCAATTGTATATGTATACCTTAAGTTACAAACAAAAGAATAAACTGATGAGTTAACAACAAGCTTACTGGTACCTATATGCTTTGGTGGAAGCATTTAACAAAATAATACAAGTTAACAGAAAAATTTAGTCCTTAAAATATAAAGAATAACAAATGGAGATCAATTACCTAGTTTTATATATTCGGACTTTTTTCAGGAGATAATTGAAATGCTGATTAAAGTAGTAAAAGCTAGAATTCAAAGAAATTCAGTAGCGATAGCAAACTGCGAAGCAATGAAATGAATGTTTGTTTGGGGCTCCAACAGTAATGGCATGGGCCCCGTCTCGTGACGTCACTCAGGAAAATAAGACGATGTGTCGGGCCTGTTTACTTAGAGATGGCCTTGGATGGAGTTTTTTTTTAAATAATGGTACTATCTGAAGACTAGAGAGTTGTTTTATTAGTTTGAAGTACTATTTTTTTCTGAAAATAAATTTGAATATTTTTAACTCATTATCTAAAAATTTGTGTTTTTGACACTTGAAACTTCATTTAAACATTGATAACCGAAGTTTGATACAATCTTTTTGAAAAATGATTTGAGAATTCAAATCGGCATTAACTGTAAGTTGTTTTCACTTCAAGTATTAAACATCAGTCAAATTGGTTGGAAAAGAAAATGAATGTTGCTAGATTTTTAAATACAAAAGTTTTTAGACAAAATTTCTTCCAATGTTAAAAAATAGTATTAAAAAACTTCTATGTATTCCAAAAGCTTTAGAAATCTTAAAAATGTGTAGTAAAACTACTGTAGTTTGTAATTGAATTCGATTATTAATTTCAATATATATATATATATTTTTTTTTTTGTTGAATGTTTATTTAATTATGAATGAAACCTGGCATTTTTTAAAAAAGTATTAAATCATTTCATTTCTATAAAAATACAAATTCATAGAACAAAACAAAAATATACTACAAAAGTGTTCGTACACCATAAAATTTACTGAGAATTACATTAATCTTTTTTTTTTTTTTTTTTTTTTTTTTTTGCATTGTGGCGACATTTAAAAAAATTGATTGCCTGTAGTATTTGCCTTTTCTATTTATTTATCATAATCTATTTAGTCTTTAAAATAACGCGTGGCCTTAAAGAATCAACAAAAAGCAGTCTATAATTGACCATGTTTCATCGTAAATGTCGTAAATTTATTCCATGTATGGCTATTAGATTAAATTTATTCCATTTAACTATTTAGTATGTAATAAAACGCTTTAAACAAGAAAATAGAATCCAAAACTAGCCAAGAAGAGATTGTCCAACACAGTTATCTAAACGTGAAAAGGGATTTATCGTTAGAAACTTTGAGAAAAATCCACGTTTGTGTGCGATAAAAAAAAAAATTCAGAATGCAGGGGAAAAAAATTGACTTCAATTTCAATTGAAACTTCTTGAAAAGTAGTCAGATCAAGCTGGACTACATGGGTGTTGTGCACGAAGAAAAAATTTCGAAATGCTAAAAATAGAAAGTTTCGCCTTTTCTTTACAAAGACAATGCTAAATAAGTAAGAGAATCACTGGAATCATGTCTTCTTTGAAGATAAAAACAAATGTAACATTTTTGCTGTTGATGGGTGCACAATTGTGTGGAAAAGAAAAATGATGAACAAAAACTATGTTGGAACAGTAAAGCATAGTAGTGGAAGTGTTCTTGTGTGTGGGTGCCTGTCAGCATTAGGAATTGATAAATTGGTGTTTAATGAGGAAATAATGTATCATGAACTCTGTTTGAATTAGTTGAATGATAAATTAAATTTCTTAGCGTAAAATTTAGGTATTGCAAGTAATCAAGTAATCAAGTTTTTATCAAGATAATGATCCGAGCACGTATCATTTAATGATCGCCTCTGTGGCCTCTATAATTGTACACAAAATCTAAAAACATTACCTCAGTCAACATATTTGTACCCAAAAGAGCAGATTTAGAGAGAATTGGAGGTCAAAGTAAGAAGACACGACATTAAAACGAAAAGCCAACTAAAAACAGTAATGATCGAAAAATGGAGGAACATTGATGCAGAAATTGCCAAAAAATAGTAGAATTTGTGACTAGACGCATAAAAGTTGTTGAGAATACTAAAAGATATTTTAAGAATTACTAACTTACTAGAATATTACAATAAATACTTATATGTGCAAAAATAAAAAAAAATAAAAAATTGAAGTGTACAAAGACTTTTGGAAGATATGTTTTTGTGTAATTTTTAGGTAAATGGTTTTCCTAAAGAAAGTTTTACTTTCCATTAAAAATATTTTATGTGGTTTTATTAAGAGGAAATTTAAGATATTATTAAAAAAAATCCTATTCTGAAATATTTATTTTTGAAATGGTGAAAGTAGTATTTGATTGAAACTTGTAAATGTACGAAGACTTTTAATAGCAACTGTATATATACTAGAAACTAGATGGAGGTTCATAACATTAAGAATGATATTACGAACAATTTTCACCTATAACTTCTTTACTTGGTTCCATAAAACTCGAGTAATCACTGTTCAAAAATACGTTAATTATAACGAGTTAAATGTTAATTAGTTAATTAATTTTTGAATAAAATAGAAATTTTGTTCATTAAACTTCGTTACTAATTATGTTCTTTTAAGTGCAAAAAAAAAATCCGATTTTTAAATTGATGGTATAAAAAATAGTTCAAGTGTGTTTGTGCCTGATTGTGGAAAATGTATGTGTGGTTTGGGGGGGGGGGGGGATGTTGAGGAGTTGCTTGTTTCCGGCAGTACTGACACTTTCGACTACTGGCCGCCATTACTTGCTAGTGGAAGCTGGTGCCAGCTTAGAAAGATGGGCCTTGGATTGATGCGCCAGTGATCATCATCAAATGCATAGCACCTATTAATTGCCTGTTGATAGATCGCAAAGAGAAATTGCGAATCTTTTCTTATTCAAACCCATTGATTTCTAACTAGCACTAACTAGCATAAAGATCTCAAACAGGCCTTCTGATGCAAAGATCTTGGACAAGCCCTCAAAGGACTTTATTGAGTTCTTAAACGGAAAGTTAAAAGACATCATCATGTTCCTTGCATCAGCTTTTAATAGCAGACCAATGTGACCCGAGATTTTTTATTAGCGTTCTGCAACATGTATCAATAGACGTGATAGCCGGAGATTAATTATAAGCCTCCCCCCCCCCTTTTTATTTCGATAATGAATGAAGATTGCAAAAGTGTTTGTCCTGTGTGATACTTATATTTTCATTCTCAGAATATTAAAGAATCAATTTGCGAAAAACTTATTAATTTCTTATGTGACATCTATAAAGAAGGAGCTTCACGAGGGCTATTAGTTTTCATCTGATAAATTATAAACGTACACTTTCGTTAATTTTGATAATGGATGATGCCACTATCAGTCGTCCGTGTTTATGTAAACATTATTTGAGGTCACCTGTAAATGATTGTTTGGTTTATTGTCAGATCATGAGATAAAGAATCGCTGATCATGCTATATTGTGATGCATAAAATGTCCAAATTGTAGATATATTGATTGTGTTAACTCTGAACTGCTTGTTTATCAAACCTAACAAGAAAATATGACGCCCTACGTATTGAAACGAGGAGATCTGACATAACTGCTTTAATTTTCGCTACTGGTGATTTATGTCTCTAAAAAGCACAACAATTTGAAAAATTATATGCGCCTTTTCGATTTTCTTATATCTAATTAGCGGATAAAGTGGAGGAACTGATGTTTATCTTTTGCACAAACATTGTCTCAAGACATTATGAATATTGACCCAGAACTGTCCATTAGGATGGGCCGTCATTATTTGTAAAAAAAAAAAAAAAAACATTCAATTTTCAAGAAAACCAATAGAACTCAAAAGTTGCCCCTTTGTCACACAAATAAAGTGATAAATAACTTTTTACAGTCAACATAAATCTTGAGGTCTCTACCAGACTCATGGAGTTTAAGATGGCAAAATCAGATATATTCAATTGTGTTTTGCTGAGTTCTATTTTAATGAAGTGATATATATATATATATATATATATATATATATATAATAAAAAACAACTCATCAATACTATAAATAACATATTACATCACTTTTTACAAATAAAATAAATTTTGAGGGCTCTACCAGCCATTGAAAACAGGGATTAAGGTGGAGAAATCGAGTATTTTCAATTAGGTTTAACTGAGTTTTATTTTAGTAAAGTAAATACAAATGTATAGCCACAACAATAAAATAATTAAAAGAAACTAAAATTTAGCACTAATTAAAAATTTACAATGACAAAATAATGAAAAAGGAATAAAATTTATGCAACATTGAAATTCTTTTTGTTGTTAATTTTGGTAGAGTTTCTTGTGACTTCATAGTTGCTGTGACAAATCCTTCATGATTGTCATGTCCAACAACAAAAACTGAAGCTTCAGTCATTATTTTAACGTTCTACAACTTGAGTATGACAGGAACACAAAGGGACGTCTGGAGTTTCTTTAATTTTTATGAAATCCTTTAGTTCATCCTTTGAAATATTTTACAGGATTGGTGGAGAAGAGACATCACATATATCCCAATATATTAAATAGGTGTAGTCTTCAGCTTGAAAGTTTGTTTTTGGAAATTGAAAAATTAGCACTTCAGTTCCATTTTTGACTTGATTATTTCTGGCTTTTAAAATACGTCTCAGTCCTAACTCTCTGATATTCTTACGCTCATCACTTATTATAGCTAGAAATATATTATCAGAATGATAGAAAAAAGCATTTCTTTGTTTGACTGGATCGATAATTGCTTTGTGATTGCAACTAAGGCACCTTGTTGATTCAACTAATCTGTAGACATGAGACTCTCCATATTTACATAATGAAAGTCTTTTGATCGCTAAAATGCACACCGTAACACAGGTTTTTCACAGGTATAACATTTGGAAAACATATCATCAAGGTCAATCATAGATAATGTAAGTAATTCTGATTTTGGTCAACCAATTTTAAGGGGGTCCGGCTCCTCCATAGGAGCCCATGTTAAATTCAACAACTTTGGGGGCATCTCATTTAATAACCATTTCTTCAATAATTATGAAACTTTTACAGTATAATATTTGGATACTTTTGAATACTTTAACCCGAGATTTTTGTTATTTTTTAAAAATTAAAATACTTATGATTTTCTAAAAATATGTTTAAGAAAAATTATAAAATTTTAGACTGATTATTTTTATAAAAAAAAAAGTATGCTACTTATCAATAATTAATCGTGTTAAAGTACTTAAATACATTAGAGAAACATGTATAAAAAA
The DNA here is from genome assembly GCA_963978545.1 of Linyphia triangularis. Lineage (NCBI taxonomy): Eukaryota > Metazoa > Arthropoda > Arachnida > Araneae > Linyphiidae > Linyphia > Linyphia triangularis. The sequence continues at coordinate 12,252,520 of OZ021723.1, read as the reverse complement.
TTTCAAGCATTTATGTCATATAGATTTTAAGCTATGTGCCCCCAAACATGAAAAAATGGCATTTTGAGAAATTCGGCTTTGAAGTTAAAAAACATGCATTAAATACCTACATTTTGTTTACTTCAAAAAATTATTAAAAATACTTTGAAATAAGATACAATTACAAATGTGGCATCATTTTAAAGACACAAATTTATATTTTAATAAACAGTAATAAACTTGAAATCAATAATCTGAAAAATTTTCATGTACCGGACCCCCTTAAGAATCGAAATTGGGTCCTTTAGTTTACCTTTAGTTTAATACTAAATCAAAGGGGTGCATAAATTCTTAGAATAAATTCCACTAAAATCTAGCTAGTAATTAACCAGTGTTCCTCAACCCACGACTTAACCTAGGGGTGAAAGACAACTTGCTATTGGTTGAAAAAAAGTGTCATGTGAACTTTTTCCCAGACTGCTTTGCTTTTGTTCTCGTAATTTTTTGATTATATTATTGAGCTATAGTTTTTCAATTCGTTTTTAAACTTGATGTTATATTTATCTTCAATTTGTAATGATTGAGGGAAAAAAAAGATTAAAAAAAAAAAAAAACTTTTGAAATATTCATATTGTACTTTATTTATCATTAATTTTTTTATATATATACACATTTCATAATTTCAGGCTGAACATAGATACGTCTTGCCTACACTGTTAAAAAAATTTGTCCACCTTGCACCAAAATTTGGTTCCCATTTAGCTGCCACCAACATTTGGTGCTTAGTTTCGCGATTTAGTGGTGCTTACGGTCCGAGGTTGCACCATTAAATCGTGAAACTAAGCACCAAATGTTGGTGGCAGCTAAATGGGAACCAATTTTTGGTGCAAGGTGGAACAAAATTTTTAACAGTGTACAACATGAAATGTCATCAGTTATTTTATGTCACAGGGCAAATTTGTGTCTATTTTATGAGACTTTTTTTTTCTGTAATGGATTTTAAACTAATATCTTACATTTCTGTTAATATTGGAACAAAAAATGGGACATTATGTTGTTTAATATTAATTTCCATGCATTTCTTTGTTTGATATTATAAAATTGCAAGAATCTGCATTTCAGTCAAAAAGGTGCTGCTTTGAAATGTATTTTTTTGGAAATTGTAAATTTCTTCATATGTGTTAATAAGAAAGTTAACTTCAATTATATAAATCTATGTGAAAAAATAGACAACAATTTTGTTCTGTTGAACATGATAACTTCAATGAAAACCATATGTTAGGATATTAAAAAAATTCCCACATAGTTCAGCCTACATAAAAAATTTCAAAACTTGACATAGAAATTAGAGTTTAATCCCAGGGACCCCCTCCTAGTAGCAGTTATAGTGTTACATACTTATTGTTAGATTAAATCGAATAATTCTTGCATTTCCTCCTGATTAGTTGCATTGGATTTATAACCTCGCAAAAGTTACACTAGCTATACTGTAGTAAATTTTTGTAACAGCTCCTCGTTAAAATTATCTCGGTAACAAGTTCAAAGTTACAGCCTGCGTAAGAAATTTCAAAATACATAGAAATCAGAATTTAATCCCTGGAACCCTTAACATGTTAACTACTTTAAAAAAAAAAATCAGATGGTTCATGCATTTCTTCTTAATTTGTTGCATTGTATATCTAATGGCGCGAAAGTTACACGAGATCTATACTGCGGTGAGTTTTTGTAGCAGCGCCTCATTAAAATTATTTCGGTTACAAGTTCAAAGTTACAGCAAGTGTAAAAAATTACAAGACATACAAAATTAAACTTTGATCCCTGGGATCCCCTCTCATCAAGAAAATTTGCATAATGGCACTTAAAATATTAGTTACTTAAAAAAAAAAATCAAATAGTTCATGCATTTCTTCTGGATTTGTTGCATTGCATTTCTAATGGCACAAAAATTACATGAGATCTATACTGCGGTGAGTTTTTGTAGCAGCGCCTCATTAAAATTATTTCGGTTACAAGTTCAAAGTTACAGCAAGTGTAAAAAATTACAAAACACATACAAAATAAAACTTTGATCCCTGGGACCCCTACCATCAAGAAAATTGGTATTAGGATACTTAACATGTTAGCTACTTTTAAAAAAATCTAATAGTTCATGCATTTCTTCTTGATTTGTTGCATTGTATTTATAATGGCACAAAAGTTACACGAGATCTAAACTGCAGTGAGCTTTTGGAGTAGCGCCTCGTTAAAATTATCTCCATGACAAGCTTCACAAGTATCTGTGTACAAAATTTCAAAACACATAAAAATTAGAATTTGATCCCTGGGACCCCTCCCCCCTCCCATTAAGAAAATTGCCATAATGGCACTTAAAATGTTAGTTACTCTTAAAAAAATCAAATAGTTCATGCATTTCTTCTTGATTTGTTGCATTGTATTTATAATGGCACAAAAGTTACACGAGATCTAAACTGCAGTGAGCTTTTGGAGTAGCGCCTCGTTAAAATTATCTCCATGACAAGCTTCACAAGTATCTGTGTACAAAATTTCAAAACACATAAAAATTAGAATTTAATCCCTGGGACCCCTCCCCCCTCCCATTAAGAAAATTGCCATAATGGCACTTAAAATGTTAGTTACTCTTAAAAAAATCAAATAGTTCATGCATTTCTTCTTGATTTGTCACATTGTATTTATAATGGCACAAAAGTTACACGAGATCTAAACTGCAGTGAGCTTTTGGAGTAGCGCCTCGTTAAAATTATCTCCATGACAAGCTTCACAAGTATCTGTGTACAAAATTTCAAAACACATAAAAATTAGAATTTGATCCCTGGGACCCCTCCCCCCTCCCATTAAGAAAATTGCCATAATGGCACTTAAAATGTTAGTTACTCTTAAAAAAATCAAATAGTTCATGCATTTCTTCTTGATTTGTTGCATTGTATTTATAATGGCACAAAAGTTACACGAGATCTAAACTGCAGTGAGCTTTTGGAGTAGCGCCTCGTTAAAATTATCTCCATGACAAGCTTCACAAGTATCTGTGTACAAAATTTCAAAACACATAAAAATTAGAATTTGATCCCTGGGACCCCTCCCCCCTCCCATTAAGAAAATTGCCATAATGGCACTTAAAATGTTAGTTACTCTTAAAAAAATCAAATAGTTCATGCATTTCTTCTTGATTTGTTGCATTGTATTTATAATGGCACAAAAGTTACACGAGATCTAAACTGCAGTGAGCTTTTGGAGTAGCGCCTCGTTAAAATTATTTCCATGACAAGCTTCACAAGTATCTGTGTACAAAATTTCAAAACACATAAAAATTAGAATTTGATCCCTGGGACCCCTCCCCCCTCCCATTAAGAAAATTGCCATAATGGTACTTAAAATGTTAGTTACTCTTAAAAAAATCAAATAGTTCATGCATTTCTTCTTGATTTGTCACATTGTATTTATAATGGCACAAAAGTTACACGAGATCTAAACTGCAGTGAGCTTTTGGAGTAGCGCCTCGTTAAAATTATCTCCATGACAAGCTTCACAAGTATCTGTGTACAAAATTTCAAAACACATAAAAATTAGAATTTAATCCCTGGGACCCCTCCCCCCTCCCATTAAGAAAATTGCCATAATGGCACTTAAAATGTTAGTTACTCTTAAAAAAATCAAATAGTTCATGCATTTCTTCTTGATTTGTCACATTGTATTTATAATGGCACAAAAGTTACACGAGATCTAAACTGCAGTGAGCTTTTGGAGTAGCGCCTCGTTAAAATTATCTCCATGACAAGCTTCACAAGTATCTGTGTACAAAATTTCAAAACACATAAAAATTAGAATTTGATCCCTGGGACCCCTCCCCCCTCCCATTAAGAAAATTGCCATAATGGCACTTAAAATGTTAGTTACTCTTAAAAAAATCAAATAGTTCATGCATTTCTTCTTGATTTGTTGCATTGTATTTATAATGGCACAAAAGTTACACGAGATCTAAACTGCAGTGAGCTTTTGGAGTAGCGCCTCGTTAAAATTATCTCCATGACAAGCTTCACAAGTATCTGTGTACAAAATTTCAAAACACATAAAAATTAGAATTTGATCCCTGGGACCCCTCCCCCCTCCCATTAAGAAAATTGCCATAATGGCACTTAAAATGTTAGTTACTCTTAAAAAAATCAAATAGTTCATGCATTTCTTCTTGATTTGTTGCATTGTATTTATAATGGCACAAAAGTTACACGAGATCTAAACTGCAGTGAGCTTTTGGAGTAGCGCCTCGTTAAAATTATCTCCATGACAAGCTTCACAAGTATCTGTGTACAAAATTTCAAAACACATAAAAATTAGAATTTGATCCCTGGGACCCCTCCCCCCTCCCATTAAGAAAATTGCCATAATGGCACTTAAAATGTTAGTTACTCTTAAAAAAATCAAATAGTTCATGCATTTCTTCTTGATTTGTTGCATTGTATTTATAATGGCACAAAAGTTACACGAGATCTAAACTGCAGTGAGCTTTTGGAGTAGCGCCTCGTTAAAATTATTTCCATGACAAGCTTCACAAGTATCTGTGTACAAAATTTCAAAACACATAAAAATTAGAATTTGATCCCTGGGACCCCTCCCCCCTCCCATTAAGAAAATTGCCATAATGGTACTTAAAATGTTAGTTACTCTTAAAAAAATCAAATAGTTCATGCATTTCTTCTTGATTTGTCACATTGTATTTATAATGGCACAAAAGTTACACGAGATCTAAACTGCAGTGAGCTTTTGGAGTAGCGCCTCGTTAAAATTATCTCCATGACAAGCTTCACAAGTATCTGTGTACAAAATTTCAAAACACATAAAAATTAGAATTTAATCCCTGGGACCCCTCCCCCCTCCCATTAAGAAAATTGCCATAATGGCACTTAAAATGTTAGTTACTCTTAAAAAAATCAAATAGTTCATGCATTTCTTCTTGATTTGTCACATTGTATTTATAATGGCACAAAAGTTACACGAGATCTAAACTGCAGTGAGCTTTTGGAGTAGCGCCTCGTTAAAATTATCTCCATGACAAGCTTCACAAGTATCTGTGTACAAAATTTCAAAACACATAAAAATTAGAATTTGATCCCTGGGACCCCTCCCCCCTCCCATTAAGAAAATTGCCATAATGGCACTTAAAATGTTAGTTACTCTTAAAAAAATCAAATAGTTCATGCATTTCTTCTTGATTTGTTGCATTGTATTTATAATGGCACAAAAGTTACACGAGATCTAAACTGCAGTGAGCTTTTGGAGTAGCGCCTCGTTAAAATTATCTCCATGACAAGCTTCACAAGTATCTGTGTACAAAATTTCAAAACACATAAAAATTAGAATTTGATCCCTGGGACCCCTCCCCCCTCCCATTAAGAAAATTGCCATAATGGCACTTAAAATGTTAGTTACTCTTAAAAAAATCAAATAGTTCATGCATTTCTTCTTGATTTGTTGCATTGTATTTATAATGGCACAAAAGTTACACGAGATCTAAACTGCAGTGAGCTTTTGGAGTAGCGCCTCGTTAAAATTATTTCCATGACAAGCTTCACAAGTATCTGTGTACAAAATTTCAAAACACATAAAAATTAGAATTTGATCCCTGGGACCCCTCCCCCCTCCCATTAAGAAAATTGCCATAATGGTACTTAAAATGTTAGTTACTCTTAAAAAAATCAAATAGTTCATGCATTTCTTCTTGATTTGTCACATTGTATTTATAATGGCACAAAAGTTACACGAGATCTAAACTGCAGTGAGCTTTTGGAGTAGCGCCTCGTTAAAATTATCTCCATGACAAGCTTCACAAGTATCTGTGTACAAAATTTCAAAACACATAAAAATTAGAATTTAATCCCTGGGACCCCTCCCCCCTCCCATTAAGAAAATTGCCATAATGGCACTTAAAATGTTAGTTACTCTTAAAAAAATCAAATAGTTCATGCATTTCTTCTTGATTTGTCACATTGTATTTATAATGGCACAAAAGTTACACGAGATCTAAACTGCAGTGAGCTTTTGGAGTAGCGCCTCGTTAAAATTATCTCCATGACAAGCTTCACAAGTATCTGTGTACAAAATTTCAAAACACATAAAAATTAGAATTTGATCCCTGGGACCCCTCCCCCCTCTCATTAAGAAAATTGCCATAATGGCACTTAAAATGTTAGTTACTCTTAAAAAAATCAAATAGTTCATGCATTTCTTCTTGATTTGTTGCATTGTATTTATAATGGCACAAAAGTTACACGAGATCTAAACTGCAGTGAGCTTTTGGAGTAGCGCCTCGTTAAAATTATCTCCATGACAAGCTTCACAAGTATCTGTGTACAAAATTTCAAAACACATAAAAATTAGAATTTAATCCCTGGGACCCCTCCCCCCTCCCATTAAGAAAATTGCCATAATGGCACTTAAAATGTTATTTACTCTTAAAAAAATCAAATAGTTCATGCATTTCTTCTTGATTTGTTGCATTGTATTTATAATGGCACAAAAGTTACACGAGATCTAAACTGCAGTGAGCTTTTGGAGTAGCGCCTCGTTAAAATTATCTCCATGACAAGCTTCACAAGTATCTGTGTACAAAATTTCAAAACACATAAAAATTAGAATTTGATCCCTGGGACCCCTCCCCTCTCCCATTAAGAAAATTGCCATAATGGCACTTAAAATGTTAGTTACTCTTAAAAAAATCAAATAGTTCATGCATTTCTTCTTGATTTGTCACATTGTATTTATAATAGCACAAAAGTTACACGAGATCTAAACTGCAGTGAGCTTTTGGAGTAGCGCCTCGTTAAAATTATCTCCATGACAAGCTTCACAAGTATCTGTGTACAAAATTTCAAAACACATAAAAATTAGAATTTGATCCCTGGGACCCCTCCCCCCTCCCATTAAGAAAATTGCCATAATGGCACTTAAAATGTTAGTTACTCTTAAAAAAATCAAATAGTTCATGCATTTCTTCTTGATTTGTTGCATTGTATTTATAATGGCACAAAAGTTACACGAGATCTAAACTGCAGTGAGCTTTTGGAGTAGCGCCTCGTTAAAATTATCTCCATGACAAGCTTCACAAGTATCTGTGTACAAAATTTCAAAACACATAAAAATTAGAATTTAATCCCTGGGACCCCTCCCCCCTCCCATTAAGAAAATTGCCATAATGGTACTTAAAATGTTAGTTACTCTTAAAAAAATCAAATAGTTCATGCATTTCTTCTTGATTTGTTGCATTGTATTTATAATGGCACAAAAGTTACACGAGATCTAAACTGCAGTGAGCTTTTGGAGTAGCGCCTCGTTAAAATTATCTCCATGACAAGCTTCACAAGTATCTGTGTACAAAATTTCAAAACACATAAAAATTAGAATTTGATCCCTGGGACCCCTCCCCCCTCCCATTAAGAAAATTGCCACAATGGCACTTAAAATGTTAGTTACTTTTTAAAAAATCAAATAGTTCATGCATTTCTTCTTGATTTTTTGCATTGTATTTATAATGGCGCAAAAGTTACACGAGATCTATACTGCGACAAGTATTTATAGCAGCGCCTCGTTAAAATTATATCATCAAGTTTCCAGTTACAGCCTGCGTAAAAAATTACAAAACACATGCAAAATAAAACTTTGATCCCTGGGACACCTACCATCAAGAAAATTGGTATTTGGATACTTAACATGTTAGCTACTTTTAAAAAAAATCTAATAGTTCATGCACTTCTTGATTTGTTGCATTGTATTTATAATGACACAAAAGTTACACGAGATCTAAACTGCAGTGAGCTTTTGGAGTAGCTCCTCGTTAAAATTATCTCGGTGACAAGTTTCAAGTTTCAGTCTGAGTAAAAAATTTCAAAACACATAAAAATTAGAATTTGATCCCTGTGACCCCTCTCCCCTCCCATTAAGAAAATTGCCATAATGGTACTTAAAATGTTAGTTACTCTTAAAAAAATCAAATAGTTCATGCATTTCTTCTTGATTTGTTGCATTGTATTTATAATGGCGCAAAAGTTACACGAGATCTATACTGCGGCAGGTATTTGTAGCAGCGCCTCATTAAAATTATATCGGCAACAAATTTCCAGTTACAGCCTGCGTAAAAAATTACAAAACACATACAAAATAAAACTTTGATCCTTGGGACCCCTACCAACAAGAAAATTGGTATTAGGGTACTTAACATATCAGCTACTTAAAAAAAAAATCAAATAGTTCATGCATTTCTTCTTGATTTGTAGCATTGTATTTATAATGGCACAAAAGTTACACGAAATCCATAATACTTCAGTGAGCTTTTGTAGTAGCGCCTCGTTAAATTTATCTCGGTGACAAGCCTTCAAGTTTCAGTCTGCGTAAAAAATTTCAAAACACGTAAAAATTAGAATTTGATCCCTGGGACCCCCTCCCATCAAGAAAATTGGCATAATGGCACTTAAATGTTAGTTGCTTTTAAAAGAAATCAAATAGTTCATGTATTTCTTCTTGATTTGTTGGATTGTATGTATAATGCAGCAAAAGTTACACAAGATCTAAATTGGAGTGAGCTTTTGTAGTAGCGCCTCGTTAAAATGATCTCGATAACAAGCTTCAAGTTACAAGCCTGCGTAAAAAATTTCAAAATACATAGAAATTAGAATTTGATTCCAGGGACCTCCTCTCATGAAGAAAATTTGTATAATGGCAGTTAACATGTTAGCTACTTTAAAAAAAAAAAAATAATATTATTCTTGTATTTCTTGATTTGTTGCGTTGAATTTATAATAGCGCAAAAGTTACACAATATCTATATTGAAGCCATTTTTGGTCGCAAAGTCTTTGCTACAGAAAGTACTATAAATTTCTATTACTATTACGAAACGGCTTCAAATTGAACACTGTTACGTTTAATTCACGTTTCAACGGAAGTAACCTGAAAAAAAGAAAACTTGATAGCTTGACAATTCACAGAGCTATTTTTCACAACTTATATTCATAGTTAAATTCTTTATATTAATTTTGAAGGGTTTGTTTGTAGCGGGCAAATCTCAGGAGTCACTTACCGTCATCTAAATGTCCTAAAACTTGACACATATAAGCGTTGTCGAAGACAATGCAATCTACCAAGTTTGTAGGCGTGTGTCTCTAATAAGGCGCTTTTGCTCGTGTTTCTATTGGCGTTTCGGAGGAATAATTAATCCATTTGTCCCATGTCTACCAAAGGACACTTTTGGTAGACATGGGTTACGAAAGGGCTACAGTCTATTGTTTTTTGTTTTTTTTTTAATCGCAGCGTGTTGCACAAAAACAGTACTTAAAATAAAGTAACACTTGCCACAAATCATAAACGATTATGAACTTGTACTTACATCCACCAGCACAATGAAACGAAACAAATTTCATAATCAATATGCCATTTTTATTTTCTTTATAGCTTTGTGCATCTTTACTTTCCTTTTGTATTTATCAGCCACACAAAATGTTCTCAATTAATTTTTTAGAACCGAAAATTTAAAAACTTCATACACAATCATAATAACAATGGCTAAAAGTTTAACTAATGAAAGTCCACTTTTGTAAATTTTTGGAATGTGCAAAAAAAGAGGTCAAAATTGATATTTTCTTAAACCTTCTCCGCTAAATTATTATTTGGAAGGCGAAAATACTATTTGTGACAGAAAAAAAATCAATGACACGAAGAATTGTAAATTTGGTCACCGATTAGTGAAATATAGGATTACTTGCAAAGTTCTTTATACACTAAAATATAGCAGTATTTTGAAAGTTGGTATACTATTCCATTGGCCGGACACATAGAAACTGCAAAATTGCAGACAGAAATCAAACAATTTTCAAACAATTTTTAATTTCTATAACAAGCCATAACATTTAGGATTGATGATACATTAATGCATCATTTAAACATTTAGGCTTGGTGACTAATATTATTCGGCTAACAGAAGAGTACAAAAAAGTTTATTCAATACTAAAATATAGGGCAATATATCCAAAAACATTATTAAATGAAATACTTTATTTTCAAAACAATCTTTTTAGTAAAAACAGTTACTTAACAGCCAAAGTACATTCATTTTGGTATGGATGCACTATAATCCCCTGTCGATAAACCTTGAACTCATTTCCAGAATTCTTTATTGCGAAAGAAGTTTGCAATATAACAGTGGATGGAAACTTATCACAGAATTAAAAAATATGTTCAAATGTTTTCTGTAGTATAACAATACTTTAGTTCTTCTATGCATTGGGACATCCTAAATTACTAATGAAGAAAGTTTTGAGATTAATAAACTTGAGCACAGGCATGTAAATGTTGTGAAGAATTAGGACAATACAAATAATATTCTCCTGACTAGAAAGAATTGGAAATGTACCTGTTGAATTAATCACGAATATCCAAAAATTTGCCGATATAAAAGCGAGGTACAGATCTATTATAGGGATCTGACAATTTTTGGTGATTTACCTTGGCTTTTTAAAGTTAATTTCAAATAGTAGCGTTTTAGTCTTGCTCTATAAACACTTTATATCTATAATTGTGTATTTTAGCTTGAAAACAAAGTTAACAGGTCTGTGCAGTACCTCTGTAACAATTGCACCTTGGGAGCTGTAACGGAACTGTAAAATAATCCCAGAGGAATTTCCCGACAATTTATTGTTGCGTAGAAACAAAGTGCTATTCGCAAGGAAACCAAGTTGTTCCAAAGAATCCAGGACATTGTTGGTATTTTTCAGCAGCTCTAATTTTACATGAAGTCATTTGTAAATTTCAAAACCACCTCTTCTTCGTAAAGCAGCCTGTGACACTTGTGTCATTCAGTTCCGAAAAAAAAAAAAATTATGTTTGCGCACAGTTTTCTATCACATTCAACTATCTCCAATAATTCGAGATAGTCCCACAACTTTAGATTATCCATGATTGAAATTTAAAAGTACGATGCATTTCTCTTGTGATCGTCAGAAGGTAGCATTGAGTCTCGATTCTAGCGAAAATCGAAACACACGACTCAAATTCATCATCTGCGCATGGGCGGGTAAAGGAATTCTGCTTTACCCTAGCTTCACCCCACCTTCCGAGGTGGGGTGAAATTAGCGGTGTTGATCAACACCGTGTTGAGTTGACCCGAGGTCGAAACTAGTCCGTGAATACCACTTTTACTTGCCCTCGTGTTGATACCGGTTTTTCGAGGGGCGAGATTCATTAGCGCTGGGGTGAAAAAATTCGTGAATACGGCCGTTAAGGTTTTCTAAACATACCCACCACCGAAATTTCTGTAAAAATGCTTCAATGGCGTAAAAAGTTGAAAAACGAATGCCTTTAACACAGAGTTGTCTTTGCTTGAACATAGCTTATGAACGATCGTTTTTTCTCCTCTTCTCAATTTCTCTTATAAGAAAGGATAATATAAAAGAATTATCGAAAAGTATATCGCCAAAATGGAAATTTTGGCAAAGTTTTTTTATTTTTTTATTATTATTATTATTTTTTTTATTATTTATTATTATTATTATTATTATTTTAATACGATTGATGGAAATTTAAAAGCGGTAAATGACTCAAATCCACATCAGTAATAAAGTGTAATTGAAAGTTGTGTGATGTTCCACACCCCTAGTTTCTGAGGAAAACGATGAACAATACAACAACTTATTACCATGTGTCATTACCATTGAATTACTAATTTTTCTAACCGTTGTAGTTAGGAGGAAGTCCTAGTTATACTAAACTTCAACTTAACTAGACATCACTTAGACGATAGATCGTCACAGTGCTCATAGGTATTTAATCCATTTTGGCGGCGTGAAAGCATAATGTTCGCCAAACCACAACCCTGTAGAGAACAAAAGACTATAAGGTTTGGCGAGAATTATGTCTTCACTCCGCCAAAATGAATTAAATACCTATGAGAACTGTGACGATCTACCGTCTAAGTGATGTCTAGTTAAGTTGAAGTTTAGTATAGTATCATTCCCTATACTCCATATGTTACAATCTCCTAGCCCAGTGCATTTAGAAACTACTTTGTAGAAATCCTTGACTTTTCGGCTAGTAGGTACGAAAATGATCATTCAATGAAATGATATAAATTAAAAACTCAAAAAATAACGTCTAGCATATTTTATTTTATATCTAAAATGCTTACATCAATACATATGCAGTGGCTCCATCTGGTTTGGCCTTTTTCTATTTTAATTTCCATTTATAATAGATAGACATTAAATGAAAACAATTTATGTCATTTCATTAGGCGACCATTTTCGTACCTACCCGCCAAATTTCAAGATTTTATACAAAATATTTTCTGAATGAACTGGGCTAGAAGATGGTAACAAAGCGAATTTTAAATGAAATTTTAAGCCTAGTAATTATCACTTCCCATACGGAAGTGATAATTACTAGGACTTAGGATACAATAGCATGTTCAAATTTAATATAAAGTATTTAACCCTTTTGGTTATTCGCGCGATCTTTTGTCTCGCGGTTAGTCGCGTGGGAGACAAATATCCCCCAAATTCAAGTTACGAGCATACCATTCAATTCGTGACCAAACATAAAAGTAAATGGGTATTTTAGTTAAAAACACAACATTATTGAACAGGATAAAGTAAAAATTAAAAAATAACTTGAAAAAACTGCAAGAAGGCTTTGATCGTGGGCTGCCATTTACTGAGAAATTGATTGTGGGGGGACATTTGTCAACGGCGCGACTAAACAAGGCTTTAATCCGGGGAATAGAGACTGAAAAAGGGGTCTTACCTTGCAAAAGGTTATGTAGTTCTGATTTTTTAATATGTTATAAAGGTCGGTCTCGTGGTTTATAAACCAAATTTTCGACCTCCTAACCCTTGTGCGTTCTCCGTGGTGCACCAAAAACTGAGCCGTTTTTCAGTTTATACGTCATAACTCTTTGTCAATGCATCTTAGAAACAAACATTATATTCAAAAGTTGTAGAATATTAAATTATCTACAACTTTTGTATACTAAGTTTTTAAGTAGACCTATTATGTAAATAGTTATGCCACATCAAAGTCAAAACTTTTTGGTAAAAATGCTACTTTTTTAAGATTTGTGTCAAGTTTTTTTATTATATCTTCATAATGGTACGTTTTAGAGAAAAAGTTTGTAAATAAAAGTTGTAGAACAATAAATTTCCTACAAGTTTTCTATATAAACTTATTTTCTAGGACTAATAACGAAGGAGTTACTCTGCCTTGTGTATTTTCCGTGGTGCACCACAAAAAAGTACGTTTTTCAGTTTTTAGATCATAACTCTTTCGCAATAATTTTAAAAATTGTAGAAAATTAAATTTTCTACAACTTTTGTGAACAATTTGCTTTTGTAAAGCTATTATGTAAACAGTTACGTAGCATCAAAGTAAACACTTTTTCGTAAAAATGCTGCTTTTTTAAGTTTTTTTGCCGAGTTTTTCAATTATATCTTCATAACAATAAGTCGTAGGGAAAAATATATTATACAAAAGTTGTAGATCTATAAATTTACTATAAGTTTTATACAAAAAGTTACTATCTAGGACTAATAACTAAGGAGTTACTCTTCTTTGAAGGTTTACGAGATAATAACCTTTAATATATTATGTATAGGCAAGGGTTTAAAAATAGCTTCTTACTGCATAGTCTGACAATTTTAATAAACAAATAAAACAATATATATATATAATACTAATGAAAATGTAAAATAAAAAGTGAAAATATATTAAATAATGTATATATCTATAGATAATAATAGTAATATAAAGTTTACCATTTTGCCGTGATGCACCAAAAATTTCTGCATTCGGAAATAAAAATGAGAAATAGACTGCATTCAAGTGGTTGATTCTAAACTACGTGGGGTACAGATCTTTTGAGATAGAATAGAAAAATCACAAGCCGGGTGGCATTAGTGATATGTAAAGGAATTCTTTAAGTTTTCTAAATTGTAAGTTTTATTGATATTACTATTATTATATATATATACATTTTTATAATATTTATATTTTTTGATTTATAATACTATTATTTTAATACCTATATTGTTTTATTTTTTATTAAACTTGTCAGGCTTTGCAGTAAGAAACTGTTTTTAATATTAGATCTTACCAAGTAGCTCTTTTGTTATTAGTCCTATTAAATAACTTTGTACATAAAAAGTAGCAAATTTAGGATTCTACAATTTTTATGATATACTTTTATGGATATCATCTAAAAACTCGACAAGAATCTTAAAATGGTATTTTTACGAAAGAGTTTTTGCTTTGATGCTTTTCATACAATTTGTTTCTCATACAATAGTTCTACAAAACAAATTTTGCACATACATTAGTGGTAGAAAATTTAATACTCTACAACCTAAAATATAATTTTTTGCCCCTATAAAATGCAGTGGAAAAAGGATATGATCGGTATACTGAAAAAAATTCAGAATTCAGAAGGTTTTTGGTGCACCATGGCGAAAATGGTAAATTGATATTACCGTTATTGTATATAGATATATACATTATTTAATATATTTCCACTTTTTATTTTGCATTATCATTAGTATTATGAAAATATTATTTTATTTTTTTATTAAAATTGTCAGACTATGCAGTAAGAAGCTATTTTTAAACCCCTACCTATACATAAAATATTATAGGTTATCATCTAGTAAACCTTCAAAGAAAAGTAGCTCCTTAGTTATTAGTCCTAGATAGTAACTTTTTGTATAAAACTTAGAGAAAATTTATAGATCTACATTTTTTGTTAATATATTTTTCCATACGACTTATTGTTATGAAGATATAATTGAACAACTCGGCAAAAAACTTAAAAAAGTAGCTTTTTACGAAAAAGTTTTTACTTTGATACTACGTAACTCTTTACATAATAGCTTTACAAAAGCAAGTTGTTCACAAAAGTTGTAGAAAATTTAATATTCTACAACTTTTAAACTTAATGTTTGTTTTTAAAATGCATTGCGAAAGAGTTATGATCTATAAACTGAAAAACGTACTTTTTTGTGGTGCACCACGGAAAATACACAAAGCAGAGTAACTCCTTTGTTATTAGTCCTAGAAAATGAGTTTATATAGAAAACTTGTAGGAAATTTATTGCTCTACAACTTTTATTCACAAACTTTTTCTCTAAAACTTACCATTTTGAAGATATAATCAAAGCATTTGACACAAATTTTAAAAAAGTGGCATTTTTACGAAAAAGTTTTTACTTTGATGCGACATAATTATTTACATAATAGGTCTACAAAAAAACTTAGTATACAAAAGTTGTAGATAATTTAATACTCTATAACTTTTGAATATAATGTGTGTTTCTAAGATGCATTGGCAAAGAGCTATGACGTATAAACTGAAAAACGGCTCAGTTTTTGGTGCACCACGGAGAACGCACAAGGGTTAGGAGGTCGAAAACTTGGTTTATAAACCACGAGACCAACCTTTATAACATATTAAAAAATCAGAACTACATAACCTTTTGCACGGCAAAATGTCTCTATTCCCTGGACTACTTAACGAGTAAAGAACTGGAAAGCCACAGCCGAAAGCAGAACGGCTGGATTAGACTTCTGGAGAAGGCCAAGGCCAATCAAGGACTGTCAATGATGATGAAAGTTATAAAGTCTGTAAAACTGTAGATTACAGGTCTATGACTACAACCTAGCTACTCCACTCGTAATTATTACTAGCATCAAGTTTATAAGGATTCCGAAATAGAAATATAAAAACTCTAGCCAATGAATAGTGCAAAAGGGAAAATTCAATTCCGATTCAATAATGAAAGAACTATAGGTTATTGATCGAAACAACCAGAAAAATCAAAAAAATATAGCATAAAATGTAAAAATAAACTAGGGGTGTGGAACATCGCACAACTTTCAATTACATTATAAAACCGACGTGTGTTTGCGTCATTTACAGTTTTTATATTTTCATCGTTAATTTAGCAAAAATGGCCAGTTTGACAATAATCTCTGCCATGATTATTGTATGGGTTTTAGAAAAAAAGAAGAAAAAAAGCCAAAATGAGGATTTTGGCTTTTTCGATAATTCTTATATTATCCTTTTGTTATAAGTGAAATTGAGAAGATGAGAAAAACGATCGTTGATGAGCTATGTTCAAGCAATGATAACTCTGTGTTTAAGGCATACGTTTTCCAACTTTTTACGCCGTTAAAGCATTTTTGCGGAAACTTTGAAGGTGAGGATGCTTAGAGCACCTTAAGAGGCATTACCGCAGCGATTTTCATCAAAATCGTTAGAGCCGTTTTTTAGTTAGCAGCAGCCTTATGCGCATGCTCGATTTTGACGAAAATCTTAATGGTAGATCCAATGGCCACCACTTACCCGCACAACATCGTTGGTCGATTTGGTCGAAAGTTATACTGACCACAGACATACATTTTTTCTGTATCACTTTTTTTTAAAATCAGGATGCTCCCAAACGTGGAGAAATGCCAAAGAAAAATAAAATCAAATTTTTTTCGACCGAATCCTATACTTTCATTACCCTATGTATAATTAAGGGTAATTGAAAGTAAACTAAATTTTGACCCATCCTTCTATTTCCTCTACCACTAGTTTTTACTTTTCGTCCAGCATCGTTATATCATTTCAAAATTAAAGTTTTAGTCCAGTCAAATTAGGTGAAAACTCCAAATAAATTGCAACAAAAAGTGTTTTTTTTTATTTTTTTTTTATTTTCCGTCTCAGAAAAATATCCCGAACAACATATCAAAAGTGTAGAAAAATCTACGTGACGGAAGACCGTCATATGGCCGCCATCTTGAATTTCTTTTGTAATCAGTAAAATGCCTATAATTAACGATACAGGGCTCCGATTTTCTTCATTCATTCATTCATTGAAAACCCTTTCATTTGGTACATATTTCAGTACCAAATGAAAGGGTTTTCAATGCTTAATCTATCAATTAGAAACAAAACCTATATAAATAACTTTTAATTGAAATAGCATGAAAAATACTTTTATTTGTTTGTTTTGATTGTAGTCCAGTTATTTTAGAGCTAAAAAAATGCTAAACGTCATATAAATTGCAACAAAAGAATTTTTAAATTATGAAAAATTTCCTGATCAACATATAAAAAGTCTAGAAAAATATAAGTAACGGAAGCCCGCCATATTGGCCATTGTCCTCCATCTTGAATTTCTCTTTTAATAGTAAAATGTCTATAATTAATGCTACATGGCTACGATTTCCTTCAAATATGTACCAAATGAAAGGGTTTTTAATGCTTAATCTAATCAACTAGAAACACATTCTAGTTAAACAACTTTTTGATAGTAATTGTTTTAAAAATACTTTTAATTGTTTGTTTCGATTACTTTTTGAATCCCGAATATATAACTTTAACAAACAATTTGACTGAAATCACAAAATTTATTGAATTTTTTAAAGTTTATAAACATGGAAGTCAAAAACTACTTCTACCAACTTTAATATTTAAAAATAGAAGCAGTTTGATGCAATTTATGCCAAAAAAAGGTATTGATATGACATAAAAGAACATTAGTTTTCATTCGACTTTTTCGCAATTATTTCAATTGAACACCAAGGAAATAGTTTAGGTATGGGTGTTTGTAAATGTATGTTGGCTTGTCTAATGACGAATGTTTCGGCGCGTTATAGCCCTCGTGTTGCTGACGGCGTCAGATAATCTGAAAACAACCAACCAAAATCCTGTCAAACATTCAAAAGCAATTTATATTTTAGTTTTATTTCTGTTTATAAATGTAACTCTTCCATTTTAAAGAGAAATTGTCTCTCCTCTTGCAATCGTCTACAAATGCTTGTGTTAAAGAAGTTTATTTTAATTTAATTTATTTAAATGTTTTTATTAAATTAGGAGAAAGTGAAGTGTTTATGTGTCAGGAAGGCACGGCTTTCTTCATAGTTTTCTAATTATCAAATTTCATCTCTTAGAATACACTTTATTATTTATTGTAAAACTCATTCGGATTTCAGTCTATACTTGTATAAATGAATTGTTGTATATTAGACGGATTTATTGAGTAAATGTTAAACTGATTGAATTTGTTTCATTGGCAAATAATTTTGATATAGTTTCTAGTCTAAAATGGTACCAAAAGTAATTCAGTTGGTCAATTTTATTTTACAAGAAACACCAATTTTTATTAATTAATATACTACAATTAAGACTTTTTCAGAGACACACTTCAGAATTAATGGATCAAATATATGTCTTTGAAACTTAAATTGTTTTTTTGTATTACATTAGTTATAGTATAAATGAATTTATATTTTGCAATCTAATTATTACTTATTTTTAACTAGTTTACTGTATTTCTTCAGTTATCTTTAATTTCTACATCTAAAATAAATATACTTTTAAAACCTATTTTCATTTGTTAACTGTATTCTTATAACTTGTAAATAATAATTTATTTTAAAAACAGTTAATTTATGTAACTTAAAATTTAAAGAATTAAATTCAAATCAATAACGATAAAACACGTTTACAGATATCGACAGTAACTAATCTCAAATGCTTGTTTCAAATGTACAATCCAATACTTAGAATTATTTTGATCAGTTTTATTTATTGGTTAAACTATTTTCTTCAAATATGTTTGATTCTAATTTTTTTTGCTTGCCAAATATCAAAAGTAACGCGAATATACCATAAAGATCGAAGAAAATCCACATCGGCAATAAAAATTCCTCCATCCAAGCATCTCGCTTCCGTGGTGGCAACGGCTTGTTTCCACAGCGTTAAGCAGTCTATCCAGTTGTTTATCGATATCGATGGAGCAGAGGTCAAAGCAGCCAAATCTCCTCTTTTGTCCCTTGGAATTATTTGAAGGATATCAACAGCTTCTTCGCGAAGTAACGCCGCAAGATGAAATGCCTTCGTAGCATCGATCCTTCGTAGTGTTGCACAAATTGTCTGTATATATTGTAAATAGTGACGTATTATTTCAAAATTCTATTGTAATTTATTTTTATCTTATTTTATTTATTAATTAATAGCGATTATACAAGTTAGAAAAAGGTGGCAACACCTAAAGCATTCGAGAAGTTTCGAGATATTTCGTTTCCGATGAATTGGCTGGAAATTTCGAGAATGTCTCACGCGCTTGTATATAAAAAGACTGGAGAACGGGAAAGTTTTCAGATTGACTTCGGAGTTCGTTGAAAGCTGATCGCTTTATTTACCTATTGGAGTGAGCTTGTATAATCGCTGAATTCGAAGTTATTTTTGTTGAAGCTTGTGTTGGAGCTTGAGAGTAATTAAACTGTTGCCTGTGAATAAATTTTGTGAGTTTTCTGAAGAGAGAATAAATATTTTTAAACCGTGAAAACTGTGCCATCATTGCCTCAGTGGAAAAATTCATAACAGTGGTGTCAGAAGTGGGATCAAGTCATCTTGAATGCCGACAACTAGAGGAATGATGGAAGACCAAATGAAGCAGTTGATGGAAATGATTGCTGGAATGAAGGCCCAGCAGGAAACCACCGCAGCCGAAATGAAAGCCTGCCAAGAAACCGCCGCAGCCGAAATGAAAGCCTGCTAAGAAACCGCCGCAGCCGAAATGAAAGAAATGAAAGCCTGCCAAGAAACTGCCGCGGCCGAAATGAAAGCCCGTCAAGAAACGACAAATGCCGAACTCACCGCCGCAATTGCCGCCAGTCAAGAAGCGACATCATCGGATATTAAAGCTTTAGCATCCAAGCAAGAATCATCTTCTGCGTCCGTTGATAGATTTATGGAGCGCACAGAGAGTGTTCTTCAATCAATGAAGGCGGATATTTTGGATGTCAGAGAAGATCTTAAGACAGTGAGAAATGAAGTTGAAGGAAAAGTTTCCACCGTGCAAGAAAAAGTTTCCACCGTGCAAGAAAAAGTTTCCACCGTGCAAGAAAAAATTTCCACCATGCAAGAAAAAGTTTCCACCTTAAAGGAAGAGCAAGACAAATTCATTGACGTTGTAGAAGAAAGGCTGCGAAAAATGGAAACGCGTGAAGCTCTGGCCATAGCGTCACCTAATTGGGATAACGCTTCCATCCCCTTTATGGCGCCGCGCTCTAACATCAAAGTGGCCCCTTTTGATGGGAAGTCGTCTTGGCGCGTTTATCAAACGCAATTTGAAATGATTGCTTCTGCGAATGGTTGGGACGATACTTCGAAAGCATTCCATCTCGCAGTATCTCTTCGAGGTGAAGCTGCTGACATTTTACAGACACTACCTGAAGAGAAGCGGGGAGAATTCGTGGCGCTGGCAAGTGCGTTGGAGTTAAGGTTTGGGGAGCAGCATCTAAAGGATTAAAACAGACTGCAATTGAAAGTGAGACAACAGAAGGCCAATGAAACTCTTCAAGAGTTGGCGTCAGATATAGAAAGACTGTCGCTCCTCGCTTTCCCAGACTGTCCCCCGGATGTACGAGATGATCTTTCGCTGCAGTATTTCATCGACGCTATTCAAGATCCTGATGTGCAGCAGGCGGTAAGGTTATCCCAAAACAAAAACCTGAAGTCGGCCCTCGTGTACGCCATGAGAGTAGAAGCCGCGCAGCTAGCTTCTGGAAAAGACCGACGATATGTGCGTGGTGCATTAGATGAGGATTCTTCTGACTTTGTCACCAGTAAGCTTCGAGAACTGGAGAGCAAAATTGATAGAATGATGAGAAGCTATCTCGGAGCCAGGGATCGAAGGACCAGAGTCGTTTGGTGGCACTGCAAACGGGAAGGGCATCTACGACGAAACTGCCTTGATTTGAAAAAGAGAAGGGATAACACTACCAAGGATTCTCCACAACTGAATCTAAGAAGATGTCATCTCGCAGGGCAGAAGCTGCAATGTAGAACAGGTGAAGCCCCGACCAGTCGTTTCCACGTTTCATCCCGACAAGGAGGAAACCAGGGTTTATTCGTGAAGGGGGAGATCAACGGAACTCCATGTCGTCTAATCGTCGATTCGGGAGCGAACGTAACGATCGTAAGGACGGACGTGGCTCGTCGCCTGAACAGCCGACTCCTCTACACAGCGCCCTCTGTTTCTCTACAAACTGTGTCTGGTGGTAATATCTCTGTTCATGGGAAATTGCAAGTGGACATTGCCCTTGGATTTAACACCTACAAGCACACCGTTTATGTTGCCGAAATTGTAGATCCGTGCATTCTCGGACTAGACTTTTTGAAGAAAAATGGAATTACGCTGAATTTTGAGAGAAGCCAGCTGCAAACATGGAGAGGCGAAGTTCCTTTGCACGATCTAGACATGAAAGAGCTGTGCGTATATCGGATTGTAGCTCATGAAAACAATGTCATAGAGAATGCTGAAGAGTCCACATCTATGGAAAGTACCTCTCCAGCCTCGGATAGAGAACCGAAGAAAGCGACGTTGATGAAACCCTCCCAGGAAGTGGTTCATGTGGAAATGGACAAAGTTAGTGACGAGGGAATCGACATCCGTACTCCTGTTACAAGCATCGAACGGAGGTCCCGGGATCTATCAGCTGCACCCGCGGATGATTCGGACGCAATCTCAAAATCATATAACCAGCAAGATGGGGATCAGAAACTTTCACCGCTTCTGTTGGCATACGGGAGTGCAACTCACGAGACCACCGGATTTTCTCCATCTCTAACGATGTGTGGAAGAGACCTTAGGCTCCCCAGCAACCTCCTCTTTGGACAACCACAGGACACTCCTTCCTCGCCTGTCCAGTATCTAGATGATCTGCAGGCACGTTTGGAAGCCGTACATCGGTTCGCCAGAGAGAGAAACAACATCATGACGGAGCGCATGAAGATCCGGTACTATGCCAAGGCCATGGACCGTTCATTCCAGGAAGGTGACAAACGTCGGAAAGGACTCTCCCCTAAGCTCCAGACGAACTGGGAAGGGCCGTATGGGATCCTTAAGAAGATCAACGACGTCGTGGTGAGAATTCAATGGACACCTTCCTTCAAACCTAGAGTTGTACACTACAATAGGCTAGCCCCATATTATAGTAGAAGTGATTGAATTGCCTTTCCTCTTAAGGACTTCACTGCCCGGGACGTGCAGTCTTTAAGAAGGGGGAAATGTTGCACAAATTGTCTGTATATATTGTAAATAGTAACGTATTATTTCAAAATTCTATTGTAATTTATTTTTATCTTATTTTATTTATTAATTAATAGCGATTATACAAGTTAGAAAAAGGTGGCAACACCTAAAGCATTCGAGAAGTTTCGAGATATTTCGTTTCCGATGAATTGGCTGGAAATTTCGAGAATGTCTCACGCGCTTGTATATAAAAAGACTGGAGAACGGGAAAGTTTTCAGATTGACTTCGGAGTTCGTTGAAAGCTGATCGCTTTATTTACCTATTGGAGTGAGCTTGTATAATCGCTGAATTCGAAGTTATTTTTGTTGAAGCTTGTGTTGGAGCTTGAGAGTAATTAAACTGTTGCCTGTGAATAAATTTTGTGAGTTTTCTGAAGAGAGAATAAATATTTTTAAACCGTGAAAACTGTGCCATCATTGCCTCAGTGGAAAAATTCATAACAGTAGCATCCTTGTTTGTAGTATCCATCTGTTTGTGGATGCAATCATTTCAAACTGCGTTTGATAAACGTACCAGAACGACTTCCCATCGAAAGTGGCCACTTTGATCCTGGAACGTGGCGCATTAAAGGAAGTGGAAATATTATCCCATCAGGCGTTGCAATGGCCATAACTTCGTAAGTTTCAAGCTTCCGTAGTCTTTCCTCCACAGCTTCCGTTTCATTTCTAACACTCCTCAGATCATCTCGGATTTCATTTCTTCTTTAATCCCAATTATAGTCGCAGATGTGGATTCTCGGCAGGCTTTCATTTCCGTAGCCATGGATTCTTTGCCGTCTTTTATTGCCT
Source organism: Linyphia triangularis (assembly GCA_963978545.1). Classification (NCBI taxonomy): domain Eukaryota; kingdom Metazoa; phylum Arthropoda; class Arachnida; order Araneae; family Linyphiidae; genus Linyphia; species Linyphia triangularis. The sequence continues at coordinate 12,229,624 of OZ021723.1, read as the reverse complement.
TCATTGCAGAGATGGTGGATTCTTGGCAGGCTTTTATTCCAGCAATCATTTCCATCAATTGCTTCATTTGGTCTTCCATCATTCCTCTAGTAGCCGGCATTCAAGACAATAATATCCCACTTCTGACACTACTGATATGAATTTTTCTCTGAAGCAGTGATGACACAGTCGGTTCTTTGGATGAATAAAAAAATTCGCCTGCCTAGTAGACGTAAAGTGTCTCCATGTACTAGTTCTGAGGCAGACGCCTGAAGGTCTTCCTTAATAATACAACGCATTCCAAGCACTACCAATGCTAAGGATTGCATCCAATCCTCAGTCTCACGGCACTTGATGGCGTTCTTCAGTTGACGATGAACACGCTCAATCATCCCATTTGCTGCCGGATGGAAACTGATAGTGCGAACTTTGTCAGAGTCCAAAAGATGTGTAAATGATTGGAAAAAGTCAGATTCGAACTGTGTACGTCTGTCAGTCGTTATAATTTGCGGACCACCGAAGCGGGCTATCCAACCTCTTAGGAAAGTCTCAGCAACCTTTCCAGCAGTCTGGTTCGTCATTGGAAAAGCCTCTGGCCATAGCGTAAATCGATCGATGCAGATCAGGACATAGATTGTTGTCATCTGAGGGAGGAAGTGCACCTACGATGTCCAGGTGAGCGAGGCTGAAGCGAAACGAAGTCTATGGGAACTGCTCAATAGGAGACTCAGCATGCCGAGAAACTAAACTTTGTTTTTCAGTCACATAATACATCATTTCGCATATTGAATGCAGTCCTTTTCAAGTGAAGGCCAGATAAATCGCTCCTTCACTAGCTTTGCAGTTACTCGTCCACTGGAGTGCGACCAGGAATGTAAAGCATCAAAGAATATATTTCTCAAGTTTTCGAGAACATATGGTTGGATCGACCCAATCGATACGTCGCACTGAAGCTTTGAACCCGAAGGCGCGATTGCAAAAGGCTTAAACTCTAAACCAGATATCTCAAGCATAAGTAAGTGCATATTCTCATCACTCTCCTGCTCACGAGCCATCAACCAAAAATTATTTTTCCGGGAGTTCAATGTCCTCAATGCAGGAAAAAGCATCAGCTACAGAATTGTCCTCATCCGAAATGTACCTAATATCAGTAGAAAACTGCGCCAAATATTCTACGTGGAGGACTTATCGAGGAGAACACTTATCAGATTTCTGACAAAATGCGAATGTTAATGGCTTATGATCGCAAAATATGATGAACTGAGTGATTTTTAAAAAATTTCAAAAGTTTCGGACTTCCGAATATATCGCCAAAAGTTCGCGATCATACTCAATGTAGTTACTCTCAGCTGTAATCAGCTTTCGAGAAAAGAATGCCAATGATTCAGTTTTACCGTCAGAAATCTGATTTAAATATTTGCCTATGGAAATATCTATCGCGTCTCTCATTAATGCTAACTGTGCATCTACCTTCGGATGAGCGAGCATAGCCGCATTAGCTATCATGTTTTTACAGTCTAAAAAAAGGGCCACATTTCTACTCTGGACTTGTTTTTTCTCGTTTAACAGAGTGTGAAAACAATGCAGTCGTCAAATTTGACAAAATTGACACTACCCTCCCGCATTTGGATGCAAAAGATATCGATAATCTGATCAGGGAACAGCAATACTTATATATCATCTGCCTTGACGTAAAAGATGGCATTGCCTTCCAATTTGGCTAAGAAAAATCCTGGCAAAATCAGTCCTGCACGGTAGCTAACAACGGCAATCTGCCAGTTAGGGTAATAATTCAGAAATGGAAATCCAACAATATGAAATTTTCAACATAAGTAGTTTTGGCCTTCTAATTGGACTTTTGAAAAACAGAATTTTTAAATTTTATTTGGTTTTTAATTAATTAATTAAAAAATATTTTACTAAACGATTTCAAATTGGGCTACATTTCTATAATTTTCAACACAAATAGTTTTGGCCTTCTAATTGGACTTTTGACAAAAATAAAGTTAAAAATTTAGTTTGTTTCTTAATGAATTTTTAATTGATATTGTCTGAAGCAAACCTTACGCTTACGCAGCAATGAACCTTTCATTGAGAAAAGCGAGCTCATGCTTGCATAGCAATTAATCTTTCCACGACTTATGTAAGCATGTGCTTATGTGTCAATGACTTTTTCAGGAAACGAAGCGAACTCGATTTTGCGTTGTGCGTAAACCTTCCTGCGAGCGAAGCTCCAAAAATTTTGGCCTATACACCAATGACGGATTTCCGCAACGCGGGGCACCACAGCTGGCTAAAATATTGCACATGGTAAAATTTCGTGGCGAAGCATGGGTATTCAGCTAGTTGGTTATATTTTAATTTTATTTTAGTTACTGTGTTTTTAATTTTAGCGAATTTTCTAATCGCCAAATGAAAAACATTGTACAAAAACTTATACTACATCTGCCCCGAAATTTTTTTAATTAAAAGAAAAATTGAAATCTGAACGAATATTTTAATACACTAAATGATACTTTTTTGAGTGAGACAAATATGTAAATTGATGAAGAACAATTTACAAAGGACAATGGGAATTGAATGCGACCTTAACAAATTCGTAAGAAATACCTCCGTGATCAAAAATTATATCATAGGTATAGGACCAAGTCCATAAAAAATTCAGTTAAAAATAATTTCCAAACTAAAACGTAGTTTTTACTCCGCTTATTACTTATTCGCTTTCTTTCAATTCATTCTGACTGGTGTGGCAAATCAAATTGTGCAATTTCTAATGTTCTACTGACTTCAAATTTGGATTTAACTCACTTCTTAATGTATCACCATCTTCAAAATTAGAATGCATGCGCAAACACAATAACAATACAATAAATACCCTAGCAAAATAGTATAATCATAATTAAAAATAAGTACCAGTAAAAATCTCTTAAATTGCGTTACACAATAACGCGAAAAAATCACTTACTGTTTCTGAGGGACCCGGAAAGTCGCAGAATGTTCTACCTCTTTTATGTAAAATTAGCCTACTTTTGATATACCTTTTCTCAGGAACTACAATAGGAACATACCTAAATTTGGTGTCTGTCTATTTATGAAATACTTCTTCATATACTGAAGGTGTGATTTCAGGTCTAAAAAGCTTTAAAATAATATTTTTTGTTTCAATTAACTAAAAGCATATGAAAATTACAGTTTTTGCGAGTTTTTTCACCTTAAAAGTGGAGTAAAAAATTAGCTTCTAGTTTGTTTACAAAAGAAGAACTTTAAACTGGACTTGCATATGCAAGAATTATACTGTAAAAGTTGCAAGGCTCTAAGTGTGCAATTTTTAAGAAAAGGTACATCGAGTTTACAAAAACTTCATTCCGAGATATAAGCCAAAAAGTAAAAATATATCCTTTTTTTTATTATTTTTTAAAGAAAATTGTTGTTTAAGGATTTTAAATATATTTTATTACGCTCCACAAATATTTATTAACAGTTTGGACTATCAAATGTTTGTTTTTATTTGATATAAGTCATTTCATATAAGTCATACAACAGATAGCGAAATCTACAGCCAAAAAGTGTAAACCTACAATTACTTCTTTTTGAAGTGTCATAAATATAAAAATGGTTTTATAATTATGTTTATCATAATACTAGAACATTAATATACATTTAATTTAATTTAGTCATTTTATATTCTATTATGATAGTGGCATTTTCTAGTTGACGATGCCTTTTGGCCCGATTTTTGAAAATTGATGACGTATTCAAAACAACCACATTACTATAAAACCTAAAATGAAAACATTACTATTTGCAATTAATCAATAAATAGAAAAAATATTTTATATGGCAAAAAAGGTGCATGTATATGTAGTGATTGTAATGGTAGATAAGGCGGGTTGGCTCCTTCAGGTGGTGCAATAGCAGGCCATCCCGTGGCAAAGGCAGAATGAATTCCAGGCCCAAGCCATTTCCTTAAGAGTAAACAGTTCCAAATAAAACATGATGAAATTCATATCAATGACCCTCACTATAGTAAGAATCATCAACTTGCATATTGTTACGAATTTCTCCTCTGAGGCAATGATGGCACAGTTTTCACGGTATACAAATATTTATTCTCTCTTCAGGAAACTCACAAAATTTATTCACAGGCAACAGTTTAATTACTCTCAAGCTTCAACACAAGCTTCAACAAAAATAACTTCGAATTCAGAGATTATACAAGCTCACTCCAATAGGTAAACAAAGCGATCAGCTTTCAACGAAGTCCGAAGTCCATCTGAAAACTTTCCCGTTCTCCAGTCTTTTATATACAAGCGCGTGAGACATTCTCGAAATTTCCAGCCAATTCATCGGAAAAGAAATATCTCGAAACTTCTCGTTTGCTTTAGGTGTTGCCACCTTTTTCTAACTTGTATAATCGCTATTAATTAATAAATAAAATAAGATAAAAATAAATTACAATAGAATTTTGAAATAATACGTCACTATTTACAATATATACAGACAATTTGTGCAACAATATCATCTCGTATTCGCTCTTTGTTTCATCGAAGTTTCTTTTGCATTCAGGAGAACTAGGGGGCTTCGCCCCCTGCTCGCTAACGCTCGCCAACCCCCAAACGCCTCGCTGCGCTCGAATAGGGTTTGCCAGCCATAAAAAAATGTAACCACATTTTTATAAATTTAATGTAAGGCCTAATAGAGAAAACACACAAATTGCAAGTTTCAATATAGAAAGTTAAATATACTATCCTCCAACATTCTGACTTAAAATTTCATTAGCTATGCCCTTACATTGAAGTCCCAATATCTTATTTATTCTGATAAAAAAAAAACGCGAGCTACACTCACCAACCTCTGAATGCCTAGCTTGGGTTGGGATTCAAACGCCTCACTACGCTAGGAAAATTCAGGTTTACATAAACAGAATAGTAAAATTTTAATTAAAGAGTGGTTGTATTAAGGATAGAGTGGATTTTTGTTTATCGACAGAGAAGGAAGTTATAATTCGCATGCTCTAACAGTCTTTATAGATTTTGAACACAATCCTTTAGGATAACATTGTATACTTCAAAATAATAATTACTCTAATACAAATATGCTTCAGAAAAACAGAAATAATCAACTTTGAAACGAAGAGTTTAAAAAGAGCTTTAAAATTAGCAACGGGTTTGTTGTTTACATACGTAAGGATGTTGCCATTCATATATTCAAAATCATTGAGGCTTTGTAGTAGCTTAATGATGAAAAATATTGAAATTTAACTAATTAATAAAGCGTTAATAAATTATTTTGGCACGTTTTGGCAAATCTACAGCTTATTTCCTTTAAAATGACACCTTGATCATTGAAATTGGTTGAGCAGTTTAGGCGGACGGACTAACCCCAAAAAACGTATTGGCCTATTAAATATATAGATGAATAGACTTGTGTGGCCAAACACAGTGTTTAGACAATACCTCCACATCTATAACCTTTCCCGTATCCATTCTGGTGATAAATACAACTCTATTTAAAGATGAATATCTTCGCTTTCGCCAGGCTCCATCCACAGCAAAGGCTAAATCTCGACAGTCGTCATTTGTTTCAACTGCCTCTTCTAAAGCTGTCTTCATGCTCTCTTTACAAATTGTTTCTGTAGCAGTGCTGAGAATGTTGTTGAACAGTTGAAAATTTTTATGGAGGGGCGGGAAGATTCATGATACCGCACAACAGTTTAGCAGCCGCTTGACTTTTGCCTATACTCCTAAAACCGTAGGCCAGTCGAGTATTAACTACAAAGGAGTTCTTTACTTGGTCTCTGTGTTCCACGGAATTGTAAAAGGAAAAATCAAAATTATAATGTTCACAGTAAAGATTACATGACCGATATCTTGATCAATACTTCCAAATTTTAAACCCTGATTTCCACAATCTTTACAACAGACTGAATTTTGGAAAACAGATTCCTCCCGATTTTTATATAATCCTACAAAATTTTCCAGAACATCAAACTAACGTTTGATTGTAGCATTCATAATGGACAATTCCCGCATTTTTTATTTTTTATTCAATTCTAAATGTTTCGAAAATGCCGCAAACACAAAAATTTCTGCTCAAGAGCTTTTTTTTTTTTTTTTTTTTTTTTTTTTTTTTAATCAAAGTTCCCCTGTTAGACGTTGGCGAGAAAACGATTCATTCGCCTCGAATTGAATGTGACTTCAAGAGAACCCAAACATTTTGGCTTGAAATGCAACAGTGGAAACCAGTTTTGCAAATTTCTCGCAAATCGTGCCAACCTCTAAATGATATGGCAATGGTCTACTAAATCAATGCCAACTATTTGACAAAAACCTCACAATGACCATAAAAATGGAAGGACCTCAGAACGTCACGGATTTTGTTGAGTCCTTTGATCCGACTGGTTTTGGCTCGGTTTTGGGGCATTTTCTTTTCTCTTAATATTTAAATAATTAATTTTTTTAAAGAACTTTTGCTTAAATATTTGGAATCAAAAAGAAATTCTTCCTAAATATAAACTAATTTCACTAGTTTTTAAAAAATCCGGGAATTGTCCATTCAGACTTACCAAATTTTAAATTGTCTTGTAGTCAACATTTTTGAGGTTTTCGGACATTTGAAATGGCAATTTGTTTTCTTTTAACACTCGCGCTTAACGTACAGCCTTAATCAAATACTTAGCTTATCAGGTTCAGGAATCACATTACCTCTTTCAAACGATCATAATAGATTAACGAATAGATAAATGTAAGAAAACAAATTATTGATATCATACTGAAGTTAATGATTCAGCGTCTGTTAAATATGGATATTTAAATTATTGCCCCAGCGGATTTATTTCCAGACAAAGTATTCTTGTGCATAAGGTAGATTTATAGTGGGTAAAAAAAGTCTCCGTACAGAAGCCAAAGTTACAAATAAATTAACATAATTTCTAATCTTTTGCTTTATATCTTCAGTAACTATTGAAATATGTTCAATTTGATTCTTTAAAATAAGTTTATTATCAATGTCTGTTTTAACAATACACAGCAAGTATTTAAATTGAAATATTTACGAGATGTTGCTAAGTACCATGGAAAAAAAGTTTCCGTACGCAATATGAAAATTATTTCTGACGTCTACCACAACAAACTTGCAGTAAATTTTCAAAACTGAAGTGCACGCAAGTGTCATAAAAGCATGATAGCAGGAATTGTTTAATTTTAGCTTGTTGCTGATTGTCTTAAAATGGAGTTCCTAAATCTATTCGGGAGTTGGCGATTCAGTAATGAAATGACGGATTATCTATGAAAAAAATTTACGAAATATTTCATATATTGAAGTCAATAGTACAATATATTATTGAAAGACACCGTGAGCTTCAAACTTTTGAGGATAGAGTTCGAACAGGAAAATATTCGAAGCTAAAACGCTTCTATAAAAGAAATATCACATAGTAAGGTTTAGGAAAGTCCATGAATAAGTGCACCTTAAGTCGCACATGGCTTGAAAATTTATAAAAACATTGAAGTGACATCTCAAACTGTGATAAATGTTATTAATTAAAAGGGTCTGAAGGGACTTGCAGCCAGTGAGAAGCCTTATATAAGTACATGTAACAGAAAAAAGCGCATCGATTTTGAAAAGTTATTTTTAGTAATGAATTAAAATTAAATATCCAAGGGTCAGATAATCGAGTAATGGTCAGGAGAACACGAAATCCACAAATTTTAACTTAAAATTTATGTGGAACTGTCAAACACGGTGAAGGAGGCGTTATGGTTTGGGGGTGTATGAGAGCAGCTGCTGTCGGTAATTTAAGTTAAGTAGAATGAATAAGAATAGGTACGTGTATCTTGAAATTCCAACGTACACTGGTGTGCAAAACTTAAGCAACAATGTAAAAATGTAGCAGATAGCCATGAAATTGCAGAAAAGGAGGTCTGGAGATCAGTACAATGAACACGTAAGTCAGTAGAAATGTCATGCGTATGCAAATATTAGGAACGAAACGTCAGAGGCGACGTGAGCGTACGCAAAAGGCGTGATGTCGGCGCGCACAGATCAACAGTAGAATAAAAGGAAGGACGGAGACACAATTCAACATATTCACTGCAAGTGCCAGTGAGTCAGTTCGTGAAATATGGCTAGAAGAAGTCACCTGGACGACTTGACACGTGGAAGAAGGATCGGAAAGCTGGAGGAGGGGTGTACTATCACCAGTGTAGCTGCAGAGTTCAGAATCAACAAAAGTGTCGTTTCGCGCACTTGAAAAGCGTTCCAAACCACAGGTACAGCTGTTAGAAAGCTTGGTGGTGGCCGCCAGAGAACGACAACTGCAGGGGATGACCGATATATCGTCTTGCAGGTGAAAAGAGGCCGACAGCAGTCAGCAAGCGCCATTGCTCAGCAACTCTGTACAGCAACGGGGCGACAAGTGTCGCGGTTTACTGTGGCCAGACGCCTTCACAAAGGGGGCCTATTCTCCCTCCGACCTGAATGCTGCCTCCCGTTGAAAGTTGCCACCGACGCCACCGGTTACAGTGGAGCAGAGAGCACAAAAACTGGACAACTGATCAATAGAGCCTCTTTACGGATGAGAGTCGGTTCAGTACCGGAAGCTATTCTCAACGCGTTTTGATTTGGAGAGCGGTCGGGATCCGGTTTTATTCCAGTAACATCAAGGAAAGACACCGTAACGGTGGTCCTGGAGTTCTTGTCTGGGGAGGCATTATGCTGAACGGGCGAACTGAGCTCCACGTTTTCGACAGAGGTTCTGTAACCGGGGATCGCTATTATGAGGAGGTACTCCTTCCCTATGTGCGTCTGTTCCAAGGTGCCATTGGCCCAGACTTCATTTTTATGGATGACAATGCACGGCCACATCGGACTGTTGCTGTTGAGGAGCTCCTGGAAAGTGAAGATATCACTCGGAATGGATTAACCAGCGTACTTCCCAGATTTAAATCCCATCGAACATGTGTGGGATGCTTTGGGAAGACGCATTGCAGCACGCTTACATCCTCCGGAGAACACCCAACAACTCAAACAGATGCTGATTGAAGAATGGGCACTCCTACCGCAAGAAATGTTGCACCAGCTGGTTCTGAGTATGTGGAGACGGTGCGAAGCAACCATTGCAGTGAGGGGAGGGCATATCCCATATTAAGGAACATCTGCTTCTTGTTCTTTCTCTTGGATAGACAATCATGAGTCCCGATACTATGCGTTCAATAAAGCTTGTTTTTGTTTGATTCCATACCGTATGCATTGTATTCCTTTTTCAGAGCCGATACTTTCGTCATCCTTTACGTACAAAATACTCACCCTCATTTCTGAATTTCATGTCTCTCAGATGATTTCTCGTGGAGTTATGGCAAAAAACCCACATGTTGCTTAAGTTTTGTACACCAGTGTAAAATGTCTTAACCAGTGCACATAAATTGTTAATTGGGATTTGTCTTCAATGTTTTTATGAAATCTTAAGCTATGTACGATTTGAGGTGCACTTATTCGCGGATTATATTGAACCTTACAATGCGATATTTCTTTTATGCAAGCGTTTTAGCTTTGAAGATTTTCCGGATCAAATTCTATCCTCAAAAGTTTGAAGCTGACGGGGTCTTTCAATAATATATTGTACTATAGACTTCAATATATTAAAGATTTCGGCAATTATTTTCATAGATAATCCACTATTTCATAACTGAATCACCAACTCACGAATAGGTTTAGGAACTCCATTTTAAAGCAACAAGCTAAAATTAAACAATTGCTGCTATCATGTCTTCATGACACTTGCGTACACTTCAATTAAGAAAATTTACTGCAAGTCAGTTGTGGAAAACGCCATAATTAATTTTTATATGGGGTACGGAAACTTTTTTTTCATGGCACTTAGCAACATCTCCTAAATATTTCATTTTAAATACTTCTCTCGTTTTGTAAAAACAGACATTTGTTATAAACTTATTTTAAGGAATCAAATTAAACATATTTCAGTATTTACAGAAGATGTAAAAATGATTAGAAATTATGCTATTTTACTTGTAACTTTGGCTTCCGTACAGAGACTTTTTTTACACACTGTATGTTTCTGTTGGCACAGTTTAATCAATAATAATATAACAAGCTGTCGGTCTGTCTGTCGAAACTTACTTAAAATTGGAGTAGAGCTTTTAGAGCTCTGAAATTTTCAACGCAAGAAATTTTGGTCTTCTAATTTTATGTATGCCAAACAGAATTTTAAAATTTTAATTAGCTCTTTTTTAATTAATATTTTAATTTTTTTTTTTTTTTTTTTTTTTTTTTTACAAAGTGACTTCAAATAGAGATACAGATCTGAAATTTCAACATAAGTAGTTTTAGCTTTCTAATTGGACTTTTGAAAAACAGAATGTTAAAAGTTTAATTATTTATTTTTTAATTAATTTTCTTAATTAATAATTTTTTTACAAAACGACTTCTAATAGGGCTACAGCTCGGAAATTTTTATCATAAGTAGTTTTAGCCTTCTAACTGGACTTTTAAAAACAGAATTTCATAATTTTATTTTGTTCTTTTTAATTACAAGATTCAATTACCTCGGTACAAGATTCTTCGCTAATTCTGTGGATGCCAGTGTTGTATTATGGACGACTCGTATGTGAAGTATTGTTACTTTTCAAAATTTTTTTTTTATGGATTCTTTTACTTTCCTTGGATGAAAGCTGTCCACAACACATATCCCGAAAGGGTGGCCAATGAGACTAGTCTCCCTTTGTACGGCCGTACAAAAAAAAAATCTAGTTGTGTTTCTTTGCCACACCATGTCTTGTTTTGTACAAAATTTTAGGCCAACAAGTTTTCGACATTCGACAACTACGAGTTATGGTTGCCAACACGTAGTCACTATGTCAAAAAAATGCACTGTTACTTCTCAAATCTTTAACTAAAATTGTTTCAACCTAAAAGAAAAAGAACAATCCATTTACTCACTAATTGAAAACTCTCCTATTGTCTTTTTACATATCTTATTTGCATACTTAAACAAGAAGAAATTTTCACGGTCAATTTTAAGCGCTGTGTTATCATCGAAATTTGAAGAACAACGTTGTTATTATTCAACTCGTTGACATGAAACTGAGCAGATTTTCTAATCTACCTCGTTATCTAAAATTTTAAAAATATTGATTTCCTAACCTTCACTTCGGCAGAAATGGCATCTGACGTGGATAATATTGTTAACTAAACAAAAATTTCAATAGCAATCAATACATGCGCACTTTATTTCTAGCCTAACTTTTCTTTTATGCCGCCGATTCGACAAGATCACAAAACCGATACCAAACCTCATTTCTCGTCTGGAGAGAGATACAAACTCCTCTCAGTTCCTCTCGAGTCTCTTGACTAGAGGACCAACAACCAAAATGAAGTCCCTCGTCACTTACATCGTCTTGTTGTCTTCCCTTTTCGTCTTCGTCGCTTCAGACGAGTGTCCACCCGCAGCGGTGATCACCCCCTGTAGATGCGACCCTGAATTCTGGCCAGTAGCCATCATATGTTCGAACATCACCGATGTCAGCACGCTCCATGGAATGTTCGAAAAGTCTGGGGACTGGCCTATTAGAGCCTTCATTTTGGAATATTCGAACGTTATGTACATCCCCGCCGCGGCCGTGGTGGACAAGCAGATGTGGTATGTCACCATCAGGAATTCGACGCTGACCTCGCTGTTCGACGCTGCGCCGACTGTCAACAACAGAGTGTCTCATATCAACTTGTTCGACGTCAAGTTCCAGAGGGGCATACGATGGGACCTGATGGCTAATCTGAAGCAGCTGCTTGATATCAAGATCGAATCTTCGGAGTTTCGGAAGTAAGTGTCTTTTATTTTTAAATGAGTATTAAGTCAAGTTCATTGTTTGAGGGAGCTGAGTAAGGGGTACAAAAGACATAAGATCAGAAATTTATTTCTGGAGTGATATGAAAAGTAATTTTGCGATAACGTAACATTTAATTTAAAAATTCATTCCAGCTCATGCAATTGTGAAAATAATTTATAATTATACGTGCGAGCATTACTCCATGTTCTTTTGTTCAGGTAAAATATTATTAATTCTTTCAAAGCTGTGGTTGGTTGGTTTGATACTTCTGGCGCAAGGACAACACGTGGGCCATTCGGTGCCGACAAATTGGCGACAAATTAAAAAAAAACATAGAATCGGTTTAAAATTTAAAAAGCATAGTATAGTTAAAATTTGAGAAGCTTTAAAGGTTAATATTTATAAAACATTTTTACACAGAAACTTTAGTTATACTTATAAGTAACCTTGTACTTAAATAATCTTTTAGTTAAAAACAATGAGACATTTATTACGTCTTCACCAAAAGACGCTATTGTCACAACACTGTTGTTATAAGACGATCGTTTCGTATCATACTGCTTTTTGTAAAACTTGCCTACGTAGGGTAGCCATAACGATGTGGATTAGTCCGAGAGGCGAATGCAATTTTTGGACCCCATCGAACATCATTCTGAATTTTTTTATAGAAATTGGAGAAAAGTTAGCAGATTACGAATCCACTGGTCTGCCGTGGCTGAAATGGCCGAAACTGATCAAAAATCGACATGGAATGAGTTGAACTAAAATCCGATGTCCAAATATTCATAACTTGCCAATAAGAGAACAAACTTTTTCGTCTTTCAATCCACTGCATTTTGATTTTCAATTAGAAACAGAGCAAACGATTTCTGATCTCTGTATCTTTTACTTCTTGACTTTTAAAAGTAAGCCAAATTGGCGACATCAGTTACGTCATCAATGAATAATCCCTAAAATATGTTCCGAAATTCAGAACATCATAGCCAAATAAAAAGAAAAAGAAACAACTAATAAAACTGCTCCATGATATGAAATAGCAATTTCTTTGTATTGTCATGAAGCTTCGTTTCAATTCACCCCTCTGTTCCTAATTAACCCTTTTTATAGTATGACAAGTCTACAGAAAATTAAATTTTATGTTAATTTTTTCTGGAATTAATAGCTAAAATAAATTTAATTTTCCTGTACAGTTACTACCTAGAGCAATGTGCTATCAATAGTGGTTTTTTTTTTTTATTATAAGTTTTTCATAATATGATTATTTATATCAAATATTTTTTTAAACAATTATGAATAATTGATGGTCCTACACCTTAAATCCAGTAAAATAATATACAAATCTTATAGTCCGAGAGAAGATTGCAATTTTTGGACCCCATTGAACATCATTCTGAATTTTTTATAGAAATTGGAGAAAAATGAGTAGATTACGAGTCCATTGGTCTGCCGTGGCAAAAATGGCCGAAACTGATCAAAAATTATGTTGGAATGAGTTAAACTAAAAAACGATTGCCAAATGTGTCATAACTTGCCGAAAAGAGAACAAACTTTTTCGTCTGGCAACCCACTGCATTTTGATTTTCAATGAGAAAAAGCGCAAACGATTTCTGATTTCTGACTCGGGAAAACTTATATCTTTTAAAAGTAAGCCAAATTGGCGACATCAGTTAAGTCATCAGTGACGTAATGTTTATTTACAACTTGGCTCCCTTTTAATAGATGCAAGTAGACCGTCGCCAGATATCTGAATCATCTGCAACCTTCTTAAGTGAAAATTAAAGAGTGAGGGTTACCAAATAAAAAAAAAATGCTCATTATTTGGTAAGTTATGGCGCATTTGGCAATTGGATTCAGTTCAACTTATTAAAAGTCGATTTTTGACCAGTATCTGTCATTTTTACCACGGCAGACCAGTGTTGAAAGGTTCATTGCTGTGGAAGCATAAGCTCGCTAAAATCTAATTGCTACTTAAACCTCTTCCCTGTCGAGGTAAAAAAAATTCCCGTTACTACAATAAAACAACAACCTTCAAAGATTATTTTAACACGTGTTTGTGGAAAACAAAATTAGAAGGCCAAAACTACTTAGGTTGAAACTTTCAGAGCTTTAGGCCTATTAGAAGTCACTTTTTGTAAAAAAATTTAAATAAAAAAAAGTAATTGGAAAACAAATCATAATTTTAACATTCTTTTTGTCAATAGTCCAAATTAGAAGGCCAAAACAACTTCTGTTGAAAATTTCAGAACTGTAGCCCAAGTAGAAATCGTTTTGTACAATATTTGTTAATTAATTAAAAAACAAATAAAATTTTAAAAATCTGTTTTTCAAAAAGTTCAAATAGTAGCCAAAATTACTTATGTTGAAAATTTTAGAGGTGTAGCCCTATTAGAAATCATTCTGTAAAATATTTATTAATTAATTAAAAAAATTAATTAAAAAAGAACTAAATAAAAATTTAAAGTTCTGTTTTTCAAAAGTCCAACTAAAAGGCTAAAACTACTTATGTTGAAAATTTCATAGCTGTAGCCCTCTTAGAAGTAGTTTTGTAAAAAAAAAAATTGTCAATTAAGAAAATTAATTAAAAAATAACTTATTCAAATTTTAACATACCATTTTTTTTTAAAGTCCAATTAGAACAATGTGTCAGAGCTGTGTCTATTGAAAGCAACTTTGTCAAAAAAAATAATAATAATTAAAAAAATTAATTAAAAATGAACTAATTAAAATTTTAACATTCTGTTTGACATATATACAATTAGAAGACCAAAACTTCTAATGTTGAAAATGTCAGAGCTCTACTCCAATTTTAAGTAGCTTTCTATAGATCCACAGAGCCACACATCCATAGACATACTATTTTTTTAAAGTCCAATTAGAACAATGTGTCAGAGCTGTGTCTATTGAAAGCAACTTTGTCAAAAAAAATAATAATAATTAAAAAAATTAATTAAAAATGAACTAATTAAAATTTTAACATTCTGTTTGACATATATACAATTAGAAGACCAAAACTTCTAATGTTGAAAATGTCAGAGCTCTACTCCAATTTTAAGTAGCTTTCTATAGATCCACAGAGCCACACATCCATAGACATCCAGCTTGTTTTACTATTATAGATTGATAACCTGCCCACATGTTTGCATTAAACTTAAACATATGTTGATGACAACAAGAAAATAACCGCTTTTAAGTTTAAATTTTAATTAATATATTACTTTCTAACCACGGATACTAAAAGAGTTTCAATGAATTGGCCATACATCGTTCCAATCAGCCAATTAGGGAGTAGTAAAACCACCGTCGTAGCGTATTCAATATGATCAAGTAAGCCTGTCCCAATGTAGAGATTAAGAGTCAGGACTGCGCTCTTATTTACAGAATACATATAGTCCGAGAGGCGACTGCAATTTTTGGACCCCATCGAACATCATTCTGAATTTTTTATAGAAATTGGAGAAAAGTGAGTAGATTAGGAACCCACTGGTCTGCCGTGGCAAAAATGGCCGAAACTGATCGATAATCGACTTGGAATGAGTTGAACTAAAATCCGATTGCCAAATACTTCATAACTTGCCAAAAATAAAACAAACTTATTCGTCTGGCAACCCACTTCATTTTGATTTTCAATGAGAAAAAACGCAAACGATTTCTGATCTTTGGCTCTGAAAACTTATATCTTTTAAAAGTAAGCCAAATTGGCGACATCAGTTACGTCATAAGTGAAGTAATATTTTTTGCCAACTTGGCTCCCTTTTAATAGATGCAAGTAGACAGTCGCAAGATATCTGAATCGTCTGCAACCTTCTTAATTGAAAATTAAAGAGTGAGGTTTACCAAATAAAAAAAAATGCTCATTATTTGGCAAGTTATGGCGCATTTGGCAATAGCATTTAGTTCAACTTATTAACAGTTGATTTTTGACCAGTTTCGGCCATTTTTGACACGGCAGACCAGTGGATTCGTAATCTACTCACTTTTCTCTATTTTCTATAAAAAATTCAGAATGATGTTCGATGGGGTCCAAAAATTGCAGTCGCCTCTCAGTCTAATACTAATTTTTCATTACTCTTGTTGTTTTTCAGGCTAGGTAAAGACTTTTCGGACAACGTCAGCGATAAGCTGAGGAAGTTCATGATGGAGGATACTAAGACAACCTCCCTGGACGACCATGTGTTCACCAGGATGAAGGAAATGGACAGGGTGCATTTCAGGAACTGCAGGATATCCACTCTTAAGAGGTCCATGTTCGCCAATCCCAGCAGGATATACACTTTTGACTTCAGGTAAGATGGTACACACTATAATAGCGGAGGAGAGTTAGCAGATCATAATTCCATTGGTCTACCGAGACAAAAGTGGTCGAAACTATTCAGAAATCGACTTTGAATGCGTTGAACTAATTCCGATTGCCAAATATGTCATAACTTTTCAAATAATGAGCTTTCTTTTATAAGTGGTGACATATTGCTGTTCGATTTTCAATGAGGAAAATTCCAGACGATATTTATTCCCTGGCGAAAACAACTTCCAGCTTTTAAAATAAACTAAGGTGGCAATAAATATTAAGTCACTGATGACGTAATATTTTTTGCCAGCTTGGCTGACTTTCAAAAGATGAAAGATCTTTGTGCCAGAAAAAAACAAATCGTCTGCAATATTCTTAATTGAAAATTAAAGAGTTGGCTTAAGAGTTGGTTAAAGAGAGAACGAACATCCATGCCTGACTTAGGATTCGAACCAGGCACCTTTGGCATGCGAGGCCAGAACGCCAACCCCACACCCATTAGGTTGGCGGAAGACAGTTATGAATCTGATAGTAACCCATTAAAAACCAGATATTAAACCGCTGTTGAAATGGATAAACAGGCATTGTTTTTAACTTTATCCTTATTTATTTAGATCTTTTAAAGGTACATTTTGAATTTTTCAAATTTTTCGAAGAATTATTTCTTGTGATTTTTAAAAAACGCTAAGTGGAACCGCAATCGCAATTTACTAGCAAAGAAGAAAAAAATTAAAATATCAATTGGCAAGTTTTCTTGCAATCCGTTGTCAATGGGTTACTTAAACCACAGAAATGGCAAAAAAGAAATGTTATATCATGTTATAATGAAAGTGATTTTGAAGAGGGGGGGGGGGGTAAAAGTTATACTACACCAACATTGGAGGATTACTCCAATAGTTCCTTCATTGGTGCTCGGTGAATTACTGACATGAGATTGCCTCTGTATAAAATTGCAGGTGAACAATATATTAACCTCTAGTTAAGTTAAGCAGCATGATTTTTTTTTATTTATTTATTTATTTATTTATTTATTTATTTATTTATTTATTTATTTATTTATTTATTTATTTATTTATTTATTTATTTATTTATTTATTTATTTATTTATTTATTTATTTATTCATTTATTCATTTATTCATTTATTCATTCATTCATTTATTTATTTTGCCTTTGAACCGACGAAAAATTACGCGAAAAAAAATTCATAAGTATCTATTATTTAATTAATTAATTATTTAATCCTCCAAATGGGTTAGTTAGCCCTCCACAGATTTGTAAACACTCTTTAGCACGTGATGTTGCTTATATGTTACGCAACGATTTTAATCACTCAATCAATGATTAAAGCCGTTGGTAGCATATATGCAACATCATGTGCTAAAGTGTGTTTACAAATCTGTGGAGGGCTAATTAACTCATATGCCGTCATCCAATCGAGCTGAAACTTGGTAGATAGACTGGTTGTCGATAACAATGAAATCTATCAAATTTTGAGGGCAAAAAAAATAAGTTTTATTCTTGGAACGGAATCAATTGTTTTCTTCGTAGTAATCAGACACTAAGAAAAGTCAATCTGAACTACGAATAGCTTAAATAAGTTGCAATTAAAAGTTGGCAGTGTTTGTAAAAGATTTATATCAAAAAACTTTGTTTTTATGGATTGTTTTTTTATTGTGAAGAGCATTATTGTGGCCAAATATATGTATTTTGATATAAAATGAAGTATATTAGATACTGATTTCTTTAAAAAAATTTCAGATACAATGAGATAGAAACGTTACCCAATGACATGTTCCACGGAATGGAACGGCTCTCGGAGATACTACTGCAAGGCAACCGCTTCAAATACTTCTCAGAATCTATATTCGGAGGACATATGTTCGATGAGGTCGTCATGACAATTCTACTTCATGGTAAGTCACTTAACACGTAAGCTGCAGATCACGAGCCAGTGCGGAATGTCGTGTTACTCCCCAGTAATCTCTTCTGATCAGACTGCCCCCAAACAAAATTACAGCTCTTGCCGGGATTATCTTAGTTGGTTTTTCTTTCAGATTATCTGGCGCCGTCATAAACACGAAGTTTATAATGCGCCGAAAAATTCGTCATTTGACAAGCCAACATACATTTATAAACACCCATGCCTAACACATGACCTGAACCCACAACCTCGTGGTCTAAAGGGCTGGGATTATCTTAAACTGTGTTTTTGGTTAGAGTGCTAGCTGCTAGACCACGAGGTTGCGGGTTCCGAGTCCCGTGTTAGGGCATGGGTGTTTGTAAATGTATGTTGGCTTGTCTAATGACGAAATGTTTCGGCGCATTATAGCCCTCGTGTTGCTGACGGCGCCAGATAATCTGAAAGAAAAAAAACTTTAAACTGTGTTTTAAAAACACAAGTTTCCAACTAATCTTATGAGTCGAGGAGGCAAGATATATATGATATTTATGTTACATGACAAATTACACATATTTTGTTACTTCAGATAATTCAACCATAAATTGTCTGGTCGGGACAAGCCACAAGGGAGTAACACGACATTCCGCGCATGCGCGTGAGCGGCACCGAACTTGTTAACAATATAACCACAAATCATCAAACAAAGTATTTAACAAAGAAAGAAAACTATTGCCACATTTTCAAACTGCTGGTTACCGGTAGTTGGTTGTATTCAGATTATCTGGCGCCGTTAGCAACACGAGGGCTATAATGCGCCGAAACAATCGTCATTATACAAGCCAATATACATTTACAAACACCCATGCCAACACGGGACTCGAACCCGCAACCTCGCGGTCTAGAAGCTAGCACGCTAACCACTATACCGTTTGGTCGGCCTGGTTACCGGTAGATTCTTTGAGGCAAGTTATGTATCATAATAATACATAAAACAACACAATCGCAAAATAAATACAAAGTATTCAGTAGAAGAAGAATGAGAATGTGTGCAGTTTTACTGATGAATCCATTGTAAAAATAATACACCTAAAAAAAAAATGAAGTTTAACACGTTGCCTGCCATATGAGTTGCATTCATCTCACACCACTGGTTCAATCTCTTCTCCAATCAACGCTTCGAAGAGTACTGTGGTTTGGTGGTGTGATAATTTTGGTGCGAGGGCAACACGTGGTTCATACTGCGCCAAAGAAATTAGTGTACATCAATTTAAAATTTAAGAAACAAAGTATCGGAAAAATTAATATAAAAGTCAAAATGCCGGCCAAACGGTATAGTGGTTAGCGTGCTAGCTTCTGGACCGCGAGGTTGAGGGTTCGAGTCCCGTGTTAGGCATGGGTGTTTGTAAATGTATGTTGGCTTGTCTAATGACGAATGTTTCGGCGCATTATAGCCCTAGTGTTGCTGACGGCGCTAGATAATCTGAATACAACCAACCAATAAAAGTCAAAATTAAAATACTTTAGTGGGTGGAAGCATTCCACAAAAATTAACTCGTGGTCTGTCAGACCGAATACAGCAATTAAAGATTAAATCAAGCTTTAAACCGCAATCGTGTTTAATTCCGTGGCAGTCAACGTGTTAAATCAAATATGATCTTCGCTAACAAAAGTATGTACCTTCCTTAAGAGAGTTGCCGACCAAACGGTCTAGTGGTTAGGCGTGATAGCTTCTAGACAGCGAGGTTGCGGGTTCGAGTCCCGTGTTAGGCATGGGTGTTTGTAAATATATGTTGGCTTGCCTAATGACGAATGTTTCGGCGCATTATAGCCCTCGTGTTGCTGACGGCACCAGATAATCTGAAAATAACCAATCCTTAAGAGAGTAATGTATTATCACATTTAACCCTTTGCATTCCAGAGGTGACTCTCGCTCACCACATGATTTGATGCCGCAACTCGAGAGTACCACTAGGTTTGATGCAGAAATTCGATGCAAAGCCAATGACTGTGTCTAATTTCTTTGAAGCGGATCTGTAACCACGAACCAACCAAAAATGGATGGAAGGGTTAAAAAGAAGTCAAACTAAGGATTATTCAATATACTCGCTGTGTTACAATCTTCTAGCACAGTTCACTTAAAAACCACTTTGTAAAAAACCTTGAAATTTTGCGACTAGGTACAAAAAAAAAAAAAAAAAAAAATCATGAAATGACATAAATTGTTTTCACATGTATATCTATTATAAATCAAAATTTAAAAAAAAGCAAAAGACTATTGCAGGTGGTGCTACTGCGTAGGCATTTGTGTAAGAATTTCAAATATAAAATAAAATATACTAGGGGGCTCCTCTCCCTGCTCTCTAACGCTCGCCAACCTCCTGGATTGCTATGCAATCCCCTTGATTCTCGACGCGAACCAGGCTTGGTCTGCTCGCTCCAAAGCGAGACATTTAAAATATGCTCTAGAAAAAAGCTATTTCAGGTGCATAATCAATAAAATCCTTGAAAAGTGATATTGTGTCATGAAGCTGAAAACGTTGAATTATTTATGATGAGCTACGTTACTTTGGACGTCATTTTCTAACTGCTTATGTCGAGACGCGTTAAGCAGGGATAGTTTGGCATCGTAGCAGAACGTTTTTGGAAAACAATAAAATTAAACACTCTAGTACATATATTTAAAAAAGATAAGTTATTTCAGAAAGCAATTTAAATTTATTGACTGGTTTTGTAAAAAGCGGCAAAATAATTAAAGTTACTCATCATTTAAAGTCGATTTTTGAATAGTTTCGGTCATTTTTTCACCGTCAGACCAGTGAATTCATATGATCTACTAACATTTCTCAACATTCTATTTAAAAAAAAATCAGAATAATTTTTTAGGTATCTAAACTTCCAATCGCTTGTCAGTCTAATAGTCTACAGTCACCTCGCTGGCGAAATATATTCGCCTCTTTTGAAAGTATGCCAAGTTGGCAATAAATATTACGAAATTGATGACCTCTCGACATTCCATAAAAAAAAAATCTGAATAATTTTTGAGGTATCTAAATTTCCAGTCGCTTGTCAGTCTAATAGTCTAGTCACCTCGCTGGCGAAATATATTCGCCTCTTTTGAAAGTATGCCATGTTGGCAATAAATATTACGTAATTGATGACGTCTCGACGTTCCATAAAAAAAAATCTGAATAATTTTTGAGGTATCTAAACTTCCAGTCGCTTGTCAGTCTAATAGTCTAGTCACCTTGCTGGCGAAATATATTCGCCTCTTTTGAAAGTATGCCAAGTTGGCAATAAATATTACGTAATTGATGACGTCTCGACGTTCCATAAAAAAAAATCTGAATAATTTTTGAGGTATCTAAACTTCCAGTCGCTTGTCAGTCTAATAGTCTAGTCACCTCGCTGGCGAAATATATTCGCCTCTTTTGAAAGTATGCCATGTTGGCAATAAATATTACGTAATTGATGACGTCTCGACGTTCCATAAAAAAAAATCTGAATAATTTTTGAGGTATCTAAATTTCCAGTCGCTTGTCAGTCTAATAGTCTAGTCACCTCGCTGGCGAAATATATTCGCCTCTTTTGAAAGTATGCCATGTTGGCAATAAATATTACGTAATTGATGACGTCTCGACGTTCCATAAAAAAAAATCTGAATAATTTTTGAGGTATCTAAACTTCCAGTCGCTTGTCAGTCTAATAGTCTAGTCACCTTGCTGGCGAAATATATTCGCCTCTTTTGAAAGTATGCCAAGTTGGCAATAAATATTACGTAATTGATGACGTCTCGACGTTCCATAAAAAAAAATCTGAATAATTTTTGAGGTATCTAAACTTCCAGTCGCTTGTCAGTCTAATAGTCTAGTCACCTCGCTGGCGAAATATATTCGCCTCTTTTGAAAGTATGCCATGTTGGCAATAAATATTACGTAATTGATGACGTCTCGACGTTCCATAAAAAAAAATCTGAATAATTTTTGAGGTATCTAAATTTCCAGTCGCTTGTCAGTCTAATAGTCTAGTCACCTCGCTGGCGAAATATATTCGCCTCTTTTGAAAGTATGCCATGTTGGCAATAAATATTACGTAATTGATGACGTCTCGACGTTCCATAAAAAAAAATCTGAATAATTTTTGAGGTATCTAAACTTCCAGTCGCTTGTCAGTCTAATAGTCTAGTCACCTTGCTGGCGAAATATATTCGCCTCTTTTGAAAGTATGCCAAGTTGGCAATAAATATTACGTAATTGATGACGTCTCGACGTTCCATAAAAAAAAAATCTGAATAATTTTTGAGGTATCTAAACTTCCAGTCGCTTGTCAGTCTAATAGTCTACAGTCACCTCGCTGGCGAAATATATTCGCCTCTTTTGAAAGTATGCCAAGTTGGCAATAAATATTACGTAATTGATGACCTCTCGACATTCCATAAAAAAAAAAAAATTTATTGCCAACTTGGCATACTTTCAAAAGAGGCGAATATATTTCGCCAGCGAGGTGACTGTAGACTATTAGACTGACAAGCGACTGGAAGTTTAGATACCTCAAAAATTGTCAGTCTAATAGTCTACAGTCACCTCGCTGGCGAAATATATTCGCCTCTTTTGAAAGTATGCCAAGTTGGCAATAAATATTACGTAATTGATGACCTCTCGACATTCCATAAAAAAAAAAAAAATAGTTATTGCCAACCTGGCATACATTCAAAAGAGGCGAATATATTTCGCCAGCGAGGTGACTGTAGACTATTAGACTGACAAGCGACTGGAAGTTTAGATACCTCAAAAATTGTCAGTCTAATAGTCTACAGTCAGCTCGCTGGCGAAATATATTCGCCTCTTTTGAAAGTATGCCAAGTTGGCAATAAATATTACGTAATTGATGACCTCTCGACATTCCATAAAAAAGAAATCTGAATAATTTTTTAGGTATCTAAACTTCCAGTCGCTTGTAATTCAATTAATCTTTTGTCACCTCGCTGGCGAAATATATTCGCCTCTTTTGAAAGTATGCCAAGTTGGCAATAAATATTACCTAATTGATGACGTCCTGACATTCCATAAAAACAAAAAATATTAATGATGTTGGATGTGGTACCTGAACTTACAGTTGCCTCTCGGATTATTATTATTTTCTCTCCAGTGTAAATATATAGTGAAAATACTATGAAAGTTCTATTTTTTCCAATGGTTTTTCTTCTTTTTTTCACAGAAAATCCTTTAATTTGCGATTGTTCCATTCGGTGGTTCGTGAACAAAGAAAGATACGTAGATGTGAACGCTTTCTGTGCCGGACCAGAAGACAAAAAGGGTCTACACGTCAGACAACTCAATCCGGCCTGGTTCAATTATTGTCCAAATTCCAACACGTTATTGGATGTGATAGCATAAATATTTTATTTATGATAAATACAAAGAATTCCAATGTGTATTGTTCAAATTTACAGAATAGTTTTTTCAAACTATTCAAATTGGAAAAAAGTTTGTTGGAATTTAAATTATTTTTTCAAAGTTAAATATTAGAGATTCAAATTTTAATATTAAGTTTCAGATATTGCATTTCAATTACTAATGCTTGTTTATATTTTTAATAATGTTGCAAAAATGTCAATAATTGTTTGTAAACATTTTAAATATTTCTTTTCCAAATTTAAATAATTTCTGATCAACTTTTCATTGAAATTCAGGTTTTCAATGTATTTAACCCTTGTGATTTGGTACCCCTTATTTTCACAAAAAATAATAAAAATATAAATTTTCAATTTTTTGCGTGTTTGTAATCTGTGAAACCTTCTTATTTTGGCAAGTTTTTGAGCTGATCCGATAACTGCAGTTGCAGAAAAACTATGGAGAATTTTTATGGAGAATTTAGCTTTGCTGTTGCTGCAATAGCTTTTTTGATGTTTCGAACGCATTTTTCTCAGTTCGTGATTTTTGAAATTCCAACCTTACTCAACATGCTAAAACTTCAGCAAATACGAAGGAAATGACTGCATCTTTTTTATATATATAGTGTGTGTGTGTGTGTGTGTGTGTGTGTGTGTGTGTGTGTGTGTGTGTGTGTGTGTGTGTGTGTGTGTGTGTGTGTGTGTGTGTGTGTGTGTGTGTGTGTGTGTGTGTGTGTGTGTGTGTGTGTGTGTGTGTGTGTGTGTGTGTGTGTGTGTGTGTGTGTGTGTCATTCTTAATATCTAATATCTATTTAACAAAAATAAGCAACAATTTTTTATTATAATATAAACTTTTGTTCTACAAATTTAAATGTTGAAAAATATAGCCGATTTTTACGGGTTTTTTTTATTATTATTATTATTACCTTAAGTACAGTAATTATCTTTTTCTCAAAAACTACTTTATTTATTCTAAATCCGATGCTTCAAAAATTATAGTATATTACTAGGAATAAAAAATTTTAAAAAATCATGAAAAATATTGAAAAAGGAAAAATAAGATAGAATTTAAAATTTTGGTGTCGTGGCACGAGCCGACGTGTCATGAGCGCATCGTACCAAGAGCGCACAAACACCTGCAGTATTTGGGGGGGAAGAGAGTTGCCTCTCATTTATCAAGCGAATGGTACCATGAGCGCACAAACTGCTAGTTTATATGCAGAGGGTAGGATCTCCATTCTTTAATTTTTATGTTATAATTTCAAACTTCTTAACAGTACATCAAAATTAAAAATGATGCATTTTTATACGTAAACTTTATTCTTCCGTTAATTTTTTAGTTAGCTAATTGCAATTAAAATGACTAATTAGCATGTTATTAGAACGAACATGCGTATGTGCGAGACATGAAGAATTGTGAATCTGGCTACAATATTTATTTAATTATAAGTTTTTAAATAAAAAGTTTGAAAAAATACACAGTTTATAACAAATGGGCTTATAAGGTGTTTTATAATGTGTTAGTTATCTATAATAATAAAACAAGCTGTGTGTCTGTCTGTGGATCAATAGAAACCTACTTAAAATTGGAGTAGAGCTCTGAAATTTTCAACATAAGAAGTTTAGGTCTCCTAATTTTACTTATGTCAAACAGATTGTTGAAATTTTAATTAGCTCTTTTTAAATTAATTTTTTTTTTACAAAAAGTCTTAAAATAGAGATACAGCTCTGAAATTTTCAATATAAGTAGTTTCAGCCTTCTAATTGGACTTTTGAAAATCAGAATGTTAAAATTTTAATTAGTTATTTTTAAATTAATTTTTTTAATTAATTAATATATATTTTACAAAACGATTTCTAATAGAGCTACTAGGTCTGAAATTTTCCGCATAAGTAATTTTGGCCTTCTAATTGGACTTTTGAAAAAAAGAATTTCAAATTTTTATTTAGTTCTTTTTTAGTTAATTTTTTTAATTAATTAATAAATGTTTTACAAAACAATTTCTAATTGGGCTACAGCTCTGAAATTTTCAACATAAGTAATTTTGGCCTTCTAATTAGACTTTTGAAAAACAGAACTTTAATTTTTTTTTTTTTTAATTTTTTTTTTTTTTTAACTTTAATATATATTTCACAAAATTATTTCGAAATGGGTTACAGTTCTGAAATTTTCAATACAAGTAGTTTTGGCCTTCTAATTGGACTTTTGATAAAAAGAAGGTTAACATTTTAATTTGTTTTTTAATTAATATTTTCATAAAAAGCAACTTTTAATAGGCCTAAAGCTATGAAAGTTTCTAAATAAGTACACTTTTGGCCTTCCAATTTTGCTTTCCACAAACAAGTGTTAAAATAATCTTAAAGGGGTATTGTATTAACGGGGATTTTTTGTTTCTTTATTAAGGCTTTACGTAGCAATTAGATTTTAATGAGTGAAGCGAGCTTATGCTTACGCAGCAATGAACCTC
Source organism: Linyphia triangularis (assembly GCA_963978545.1). Lineage (NCBI taxonomy): Eukaryota > Metazoa > Arthropoda > Arachnida > Araneae > Linyphiidae > Linyphia > Linyphia triangularis. The sequence continues at coordinate 12,203,759 of OZ021723.1, read as the reverse complement.
TAAGCGAGCGAAGCTAGCCTATGCTTGTATAGCAAGGAACTTTTCAACATGTGAAGTAAGCCTGTGCTTATGTGTTAATGAACTTTTCATTGAACGAAGCGAGCTCGATTTTGTGCAACGATGAACCTTCTAGCGAGCAAAGCGCCAAACACCGGAACCTATACACCAATGACGGATTTCCGCTATGCTAGGTCTCACAGCTAGCTAAAATATTGCACATTTTACGGGTATTCATCTAGTCCATAATAACAAAACAAGCTGTGTGTCTATAGAAACCTACTTAAAATTGCAAGAGAGCTCTGAGATTTTCGACATAAGAAGTTTTGACCCTCTAATTTTACATATGTCAAACAGAATGTTAAAGTTTCTATTAGTTCTTTTTTTAATTAATTTTTATAATTAATTTATTTTTTACAAAGGGACTTCAAATAGAGATACAGCTCACAAATTTTCAACATAGGTAGTTTTAGCCTTCTAATTGAACTTTTGAAAAACATGATTTTAAATTTTTATTTAGTTATTTTTTTAAATAATTTTTTTAATTAATTAATATATATTTAACAAAACGATATCTAATAGGGCTACAGCTCTTAAATTTTCAACACAAGTAGTTGTGGCCTCCTAACTGGACATTAGAATGACAAAACGAATGTTAACATTTTAATTTGTTTTTTAATTAATTTATTCACAAAAAGTGACTTCTATAGGCCTAGAGCTCTGAAAGTTTCAACGTACGTAGTTTTGCTCTTCTAATTTTGCTTTTCTCAAACACGTGTTAAAATAATATTAAAGGGGTTTTGTATTATTGTATTAACGAGGATTTTGTGTGTGTGTGTCTCGACAGGGGAGAGGTTTCTAATATTAAGGCTTTACGTAGCAATTAGATTTTAATGAGTGAACCGAGTTTGATAAAGTATTTTCCTATGTGTTGCATTCAATATTTTTTATGATTACGGGCAAAAAATATTTTTAATATATATATTTATTAATGTTGCCAATTCGTGTCAAGGAATTTCTTCTGAAAATATGTCATTCCAATGGCAAGACTATATGTTATTTGCGCACGAGGAGTGCGAGAAATTTCATTTTCACACTAGTGCGAAAAAGTAACTTTCCCGCATTCCTCTCGAAAAAGTGATACTTTCGCCACTATTTTTAATTCCAAATGATTAACACGCTGTTACAAAAATTTATTTTCTTCATTTTAGCTGGCGGTGATGGACTTAAGTTGACTTCTTTTTAAAATTGCTGCCAAATAATAATAGCCTTTTTTGCGTGTCGCCATAATAGCAATTTGTATAATTATAGAAGAAGCGCATTTTTTTTTTGATTCAATAACTGAACCGCATCTCACCTTTTCGATCTGCTTCATTTTTTGTAAAACGGAATGCCCATATGTGGTTGAATTAATTAGACTTGTTTGAAACTTCTAAAATGGCTGTACACGCGTATAATTTTGTTTTATATCATTCTCAGTCGAAAAACTTATTATTTTCCCAACAGTTTTACATATGTGATTAAAAATTGCGTTGGATTTATCATTATTAGAACATTCTTTCGGACACAATTCAAAAAGGTCTCTGATTTTGAATCTATGCATACCTACAAATAAGAAGCATTTTCGCTAGTATTCAAAGCTAAATTTAGCCTCAAAATAAGCAAGAAAGAAGAAGGTTACAACAACTTAAAAACATTCACGTAAAAACTCGTTAAGGCAATGCATTTTTTTTTTAAAGGTACTATAAATATTTTCGAAACAAAATTTCATCCTTTGGATATTCTTATTTTTTCAATATTTCCATCAAACTTATGATATGCCTTTAATATAAATGGATATGTCCATACACCATCTTACATATCCGTTTTGTATAATATGGATGTGTTCCATTTGATATAAAATAGATATGTGAGGTGATGAACTTAAAATTAAAAACAATGGGGATGGTAAGTATAAAAATGTCGCATTCTGATTGTATTAAAAGATGAGCATTCATGTAAAACTGAAAACGTGCAGGCCATTTTATTGGCAAATGTAAAATTTACAACAATGCAGAACACAGTGGAAATGAGGAACTCTAAATAAAGCAATCAAACTAAACATATGAAAACCAAAAACTTATCAAAATTTAAAATAAGCCACAAAAGTGCAACGGAATGAAACTTCTAATTTAAACAGAACGTTTTCATCATAAGAAATATGAATTGGCTCTCCAATTTAAAAACCTAGTATGTGACAAAAACATAAAAATACGTATTTTGGCATTGTAAGTTCTATTAATATGTACTGCATACACTCAGTAACAAATTTAGCCGCAAAAAAAATATACAGTTTTGGAGATTTGTCTCTTTAAAATAAAGAAAACCTATCGTTTACTTAGTTAAATAAAACTGTTTTTGTTCGTTCCTGTAAAATGAAGAAGTGAGCCCCTGGGAAACTAGAGTTTGTGCGCTTCTGGTACCATGTTACCTTGTAGCGGATTTCCTTCCCCTTATAAACAGGTGTTTGTGCGCTAGTGGTACCATTTTTCCCTGTTGGCTCGTGACACGTCGGCTAGTGCCACGTAACCAAAATTTTATGAATATAAATATTTTAAAAAATTTAAAATTTAGAGTAGTATGTGAACTTTTTTTTAATAAAATTTAGTTTATTACTTAGTAATACTTCCAAATATGTAAAAATATGTAAAAAGCCCAAGAAAGCATTTTGGGGCTGTAACGAGGAGCATTGCTGCTGGAATTTAAAAGAAGTTGCTCGTATGAAATAGTTGATACTTCAAAAATTTTTAAATTATTGTCGTATGCTTTTATACATTCACCAAATTCTTTAAAAAGCTTTTCTAATGGGTCTTCTCTTTCTTCTTGGTTGTCTAACCAGGAAAGCAAATTTTCTAGTTGTGAGTATCTTTCTATTTATAAATCTTTATTAGTATTACAGTTGAAAAGCCATTTTAATTCGTGAAGAAAAAAAATTTATTCTCCGAAAAAACATTGAGACAGATTCCTCTCTATTTAAATACTCTGTCAAACACTTATTGGCACTTTTTGAATGTTCAGGTTGTAAAAAGTAATGTGGTTTTATTGAACACATATCAACCAGTCTTTTTTTACATTGTGTACGTTTTCTTTTAGATTTTCAAAAGAAATGACTAAAATCTGCATTTAAGAAGTTATCTATTTGTAGTTGTTGTCGCTTTAATTGTTGCTCTTTCCGTATAGTTGGGTCGTTTCGTGAACTTGTAGAAACTGAATCAGACAGTTAAGGTGGCAGGTTTGGGAAAATACAAGGAGTAGCATCATTTACCAACTTAAATCTCTGCCTTGGTATAGTACAAACAGAAAGAAATGACTAAAATCTGCATTTAAGAAGTTATCTATTTGTAGTTGTTGTCGCTTTAATTGTTGCTCTTTCCGTATAGTTGGGTCGTTTCGTGAACTTGTAGAAACTGAATCAGACAGTTAAGGTGGCAGGTTTGGGAAAATACAAGGAGTAGCATCATTTACCAACTTAAATCTCTGCCTTGGTATAGTACAAACAGAAAGAAATGACTAAAATCTGCATTTAAGAAGTTATCTATTTGTAGTTGTTGTCGCTTTAATTGTTGCTCTTTCCGTATAGTTGGGTCTTTTCGTGAACTTGTAGAAACTGAATCAGACAGTTAAGGTGGCAGGTTTGGGAAAATACAAGGAGTAGCATCATTTACCAACTTAAATCTCTGCCTTGGTATAGTACAAACAGAAAGAAATGACTAAAATCTGCATTTAAGAAGTTATCTATTTGTAGTTGTTGTCGCTTTAATTGTTGCTCTTTCCGTATAGTTGGGTCGTTTCGTGAACTTGTAGAAACTGAATCAGACAGTTAAGGTGGCAGGTTTGGGAAAATACAAGGAGTAGCATCATTTACCAACTTAAATCTCTGCCTTGGTATAGTACAAACAGAAAGAAATGACTAAAATCTGCATTTAAGAAGTTATCTATTTGTAGTTGTTGTCGCTTTAATTGTTGCTCTTTCCGTATAGTTGGGTCTTTTCGTGAACTTGTAGAAACTGAATCAGACAGTTAAGGTGGCAGGTTTGGGAAAATACAAGGAGTAGCATCATTTACCAACTTAAATCTCTGCCTTGGTATAGTACAAACAGAAAGAAATGACTAAAATCTGCATTTAAGAAGTTATCTATTTGTAGTTGTTGTCGCTTTAATTGTTGCTCTTTCCGTATAGTTGGGTCGTTTCGTGAACTTGTAGAAACTGAATCAGACAGTTAAGGTGGCAGGTTTGGGAAAATACAAGGAGTAGCATCATTTACCAACTTAAATCTCTGCCTTGGTATAGTACAAACAGAAAGAAATGACTAAAATCTGCATTTAAGAAGTTATCTATTTGTAGTTGTTGTCGCTTTAATTGTTGCTCTTTCCGTATAGTTGGGTCGTTTCGTGAACTTGTAGAAACTGAATCAGACAGTTAAGGTGGCAGGTTTGGGAAAATACAAGGAGTAGCATCATTTACCAACTTAAATCTCTGCCTTGGTATAGTACAAACAGAAAGAAATGACTAAAATCTGCATTTAAGAAGTTATCTATTTGTAGTTGTTGTCACTTTAATTGTTGCTCTTTCCGTATAGTTGGGTCTTTTCGTGAACTTGTAGAAACTGAATCAGACAGTTAAGGTGGCAGGTTTGGGAAAATACAAGGAGTAGCATCATTTACCAACTTAAATCTCTGCCTTGGTATAGTACAAACAGAAAGAAATGACTAAAATCTGCATTTAAGAAGTTATCTATTTGTAGTTGTTGTCGCTTTAATTGTTGCTCTTTCCGTATAGTTGGGTCGTTTCGTGAACTTGTAGAAACTGAATCAGACAGTTAAGGTGGCAGGTTTGGGAAAATACAAGGAGTAGCATCATTTACCAACTTAAATCTCTGCCTTGGTATAGTACAAACAGAAAGAAATGACTAAAATCTGCATTTAAGAAGTTATCTATTTGTAGTTGTTGTCGCTTTAATTGTTGCTCTTTCCGTATAGTTGGGTCTTTTCGTGAACTTGTAGAAACTGAATCAGACAGTTAAGGTGGCAGGTTTGGGAAAATACAAGGAGTAGCATCATTTACCAACTTAAATCTCTGCCTTGGTATAGTACAAACAGAAAGAAATGACTAAAATCTGCATTTAAGAAGTTATCTATTTGTAGTTGTTGTCGCTTTAATTGTTGCTCTTTCCGTATAGTTGGGTCGTTTCGTGAACTTGTAGAAACTGAATCAGACAGTTAAGGTGGCAGGTTTGGGAAAATACAAGGAGTAGCATCATTTACCAACTTAAATCTCTGCCTTGGTATAGTACAAACAGAAAGAAATGACTAAAATCTGCATTTAAGAAGTTATCTATTTGTAGTTGTTGTCGCTTTAATTGTTGCTCTTTCCGTATAGTTGGGTCGTTTCGTGAACTTGTAGAAACTGAATCAGACAGTTAAGGTGGCAGGTTTGGGAAAATACAAGGAGTAGCATCATTTACCAACTTAAATCTCTGCCTTGGTATAGTACAAACAGAAAGAAATGACTAAAATCTGCATTTAAGAAGTTATCTATTTGTAGTTGTTGTCGCTTTAATTGTTGCTCTTTCCGTATAGTTGGGTCTTTTCGTGAACTTGTAGAAACTGAATCAGACAGTTAAGGTGGCAGGTTTGGGAAAATACAAGGAGTAGCATCATTTACCAACTTAAATCTCTGCCTTGGTATAGTACAAACAGAAAGAAATGACTAAAATCTGCATTTAAGAAGTTATCTATTTGTAGTTGTTGTCGCTTTAATTGTTGCTCTTTCCGTATAGTTGGGTCGTTTCGTGAACTTGTAGAAACTGAATCAGACAGTTAAGGTGGCAGGTTTGGGAAAATACAAGGAGTAGCATCATTTACCAACTTAAATCTCTGCCTTGGTATAGTACAAACAGAAAGAAATGACTAAAATCTGCATTTAAGAAGTTATCTATTTGTAGTTGTTGTCACTTTAATTGTTGCTCTTTCCGTATAGTTGGGTCTTTTCGTGAACTTGTAGAAACTGAATCAGACAGTTAAGGTGGCAGGTTTGGGAAAATACAAGGAGTAGCATCATTTACCAACTTAAATCTCTGCCTTGGTATAGTACAAACAGAAAGAAATGACTAAAATCTGCATTTAAGAAGTTATCTATTTGTAGTTGTTGTCGCTTTAATTGTTGCTCTTTCCGTATAGTTGGGTCTTTTCGTGAACTTGTAGAAACTGAATTAAACAGTTAAGGTGGCAGGTTTGGGAAAATACAAGGAGTAGCATCATTTACCAACTTAAATCTCTGCCTTGGTATAGTACAAACAGTACCATCTGGCATCGGAAAAACATCTTCTTTAATCACGTCCTTGTCTCTGAAGTGTTTAATGCAAACAACACTTCTCGATCCTGGTGTCCAGTCTTTTCGAGGTATATTCCTCATCCATGTTTCGAACTGGGAAGTTCCTTTAGCGGGAAATTTGAAAACCTTCACGGAGTCAGTCGATTTATAGTTTGACTGGCAGCCGGGAACAGCACAAGAAGATGGCATTCCTTGAAAAATAAATAATTAAACTACAGCCAACACAAAATAGAATGATTCGGATAGATTACATTCTACGGTCACCCTAATAACGTTCCAAATTTGGCAACCCGGCCCCAAAATTGATTCCCAACAATAACGGCGGTAAAAATCGAGTGGAATATTCAATTTGTGTGAAAGACATGATATGAGTGATAATTTTGAATGGAGGAATCAATCAACCTTATGAAATTGACATTTCAACTGCAGGGGTTACAGTGCCATTTCTGACTTATCATCTTTTAAGAAAAGGCAAGGATGACGTTAGAATGTATTCTAACCGACGATACAGCTACATCATATATTCTTGTAACCTTCATTGGTACTAAGAAGAGAAAAATCGGTTCTTTTCCTTTTTGCTCGCCAAGCGCACTTTATTGACGACAGCACACAGTATAAAAAAATGTTAATAATGCTGCGAATCTCGTCAAGTAGACTTTATTGGCGACAACACACAGTATACACATTTTTTTTTTTTTTTTAAATTATAAACGTAAATGGTTAAAAGTTACCAGCGGGTATATTACGTTTGGCGTCGGTTGTATCATTAGCCAACGCCAGAGAAATAGAAAAGTACCGAAAAATCGTTAGGTTTTGTTTACGAGTATAGTCATAAAAATATTTCAACTTAACTCAAATGATAAATGGAAAGATTACCTACGTTCTAACTATTTTAAATATTAAAAAATCATCAAAATGATTATATTGTAGCCGCATCTGTAGGCAAAGAACATCTTAAAATTTCACTTTCTCAGTCTTAAAAAATTATATCTCCAAAAGAATATTTAAAAATAGAATTATGAAATAAAACATTTCAATCTGTATGAGAGATTATTTGAGTTATATAATAAGATTAAGCCTAACTTATAACTGTTTAAAAAAATACGAAAATTTAAATTATTTTTAAAATATGATACAACTTACCTGCAAAGTCTACAAACTTAAAAGTCACACCACTGTAGGATTAATCTTTACACATTTTAGCTTGATAATTAAATAAAAAAAAGGATAAAAAGGAAACATTTTAGCTATTGATACATTTCAATAACGTCCATAAATATACAAAATTCATAAAATGTTAATTTTCATTTTCATCTATCGCTTAGCGACGCATAAGATAAGATCGCCATCTGGTTGTACAGACCCGAGATAAATATGTTACTACATTTCGCGGCGGTCCCGGTTTAATATTAAATTTGATTGTTTTGAAAAATCGGTAAATCTGCGTCGTTTTTATAAAAGAACATTTTAAGCTATTAAATAAGCATTATCTTGAAATCCTCGGGTCGAAATGTTTGTTCCGGTTGCCATAGCAACACGTCGGAGCGAAATCTTTATTTTAGTTCCACGTGAGCCATCAGAGACGCCACCATCTACGCGATATCCAATGTTAATTCAAATGTAACGGGAGCCAATGGAAGTGCACCCTCTGTATGCGTCAGCTATATACTCTATGGTTTATAGTTTACAGGTAAAAAAAAATGTGTTTGTAGCTCTAGGGTTGATAATGCTGCACAGATGTCATTAATTGTTTTAAAATATTGGTATACAATTTGAATTACTGTTAAACAACATTTAAATAAAATCCAGCTTTCAATAAACGTTTACATATCTTTGAATTATACTGCTAAATAAAACGATATGAAATCCCAATAAAAATGCAAAAGCAATTGTTATAAAAAAAATTGTGATTCATTACTTGAATGAGGGCATTTCGGATTAGTAAAGTAAGATTTTTTTTTTTTTAAATAAGTCGAAACATCAATAAACAAGAGAAAAGTAAATAATATTTTTATAACAACATGCAAAAAAATTAAACTTTTTTTTTTAATAATTTTGAATCAAAAATAGGGGCGAAAGCAGCACTTTTTCGCGAGTAGTAAAGAAAAGTAACTTTTTCGCAATAGTGTGAAAAACTATTTTCTCGCACGCCACGTGCTCAAATATTATAATCTTGGCATTGAAATGACATATATTCTGCAGAAATTCCTCGACTAGAGTTGCCAAAGTAAATAAATATATACATTAAAAATATTATTTGCACGTGATTATAAAAAATATTGCATACAGCACGTGGGAAAATACTTTTTCAAGCTCGGCAAATTATTTGATTCGTGCTATTGCACTTGTCAAAAATGCGTTTTACCTCGTTTGAAAAAGTATTACTTTCCCTCAGGCGCGTAGCCAGGGGGTGGCTGATGGGGCTGCAGCCCCCTCCGAAATTTTCAAACCTCGAAAGTCAGAAATAGATCTATTTATGCTTGGATAATTAAAATTTGAAATTAACACAAGTTTTCATTATTTTCTAATTTTTTGAAATTATTAACGATTATTAACGAATCGAATTAAGTTGAATCTGCCCTGAATGTAGCACTCCAGACTTCAGGCTTGATGACTAGTCGACGTGATACGCGATGTGTAGTCTCGTTGGTGCGGACTTTCGTCCGACAAAAGGCTTTCAGAGTCCTGGGGATGGGAGGGGGGGATCTTGTACTTGTCTAGTCCATGATCCCTCTCCCCCCCCCTCCCAGGGACTCTGGTTCACTAGTACAATAGGTGACAAGGGGTGTCCAGAAAGCCACAAACCGGCTCTTTCTTAGCAGCCATCTCCAACCTCCAAGAGTAGCATTGTATACATATTCAACATTGCTCGGATCCCACTTTGTTAAACACTTCAGAATTCTCTATATAAGAAATTTCTTATTTCTACCCCATTCAAGGTAAGTGCAATTTTTCACTATTCAAATAAATTATTTTATATAAATGGTTACGATCATAAAGCTTTTTTTTTAAAACTATTGACCTATTTCGCTGGGCATGCGGATTGGGACGTTAAAGCGTTAGATTGGGACTTTGTTAATCAAATGTTAATGGTTATTGTTGGCAATAACATTATAACTCCAATAATAAATTGATTTAATTATAATATTTTAATAATTAATATATTTTTATTGAAATATGTTTACCTAAATTAATTACCATATAGTTTTAAAATTCCAGTAACTAATTATGCTATATGTGCTAAAAGTATTACAATCCCAAAAAGTGTTTATTTGTTTTTTAGTTTGATTAATTTTGATTTTTAAATTATTGAATGATAATCATTGTTTCCGAAGTTGACATTTATAATTTCTCAGCCCCCCCGGAAAAAAAATCCTGGCTACGCCCCTGCTTTCCCTACTAGTTGCATATATAACTATTTAATTGTGGTTTAAACTATCTACATGGAAATAAAGAATGACGTTACACAAATTGATTGGATGGTTTGTACGCTAAACTATCAATTTCATGCGCTAACGGACAGCACCTACAACTTTACATGGATTCTTAGCCCCAAGAGACTATCAGTTACCTAATTTATCCAAAAACCAATATAAATAATAGAATACACAAAAAAATTACATTTAATAGGATTTTATTAAAAATATTAATAGATTAAAATACATTCAATATAAAGCAAATACATAATATGCAATTAGTAATACAACACAAAATAAAATATATTTAATAGATTTTTATTAAAAGTATGAATGAATTACAATCTTCTTCCATGGTATGCTTTAAAGATGCCATTAAATATAATTTAATATATATGTATAAATATACAAAGTACGTGGAGGATATTTCGCAATTTTGTTTAATATTGTGATAACTTTTGTTATTTTTAGAAGAAAAAAAATTAAATTATTTTTTAAACCAAGAAAAAAAAAAAAAAAAAAATAGGCGTAAAAGTTATTTCCAAACATATTTTGATACTCACAGTAATACTCATTTATTGTCCTTTCACTAAAGGGAAATATAAGTCGAAAGACGGAAACATTCGAAAATAACTTTCTGAACCATTCAGAATTTTCTTCTTTAGAAAACAATTATTTTAAGCATATGAACAAAATGAATTATTTCTTTTAAACGGGGGGTTCTTAAGTTCTAAATACTTTCCTTTTCAGCAGAATCGAAAAAATAATGTATTCATTGTTTTTAATTAAAAAAAATAGTAACTTCGCCTGACCCGGGAGCATATTACCATTCCCTACTAGCTGTTGGATCACAGAGGGGAAAGGAGCACTTTCATTGGTTATTTAACAGGTGTCGGCAATGACTTCACCTGCGAGGTGGAGAAATTTAAGTCGGTTGCATATCTGGCGATTGCGAAACTTTTTTGGGATTTCTTTACCATTCGGAGACTTCGCAAGATATTTCAAAATTGGGATTTACTATTTTTTTAATTAAAAACAATGAATACATTATTTTTTCAATTCTGCTGAAAAGGAAAGTATTTAGAACTTAAGAACCCCCCGTTTAAAAGAAATAATTCATTTTGTTCATATGCTTAAAATAATTGTTTTCTAAAGAAGAAAATTCTGAATGGTTCAGAAAGTTATTTTCGAATGTTTCCGTCTTACGACTTATATTTCCCTTTAGTGAATGGACAATAAATGAGTATTACAGTGAGTATCAAAATATGTTTGGAAATAACTTTTACGCCTATTTTTTTTTTTTTTTTTTTTTTTTTTTTCCTTGGTTTAAAAAATAATTTAATTTTTTTTCTTCTAAAAATAACAAAAGTTATCACAATATTAAACAAAATTGCGAAATATCCTCCACGTACTTTGTATATTTATACATATATATTAAATTATATTTAATGGCATCTTTAAAGCATACCATGGAAGAAGATTGTAATTCATTCATACTTTTAATAAAAATCTATTAAATATAATTTATTTTGTGTTGTATTACTAATTGCATATTATGTATTTGCTTTATATTGAATGTATTTTAATCTATTAATATTTTTAATAAAATCCTATTAAATGTAATTTTTTTGTGTATTCTATTATTTATACTGGTTTTTGTATAAATTAGGTAACTGATAGTCATTTGTAGAAAAATTAATAAAGCAGTCATAAAGAAACTTTTCGCAATCATATCTTTGCGCACGCGTTATATCCTTGTATAACAATATCTAGATTAGTAACATGCTGCTATTTCTGATGACTTCATTTATATTGCTTTCTTATAAATACGCATGTGTCTCCTAAATACGTTACTTTTATCGGACAATGGTAAACTTACCAATGTAATTATTAAAAAATATACTTTTTATGTTGAATAAAAGCACCCCAAAGTAGCAGTTTGATATTATAATAATATCAATTAAAAATTCATATTAAAAATTATTATTATAATGTGCTAATAATATTAGCACTTGATGAAGAGTAATTTTTAGTCAGCGTGAAATGAAACAAAAACAAACGAAGTTGAACACGAAAGGGAGAGAGGGCAGTGAGTCAGTGACTTGGCCTGACATCATTGCCGACACGAGCTAAGCAACCAATGAAAGTGCTCCTTTCCCCTCTGTGACACAACAGCTAAGTAGAGAATGGTAATATGCGACCCGGGATTCGAAACTCAGCGCCGACCAAACGGTATAGAAACGCATGCCTAGCAAAAGAGGTAGACAGTATGCCACGAATAAGGACAAAAAAATAACAGCATATTGTGCTCGTTGTTAAGGCCAGCCGGCTCTGTGTCTAACATGTTTTAGAAAATTGCACAAAAAAAACTTAACAATATTATAAATTTAACGCAATTATTTATGTTTATACTATTGAATGTCTGTTTATAATATTGAGATAAAATATAAACATATTTTGCATTCATATTTTGTGAAATACAAGTGTGACCCACCGTGATGCACGCCGCTTCACGGAACAGACTCGTGTGACCTACAGGTGCTGCACGCCGGCGTTAAAGTGTTAAATTTCGATCTAATATCACTAGTCCAATTAATAGTTATGGAATAATAAATTAAACTAAACTCAGTGGCGTAACAGCCCCAGCCTTGGGCTGCTGTGTTCAATCCAGTTTACTTGAGCATCATCCCGGAAAGCAATACGCTCAATGTTCCGGTCAGATGGTTACGAAGGTCATTATTCTATTTGTGTATAGGTCCATCTGATTACGGTGAAGTTTGCGCCCTGGCCGCGGATGTCAAAGTTGATGAGTTTCGTTGGTTGGTTGGTTGGTTGGTTGGTTGGTTGGTTGGTTGGTTGGTTGGTTGGTTGGTTGGTTGGTTGGTTGGTTGGTTGGTTGGTTGGTTGGTTGGTTGGTTGGTTGGTTGGTTGGTTGGTTGGTTGGTTGGTTGGTTGGTTGGTTGGTTGGTTGGTTGGTTGGTTGGTTGGTTGGTTGGTTGGTTGGTTGGTTGGTTGGTTTCAGATTATCTGGCGCCGTCAGCAACCCGAGGGCTATAATGCGCCAAATATTCATCATTAGACAAGCCAACATATATTTACAAACACCCATGCCTAACACGGGACTCGAACCCGCAACCTCGCGGTCTTGAAGCTAGCACGCTAATCACTATAACATTGTTTACATCGATGTCACGTTTTTCTAGCGGGCCCTTGGTACGACTGCAGAAAAGGTTAATGTCTTTTGGGCTATACTTCACTTTCACGTGACTTTTCTTTTCTGTGTGGATGGACTATACTCAGAAGATGATAGAAAATTTTCTTCTAAAATTTTTAAATTTTAATACTGTATGAAGTTGAAATTATTTCTTTTTTGCTTCGCGCTATGAACGTTTCTTATAGAAAAAGATTCACAGCATTGCGTGTGATGGTCAAAATTCGAGTCAGACCTCTACTTTTTGAGAAAAATCGAAAAGAGTACCCCCAAAATTTGGGCAAAAACTGGTCCAGTCAGCTTTACTTAACATTTGCAGGTATATACAAATTGATATTGACAAACTATTATATAGTGGGTAAAAGGCAATATCTTCAGTAAATACTGAAATATGTTTAATATAATTCTTTAAAATAAGTTTATAATAAATGTCTGTTTTTACAAAACGCAGCATGTATTTTAATTGAAATATTTAGGAGATGTTGCTAAGTGCCATGCAAAAGAAGTTTCCGTAGGCTATTTGAAAATTAATTCTGACGTCTTCAACAACAGACTTGCAGTAAAATTTCAAAACTTAAGTGTACGCAAGTGTCATGAAGACATAATAGCAGCAATTGTTTAATTTTAGCTTGTTGCTGATTGTCTTAAAATGGAGTTCCTAAATCTATTCGGCCGACCAAACGGTATAGTGAACCAAAGTGCTTGCTTCTAGACCACGAGGTTGCCGATTCGAGTCCCGTGTCAGGCATGGGTGTTTGTAAATGTATGTTGGCTTGTCTAATGACGAATGTTTCGACGCATTATAGCCCTCGTGTTGCTGACGGCACCAGATAATCTAAATACAACCAACCAACCTAAATCTATTCGTGAGTTGGTGATTCAGTAATGAAATGATGGATTATCTATGGAAAAAAAAATGGAGAAATCTTTGATATACTGAAGTCTAGTACATTATATTATTGAAAAGCACCGATGAGTTTCAAACTTTTGAGGATAGAGATCGATCTGGAAAATATTCAAAGCCCTTGCATAAAATAATTATCCTATAGTAAGGTTCCAGATAATCCGCGAATAAGTGCACCTTAAGTGGCACATGGCTTAAAAATTGATAAAACCATTGAAGTGATATATCAAACGGGGAGATATGTTATTAAAAAAGCAGGTCTGAATGGGTCTTGCAGCCCGAAAGAAGCCTTATATAAGTACCTGTAACAGAAAAAAAGCGCATCGTTTTGCAAAGTCCTTTTTAGTGATGAATTAAAATTAAATATTCAAGGGTAAGATAATCGAGTTATGGTCAGGAGAAAACCAAATCAACAAATGTTAACTTATAATTTATGCGGAACTGTCAAACACAGTGGAGGAAGCTTTATGGTGTGGGGGGTGTATGAGAGCTGCTGGTGTCGTCAATTTACGTTATGTAGAAGAAAATAAACATGGTACGTGTATCTTGAAATTCCAAAGCAAAATGTCTTAACCAGTGGACAGAAATTGTCACTTGTCTTCAACGTTTTATCTATCATTAAGCCATGTGCGACTTGAGGTGCACTTATTCACGGATTATATTCAACTAGCTTTGAAGAGCTTCCGGATCTAACTCTATCGTCAAAAGTTTGAAGCTCACGGTGTTTTTCAATAATATATTATACTATAGACTTCAATATATTAAAAATTTTGAATTTTTTTTTCATAGATAAACCAACATATCATAACTGAATCCCGAACTCAAGAATAGGTTTAGCGAACTCCATTTTAAGACAATAAACCACAAGCTAAAATGAAACAATTGCTGCTATCATGTCTTCATGACACTTGCGTACACTTCAGTTTCGAAAATTTACTACAAGTCTGTTGTGGAAGACGTCAGAATTAATTTTCATACTGCGTACGGAAACTTTTTTTTGCATGGAACTTAGCAACATCTCCTAAATATTTCAATTTTAAGACTTGATGTGTTTTGTAAAAACAGACATTTATTATAAACTAATTTAAAAGAATAAGATTAAACATATTTCAGTAGTTACTGAAGATATGAAGCAAAAGATTAGAAATTATGCTCATTTATTTGCAACTTTGGCTTCCGTACAGAGACTTTTTTTACCCACAGTATATCAATATGTTAGTTAAAGTCCACGAAATTCATTGCATCCAGCAGGAATTGTCTAGTTTTTTTAGTTTTTTTCTAAATTGAGGTCAAAGTTGAAAAATTGCGCTTTTCTGAAAAATCGATTTTCTCAAAAACTGAGGGTGATGAACTGATTTCAGATTCGTTTTTAGCTCGTCGAGATCTATAAGAATCACCTAGTGTTTATTACCGGTCAAAAATTGTGTTGAACAGTGTAATCTGACCTGGCACCGCCCCGCGAAACGGACCTTGAATTCAAGCGCCCCCTCTCGGAGAAAACCCTGAACATCGGCACCAGCGTTAACGTGTTAAGCTGCCAAAAGAATATTCCCTGTAGTTACGTTTCGTATGGAACAAAATCCTATTATATAAAATAGTTATTTATGCAACTAGTTGCGAAAGTAATACGTTTTCAAACAAATAAAAATGCTTATTTGACGAGTGCTCGTTAGAACAAGTCAAATAATTTATCGAGTTTAAAGAAATATTTTCACACGTGCTGAATACAATATTTTTTTTATGATCTCATGCAACAACAAAAAAATAATAATAATAATAATAATAAATACATGTAATGTATGTGGAGATAGGGGGCGCACCACTAGAGAACCCCTTGTGGCGACTCCTAGCGGCAGAGAGAGGTATTCCTCATTCTGATTAGAGAGACAGATCACTGAACATTCTCGATGTGAATATACGTAAGAAAGGCGATTATGCCTAATGTAGTATGAGATAAGAGGCAATAAGGATTCATTAAAGCTGGATTCTACACTCAGCAAGTGTCCCTTCTCTGATCGTCTACTCCCACATGTATTCCCTTTAATACTTCCCTTTTCGTTTTTTGGCATTTTCTCGCGTTTCACAGAATTGGCATGATGCGCCCTGAATCTAGTTGAGTCTGCCTCAAACCAGCTCTGACTGGTTATTTGGAGATCCCCAATCTATAAAAACCCCAGTTTTCTGTTCGGCTATGCCCTTTTTTTATATAATTTAATTTTGCTTTATTCAAACGTCACTACTGCCCTCTTCGTCTCTGGAAATAAACTCTTGTTTTAATTCGACCACGGACTTGCTTATTAAGACGGTCAACACCTGCACCATTATATACATACATATAAAAATGTTGGCTACTCTATACTGAACTTCAACTTAACTAGACATCACTTAGACGGTAGATCGTCACAGTGCTCATAGGTATTTAATCCATTTTGGCGGCGTGAAAGCATAATGTTCGCCAAACCACAACCCTGTAGAGAACAAAAGGCTCTAAGGTTTGGCGAGAATTATGTCTTCACTCTGCCAAAATGGATTAAATACTTATGAGCACTGTGACGATCTATCGTCTAAGTGATGTCTAGTTAAGTTGAAGTTTAGTATAGTGAATGAATTTCTTCTGAAAATATCTCATTGTTTTACTGAGACCATTTAAAATTCAAGCACGAGGAGTGTGGATAACTAGTGTGATAAAGTTACTTTACCTACCTCCTCGTGATAGTTTTACTTTCGCCACGATTTCTGATAAAAAAAAGTTTTTTTTTTTTTTTTTCACTTTATTATAAAGACCTGTAAACCTCTATACTAAACTTCAACTTAACTAGACATCACTTAGACGATAGATCGTCACAGTGCTCAAAGGTATTTAATCCATTTTGGCGGAGTGAAGACATAATTCTCGCCAAACCTTAGAGCCTTTTGTTCTCTACAGGGTTGTGGTTTGGTGAGAATTATGTCTTCACTCCGACAAAATGGATTAAATACCTATGAGCACTGTGACGATCTACCGTCTAAGTGATGTCTAGTTAAGTTGAAGTTTAGTATAGACCTGTAAACCTCACCTGTAAACAGGTTTGCATTTTCTCCCGAGTTGTGCAACTTTAGCGTATGGTTTGTTGGTTACAAATGGTAGATAATCCTATGGGCCTAGGAAAGGACTTCTTTCAATTTTTCCACCATCTCCATAAAAAAGATAGCAGCACGTCGAGAAACGACAGAAAAAAGCATAAGAGCTTGCATTAGGAAAAAAAACATCGTTAGCTAGTTAAACACTGTAAACTTTTTTATTTTGGGACCTGACGCATTATCTATTTTGAGAAAGATTGGAAAGAAAACATATTGATTAGTTGCATGATAAAATGGGGGTGTGTTTCTCTGTTGACGAGTTGTTGAAAGGATGTCGTGTTTTTGGATGATAAGATGTCTTTGCGTTCTTATTACACCAAATGTCATTGTATTTTCATTCTTTGCTGCAATATTTTGTTGATAAGCTCTCTCAGAGAAAACTACGTTTAAATCTATGCCTGATTATAACATCAAGTAAAAAAAAAAAAAAACTTTAAAAAGTTGAACATTACTTTAAACTGAATTAAACTTTGATAAACACTTATCTAAAGTGGTTATGATAACTCTTCAAAATAAAGTTCATTTTCCAAATGATTCATAGATTATGAAAAAAAAGATCTTTTCTCAATAGGAACTTTTGACTTGGCTATCAGTTCATTCAAAGAAGTTGATGTACTCATAAACAATGCAGGAATACTTATGGAACGATGTCCGACAAAGATCTAATCAGTGATCAGGCCGTGCCTACGATTATTTTTGTTATATTACGGACGGTTGATTAGTTTGAACTGTTTTTTGCACACTAACTGGTAATGAAGCCGGATTGGTTGGTTTATTGGTTGTGTTTTATTGGCCCGAGAGCTTCTCAAGGGCTCTCCTGAGCCAAACCAATGTTCAAATTTTAAATTTAAAAAAAAAAAAAAAAAAAAATGTTTTTTATTTTGATTACAGATGTTTTTTTTTTTTTTTTTTTTTTTTTTTTTTTTTAACCTTTATCTCTTCCTTTTATTTCTTTTATCCACATAAGTAGCAACAATTGTTTATTTATTTAGATTAAATCATTTTCAGAAGAAATATTAATAGCTATTTGAACATTAATTATTCTAGTTGACGTCAAATTTTATTTATAAATATGTATCCAAGTAATTAGAAAGGATTTTAAAACTGTTTTTTTTTTTCAACCCTGTTTTTCAGTTGACGTGCTCTTTGAAAATACAATATCTTGGTTGTATGTTTCAAGTTTTCAAACTGTTTATGAATCTGTGTGCATCGTGTTTAAATTAAAGAATTTAAATAAGTTAAATAGCAAGACATAATATTGTGTCTTGCTTTAAACTTTTCTAGCCATCCTGTACTTGCTATAAATCCTTCTACTTTTTCCTTGTCTAGCTCTTGCGCCTACCCCCCCCCCCCCCTTCGCCTCCCTTCTACTTTCAGTAAAAGTCCTTCGCCTTTTCTTTTAACATCACCCCACTAAAAGAGGGATTTTGGAATTATGGTTTCGATGTGTCTCAAACCATTTTAAAAGCGCAGCTTCGACACGAAGAAAGGCCTTCACTCATTTACACGATGGATCGAGTTTCGATGCATGTCTTCTCAAAATCGTCTTTGTTTTTCAACAGGGTTGAAAGAGTATTCGGAGGAATTCTGTACTTTAAAGCAACGTCTTCTTCCATCGAAGATTTTGTTCAATTTCATTGATTAATTTAACCTTTTGAGTTATACTAAGCGTATTCAACTTGCAGGGGGGTAAAGAAGAAAAATAAAAGTCGTTTTTTATTAGTATTTTATGGGTTTTTTGTGTGTGTTTATAATGATAATAAAATTTTCACAAAAACTTCGACTTAAGTGATATACACTTACGGCCGTAGTTTCCCGAAATCTCAACCTTGCTTCTATAACCCTGAGTTCGTAAGCTCTGGGTCGAGAGCTTTGGCCCGGGGTTAAAAAAACGGTAGTCTTCGGGATTTTTCAATGCGGAGCTTATGGACTCGAAGCTTATGAACTCGGAGTTGAAGGACAGCTTGCTATTGGTCTAGAAGTGTCATGTGATTTCATTTCCCAGAATGCTTTGGTCTTGTGTTTATCTTGTAGTCTGTTGTCATCTTGTATTCTTGTGGTTTTACGTGATTTTAAAAGAAATTTAAAAATGGATTCACTTTTGCAAAAAAACAAAAAAAACACACACAAAAAAAACGAGCCCTGTACACTCCGTACGAAAAAAATCTGTTGTTGGAGTTAATCCAACAACGGATTAGCATCATCGAATGCAAAGAAATCAACAAAACTTCGTTTTGCCAGAAGAAAGCGGCATTTGTCGCTGTCACGGAAGCTTTTAACTGCTGTAAGCGGTCTGACAGACCCCGAGTCATTTTTTGTGGAATGCTTCCACCCCCTAAAATATCTCATCTTTGACTTTTATATTAATTTTTCTGATACTATGTTTCTTAAACTTTAAACTGGTGTTCATCAATTTGTGTGGCGAAGTATGGACCATGTGTTGCTCTTGCACCAAAAACCTCAAACCACCCAACCACAGCAGTTAAAGATTAATGCTTCCTTAAATATCCCAACAAAACGGTCTGTAAAACAAATCCTCGAGTGGTATAAAGCCAGCAAGAAAACTGCCGGTGGCAAAGTCGCCACTTTTCGTCAGAAGACGAGAGCCACCGGCAATTGCTCATCTGCAGTGGATATACCCTCCGGATTTGAAGACCGTTTAATAGTCATTAATAATTCATTAATATAACCGTTTTCATTAATATTTAAATTAAGTTTTTACCTACAAACTTTGCAGGTTCTTTGTTGAAATTAACTATCCATGCAATTTCAGGCACAACAGGTAAAATATCAGAGGTTTTCATTTTCCAAAAGTAGCCAAGTAGAAATGACTGGGTGCCAAAACTGACTGATATATTCATAAAATAGAGCAGTGATTCTCAACTTTTTTTTTGTCGCGGCACACTTTTAACGATTTCAAAATTTGGCGGCACACAAAGAAAAAGATAAGTTTAAAAGTTGTTTACTTTACCTACCTATAATATTACCTATAATACACTGTAATACACCTATTATACACTGTGTAAAATAGTTTATGATAATTATTTGGAATGTAAAATAAAATAATATGTACTAGAAAAACAACAGTACGTTTATTAAGGGATTAATTACAAATATACATTTCTAAAATTTGGCGGCATACTTTAAGAATTTGGCGGCACACAAAAGTGCCGCGGCACAGTGGTTGAGAATCGCTGAAATTGAGGCTAGGAAATTTTCAAAACATAATATGCAAAGCCCACATGCATCCAAAGATAAAAAATTTAGTAGGCTACAAATTTCCATCGTTGTTTCCTTCGTCACCCTGTACCGCCGTTGAAAATCCAGGTCGTCATATAGCGAAAAATAATCGACACGTAACCTTGTTTTTTTTTTCCCCTTCTGCTCTCTAATTTCTCTAAAAACTCCGAATCCGCTAGCAATATCAAATCATTCATGTTTAATTACTTTGCAAAGGGAGAGTCGAGACTGAAGCGCAAAACAAAACAAACGTCGCAAATGTATCCTCTGCGCATGGGCAGGTTATGAAATTCAGTCTCAACCGTGCTCGGGAGGAGGATTGACATTAGCTGAGTTTATGAACTCTAGCTCGGTGTTGAAAATAGCTAAAGACTTTCGCTAACCCTCAAATTGAGACCAGTTTTGGGGAGGTTGAGATCTTATATCTCCGGGTTGAGATTTCGGGAAACTACGGCCGTTAGAGATATGGAGATAACTTAAGTGTGGAAAAACATTAAATTGTCTTGGGGCCCAATGAAAACTTCTAAATAAACGAATATTCGACTTATGAGACTTCGAGTTATCACGAGTTGACTGTATTTGAATGTGTTGTAAATTTCTGTTTATTGTTTATGTTAGGCTTACTCTAATAAACCATTTTCAACTTAATGTGTTATTGCGCTTTTTAAGCCGTTAAGGTATAATGAAATCTATACTACAACTGTAATGATGAAAAGAGTTAATTTCATTGTTTTTATCTTAGGCGGTATGTGATCCATTACTAATTTTAACTAACAAAAGTTTTAAATATGGTTTGTTTTCGAAAAGAAAACAAATTAATGCGAAGGTCTATTTTTAGATTCCAGAAACTAGATTCAAATAAAAAATAATAACAATTTCTATAGCAATCATTTTAATGTCAGCTAAAATAAAAAAAAATAAAAAAAACTTCGAGTAGCACAGGCACATAGTACACAAATATAAAACGGTTCCACAACTGTAGGAGTCTTGTTACGCAGAACTTGTCAAGTTTCGTCTTTTCAAGACGATCTCCTGCTTCTTCGGTTCGAGTCCTATACCAAGATTACCTTCCAAGTCAATTTCTTTTCCAGGGGAAGGGAAGACATCGAATTTTTGAAGAAGAGCGACGAAGAACAGGAATACTTCGATCTCGCCCAACGGTTTTCCCGGACACGACCGCTTTCCTACGAGGGAAATGGACGGGGGTTAAATTAAAAATCAAACGAAAAACAATTCAAATGTAAAATATGTTCTTAGCTAAACAAAAAAATTACCCCATAAAAACACAGTTTTCTTTATGAATCCTTTATAAGAGAGTTAGCGTTAGCTACTACGAGTCCCGCGACAGATTTTTCTGCGGCCAGCCGGCAACACAGAAGGGAAAACAAATCAATCTTCATGTTCTGTACTTTTTTTCACATAATTTTAATTAGTTCAAAATAGTATATGATAACTAAGCAGAACAGAATTCTTCCCCTAGTGCCCGAAGAAACCATATGAAGAAGCTTTCAGCAAGATAGTTTTCATCAAGAATAAATTCAGGAGCAACTTATCTGAATCTCATTTGGATAATTTATTAAGATTGGCTGAAACCAATACTACTACAAGTTGTGGCTCTTTCATAAATTGAGCTGAACGATTTCGACCGTCATCGTCTGATAATTGATATCGACAAAACAGGGTAATCTTCTGGAAGTACAGTTTAAAAAGTTTAATTAAAAGTTAGGTCAACTCGTATTGTCACGTTGGAACGAAAGATTCACTTCTTTTTAAGACTTTGATTTATTAATAATGAAAATTGTCGTTTTTTTATTATTATTTGGTCATTCATCTTCAATCTACCATAGTAACCAAAATAACTTAGTTTAGGCAAATTAAGGCTGGTGTCGAAAGTAACTATTGGAAAGCTGATTTCTTCTAAAATAGGTTCTTTAGGTCCTCTTGTATTTTCCCAGAAAGGTTCGAAAACATTTTGATTGGGGGTTTTAAATTTTATAAAAACATCCGACAACTTGGATTTTTTTTATTTTTTTTTAAATGCTTTTACTAAGCAATGGACAATCATAGAAGAATGTTGTTAGTGTCAAACGTTTTTGTTTTGAAAATAGAACTTAGTATTGTGAATGCAAAGTGTAAATAAAGATTTTTTATAATTTAATTAACATAAAACAGATCTGAAAACATACAAAACAGCATTTTTCCACGAAAGAATTGTAGAGTTTAAAATTTACTCAACAAAAAACTTTCATTTTAAAAAAATAAGCACCATTACTAATTTTTTTCCTTTATAAATGTTGTTGATTGCAGACAAGTTTTAAAAAGCTGATTAGAAGATCGAGCAAAATTACACTTTCTTTAGACGGGATGGTAAATATTAACAGTGTGAGTATGATAAGATGTTTCGAGGCTTTAAGGAATATCAGTACAAATTTTGTATAATGGATGAGATTGTGGAGAAAATTTGAGAGCATTAGCCAAGTACAGTGCAGCAAAAATCATTCTAGACATGGGAGTTACGTTTCAGAGGCTCTATCAGGAGAAATGAATGCAACAAAACAAAAAAAAAACTTCTCAGAAGTGGTCCTTTATCCTTTCGAATTTATAACATGTTGCCTTTATTGAGGGGAGACAGTTGATTAGGTAGCTTACTAGAAGAACCCACATAATTACCCAAGTCGAAACTGTGCCAAAAATTTCAAGTATTCTGATTTTCAAACGTCTGCTCTGGTATGTCAGGTGGGCCATCTGAAAGTGCGTTTGGAAGACCTGTTGACGAGTCTTTGACAATGCAGATCATAGCAATCGAATTGTGGATGGACATGGGACTTTTCATGTGATGGGAAGAGAACATTGTGTGGTGCCTTGTTCAGCAGTTCAGATGAGTTCAGGCACTCTACAAGACCTACTCCAACTGTCGTTGGAAATTTGGATTCATCCTGATTGTTACTCACGACCTGCCCCAAGGACCATAAATTGAATTGCCTGGTAATGAAAGACGCCATCTCCTTGAAATTGAGGACGATAGATGCCGAAATTGGAATTACATACAGTGGCGGTTCTGTTACCATGCCAACGGCTCAAACAGGGAGCCCCGTTGTAAAAAGTAACTTCACGGGATAGGACAGTTGTGCTAATTTTATATCAGTCTGCATTATTACTACTGTCAATCGTCACCGTTTTACACGCTGTCCGGAAGCCTTCCCAATGCCTGACCAAACTGCTGATACAGTTGCATTCACATTCTACACTGGTTGGTTCTCACGTTTTTGGCGTACCTGAACAGATCTCGACCGACCAGAGACGTCAATTTGAAAGTGAACTGTTCCGTTCTCTGGCCAAGTTAATGGGTATACAGAAGAACAGAACCACCGCATATAATCCAAAGTCTAACGGACTGATTGAACGCAGTCACCGTCAACTCAAGAATGACATCAAGTGCAGGGCAACAGAGAATTGGACGGAGGTTCTACCGTCAATTCTAATTGGTATGCGGGCTTCTTTCAAAGAAGACATCGGCACTACTGCAGCGGAACTTGTATATGGATCAACGCTAGGGTTGCCTGGTGAATTCTTCAGAAGTTCGATCTTAGGCAACCAACCTATTCATTAGAGGTCGGAATATCGATCTAAATAAATATCGATACTATATTGTTGCATAGAAAAAAATATCGATAAAATATCGGTATATCGATACATGATTTTTTTTTATTTGATTTTCAATTTTGCCAGAAACAAAGTTTTTTGGCAAATTTCTACTTTTCACGATTGCTTTTTTGTAAGGTGATCACTTTTTCAACTGAAATGGATCTGTTACAAAAAAAAAGTTATATTTTCGCTTAATTGGTGCAGTGATTTTAAGAAAAATTTAGATAATTTTTACTAGCTTTTAAGTGTATTATGGCAAAATATTGAATATTGGTGACATTCTAACTGTCTCTCAGCCAAGTTCAAACTTTAGTTTTGAAGTTTTTTAAAAGGGAATAAAGAAAATCGAAAAAACACTTAGAACTACAAAATGATCATAAAAAAACTAAAAATGTTTGAAAATATCGATATATCGATGAATTTTATCGATATTTTTAATATCGATATTTTTTTAGAAATATCGATATATCGCCGACCTCTGCTATCCATCCAGAGTTCCTGCGTCAACTTCATGAGCAAGTGCAAGCTTTACGTCTTGTGCCGACATCCAGCCACACAAAGCAGGATATTTTCGTGCATAAGGATTTACCCAATGCTACCCATGTGTTTATTCGCCAGAATCATGTCCGAAACCTCTGGAGCAATCATATAACGGATTCTCCAAGGTTCTGGACAAAACTAATGAATTCGTCAAACTGCAAATCAAGGATAAAGAAGTTAACGTTGGAATTGACAGATTAAAACCATCTTTTCTGATGCCTGACGACATTCAGCCACCAGGGTCTTCACAAATCGTTACCCGGTCCGGACTGCGAGCTCGATTCACTGTACCGTTTTCTGCTTAACGTCTTGGCAGACTGATGGGAGAGTCCTGTGGCGGTTCTTTTACCATGCCAAAGGCTCGAGATGGGAGCCCCGTTGTAAAAAGTAACTTCACGGGATAGGACAGTTGTGCTAATTTTATACCAGTCTGCATTATTACTACTGTCAATCGTCACCATTTGATGTTTAGTACTTAAGCTTGTTAAATTAAAATAAATTCGTATTTGACTAAAAACCTCTCTGACGTTATTTTGGAATTATTTTCATGATAATATCCTTTTCATCCGCATACACCAAAATACCACTGAAGTTGGATAACAAAACTCAAATCAGTTGAAATTCGTATATGTAATAAAAAGTTTTCTGGAGATTGCCACAGGAAATAATGTTATGATAAGTCAGCAGTGATACATACATTTGTCCTTCGTCAATCTCTAACCTCCTAATTCAACTTCAATTAACACCTGTATTCGTTTCGCGGCTGGAGAATGCAGGAAGCATCAATCAATGTGTATTGCAATATTTGATGAGCTATTTTCCATTAAAGCTATGGATATAGTTTATCAGGTAGATGAAACTGATGAACTGACCAAGGTAATTTTGTAACTAGGGGAATTTAATCTGCTTATGAGTTATATGGTACCGTGGACAAAATCATAGGTAGTTATTGAAATGTACATGATTTGAAGAAATATACCTCATTTTTTGGCTTCTTTATTGAACCTTTGAATCGTTTCATCTACTAAATCATAAATCATACCATCTTAGGAAAAAGACAACATCATACAAAACTGTCGTTAATCGTTCTTCTCTTTTTAACATTTTCACAAGACGAAAGGAAATGTACCCAAGTATAATACAATTGATAATGACGTCCCACAAAGGTGACAGCAGGGGTATCAAATAAATGTGAGACATGGAATTTTATAAGAACTCTTTAGTCAAACTACGTTATGAACCTTGCGAGTCTAACTCCTACTTAAGCTGCCACAGGCCAGCATAGTCTGTGGATATATAACCTAGTGTGTGAAAGCTGGCGTCTAGGCGTGAAAAGATAAAAGGTTTTCGATTGATTATTGGGGCTGGACCGTTGAACATGGACACAATAAGCCTATAAGTACAGGGGGCACAAGACGAAAGGAAATGTACCCAAGTATAATGCTATTGTTAATGACGTTCCACAAAGATGACAGCAGGAGTATCAAAGAAATGTGGGACGTAGAACCAACTTTATTTTGCCTACCTTAATTCTCCAAACTTAATTTGCCTATAATAAATATTTTAAATACTATGGTAGTGTGAAGATTATACTAATATCAGGTCTACGTCACTGACTACTATTAAGTACTTGTGACAAATTCTAATTTAATTCTATTAATTTCTAATTTAAAAACCATCAAATAATAAGTCTCCAAACAAATTCTAAACTTCATTAGTGAAAAATTGGTATTTTATTGTTTCCAAACCTGCGTTATGTTAATAAAATTATATCAACTCTTGGAATCTATAAATATTGAAGTAAGTCTGTAAAATAGTGAAGGATCGAAAATCCCTTTTAAATCTTGAGTTCGGGAACTTCCCCGTGAAAGCTTTCTGGAGCCAAATCAGAGTGACCGTACTCACCCATAGAGAAGGGGAAGTAGTACTCGGGTTTCACAACTTTCTTCCTATCTTCACTCAGGAACCTTTCTGGTTTGAATTCCATGACGTCCTTTCCCCAGACATTTTCGTCGTGGTCGACTGTCCAGAAGACAGCCAGGACTTCTGTGTCCTGTGGAATGAAGTAACCACCGACTTCCGTGTCTTTAACGGTTCTGGAAAACAGGTATATAATTTTATGTGGCAATAAAATCGCAATTAAAAGTTGAAAAGATTATTTTAATATTATTTGATGATTAAGTGATTTATTTTATTATTTTAGTTGTGTTCCCAGTTCTAACTACTTTGGGGGGGGGGAGGGGGAGTTAGTAATTAGATTCCTATGGTGATTGTTAAGCCATCTTCGGCTTCAAGTTAATGGCATGTACTATCCAAACCAGGCATGTACTATCCAAAAGTTGTATTTAGAGACACTGGTCTCTAAGTGCAACACTTCTAGATACTGCATTCTTGGTTATTGAGTTGAACACGAAGAAGGCTTAATAACCACCCTAGTAATCTATATTAGAAACTTCCCCATCAAACTAGTTACAATGTATAGGTAACCATGGTAACTTATTTCATAGCATTATGGGGGGAAGTATTCAATTGGCTTCACCTGCTAGCAGAGCGGAAACCACCTATAAGCTATACAGAAGTTATATTTTGAGATCAATGGTTAGAGATCGATTGCTTTTCCCGATGCGTCGTTAGTTTGACTGCAGTGATATGGTTTGCTTAACCCTTAAGTGGCAATAACTAATTGCGATGCACTTTCTCTACTTTTTAACTAGTAGATTGCAACGAAATTATTGTCATGGAGAACAATTTCTTTTTGAAAGTTAAAAAGTTTCCTTTGGTTTGGTTTTGGAACTTCTGACTGTCTATTTCTGCCACTTATAAAGGGCTTAAAACAGCCATATACGTCTAGTAATTTTGAGCATCTAGAAGAATACGATGTCGAAATCTTCTATTGTAAACTCAACTCTCTTCCACACCACCAGATCAACGAGAAGGCATTAAGGCCATGACAGATTTAATATGCACCAGCCCCCATTAGGTAAACAATGATCCTCGGTGGCCTTTGGGGATCGAACCCACAACCCTCCGATCATGAGCTCGATACTCTGACCACCAGGTTAGTTTGAAAAGTAAAAAAGAAATGTTCCTCAAACATTCTGAATGTTATAGATGCAAATTAAAAATAATACTATAACTGTTGCTCCTTTTTAGCATTACAAAGCCTTTTTTTATCATTTATTAATTTACCTTGCCAACAGACAAAAAGGTGCCAAGTGTGAACCATAAACAAAGCAAGTGTATGTAAAGTGGTTTTCATAATCCATCCATTCTTCCAAAACGACTAAACTTCTACGAACCGGCATCAGTCCATTTCATATTTATGCATTATTTTGTCATTTTAACAAAAAGATTATTCAGATTTGAAAAGATCATTTGATAGCAGGAAAAAATTTCAACATTATGTGGGGAAACATTATTTATATTGTGTTAATCGAATGTCAAATAACTCTTAATATTGGACACAAGAACTTTGCATTCTAAAAACTGAGCCCAAACAAGACAAACTCCAAACAAAATGCAATCTTCATATATCTCAACCTTGGGGCATTTGTTGGGAAAATGCAATATCTTACCGTCTCAAGAGATTCAGCGGTATGGCGCTCCTCCATCTCAACATCTCGCAAATCAAAGCCTCCGTGTACGGCATATTTGCACGATCCAGTCCAGTGACAAAGCGATCGCCAATGACTTCGTCAATCTCCTGATGGACTTTCTTCTGCAGGTCCGGCCGAGCAGCGCACAGCAAGAGAAGCCAGTCGGTCGATGTACGAATGGTTCCTGTGCCAGCGCCGTAGAATCCGGTAGCCATATCCACCAACACATCCTCTACAGTTGGAGAGAGTAATATTTTTTTGTTCGTTGAATTAGCGGCCCTTTTTTTTTTTCTTTTATATTTTTTTTTTATATATATACAGCGTGTCCCCGTATAACCTGGCCGACCTTTATTTTCGATACCGTTGGTCCTAGGTGCATAGTTCCAATTGAAGAAATGTTTTAAATCGTTAAAATATTTTTACTGAATAGTTATTAAGTTCGGAAAGAGGTTGGTATAAAAATTACGGATTGTAAATTTTTATATGGTCCCCAATTCCCTCAACTCATATTTATAAAAATGTTGCCCGTAAAAAAAACATTTCAAACAAAAAAGAATCGAAATTTGTACGACCAATATTCATGGAGATACGAAAAATTGAATTTAGAGACTTATACCACTTTACACCCGTGGTCATTAACATATTTTAAGGGTATGTACACAAAATGAAATACAGGGAAAGAGCAATTGCGTTTGGAAAATTATTCTCTAATATTACTATGTAATCTAAATAGGCGAGTGGCTGCAAGACAATATGCAATTAAATTTCCAAATGCTTAATTTCCATTGGTAAATTTCTAAATCCAAATTTTTAAATGTTGTAAAGAGTTTGCGAGAAACGGTTAGCATAAGAAGACGTCCGTGATCCGAAAATTCAAGAGTGGTATTTTAGGCTATGCTGTTGCTTTCCCTTATTCAGTGTCAAGGATATTAGTGAAGCATGTGGATACTCAAAAACCCATGTGTGGAGTCTTAAATCGACATGGTGCACATCCTCATCGCCCGCGATTGGTACAAGAGTTTTTGCCCGGGGATGAAAATAGATGGTTTGATTTCTGCAATTTCCTCATGAACAAGCTAGAATTGGATTCATTATTTGTGAATAACATTCTAGTTTCTGATGAGTGCACGTTTTTAAGAACTGAGGTAGTAAATATTCAAAACACACACTTTTGGTTCCTGCAAAATCCTCATGTAATCCGTCCAAACAAGCGTCAACTGCGATGGTCTGTTAATGTTTGGTGTAGCATATGGAAGGAAGCGTTAGTAGGACCTTTCTTTTTTGCTGATACATTAACAGGTAAAAAATATGCGAACCTGTTACAAGGACCATTATCTGACTTTCTGGATGACCATGTCGTGTTAGCAGACCTTATAAAGATGTGGTTTCAACAGGATGATGCAGCACCTCACAAGCAGCTTCCTGCCGAACAATACTACACAACATGTTTCAAGACAACATAATAGGCTATGGAGGTCCGGTAAATGGCCTCCTAGATCTTCAGATCTAAGTCCTTTAGATTTCTTTCTTTGGGGATTTTTGAAAAGCAAGGTCTATGAAAAAAAATCGACGAGTCTATTAGATTTGCCGAATCGAACTTTATCCGTGGCCAGGTATATTACGCCTGTAATGCTGAAAATATTTGAAGATGAATTTGAATCACGTGTGCGCTTAGGTATTTTAGTCGAAGGAAAACATTTCGAGCATTTAGGCGATGAACAACAACTTGTTTACCGTAATCAAACCTAGTCTAGAAGCTTGCTCTTATTCCGATAAGACAATATTTTCTCATTTCAATTTATGTACTGGCCCCCCAAATAGCGTTAAAACTTTAAACTCTAATAACACCGTTGCTATTGGTCGAAAAAATTTCAATTTTTTTTTATTTGTAATGTTTTTTCATGGGAAACATTTTTCTAAAAATGAATTGGGGGGAACTGGGGACCGTATAAAAATTTATAATCCGTAATTTTTATACCAATCCCTTTGCTAATGTAAAAACTATTCAGTTAAAATATTTTAACGATTTAAAGTATTTCTTCAATTAGGACTATGCATCTAGCACCAAAGGTGTCGAAAATAAAGGTCGGCCAGGTTATACGGGGAAACGCTGTATATATATATATATATATATATATATATATATATATATATATATATATATATATATATATATATATATATATATATATATATATATATATATATATATATATATATATATATATATATATATATATATATATATATATATATATATATATATATATATATATATATATATATATATATATATATATATATATATATATATATATATATATATATATATATATATATATGGAGATGTTACCTAAATATCTTAACAAATGTTACTTTTTTACTTTCAATTCGAAATTGAATAAACTGATAACTTACTATGAAAAGTGGTATTAGGTTCATCTTTTCGTTTTTGAATTTCTATTAGGTATCCGTCCATAAAATCACGAATGTTGTTAGGATCGAGAGTTTTTTCATGTTCATTCATTTCTTTTCTGGAAATAAATAGTCGAATATCAATTAATTTCATTTGTTTTATAACATCCGATGGACTTTCATTAGGGTGAATAGGAATAAGAGCAGTTTTGGAATATTTGGTCAAACTCAATCGCACAACTATTTTTGCAAGCAGAGAAATAAAATTTGGCAAACGTTATTAATGTCTAATCGACTTTCGGTTATAATGACACTTTTTAAAATTGAATAAAACTTTTTGCGGAATTTTTTGGACATATTAGCACGTGTCTTTACTTGAGCGCAACTAGATCCTGAAATTTCATATTATAATGCTTCTAAAGAGTGGCAAATGAATTTTAACCCACAGTTTTAAGATTCTCGGTCAAAATTCTCATTAAAAAAAAAACTTCATCCTGTTAGAAATTATGACCTTTTCTCTGGTGGAAAACTCAAAGGTCACAAAAATCGTAAAATTTCAAAAGCAGAAACCATCAAAAAGGACACATTACCGATAACTATGGTTAGCTTGCCCATTTTTAATAAACACAAAATTTCAGTAAGTTTTGAAAAAAAGCATGCATAACTAATTTGAACGCTTGTCCATTATTAAAAAAGAAAAAAGAAAGTCAAGGTGAGCTAAGTAACCAGGACGTAACAGAGTACCTTTACCTGATGTGCCAAGTAATGAATCATTTTGACATAATTTAGCAAGATGCGAAAAGCTGGTATTTTGCCTCCAGAATATTCAAGATTAGTTTAACAGATGGTCCAAATGCCCTAAACGATTTCCGACAGATCAAATATTGAAATACTACTGGAGTGGATCCATGTTGCTGGAATCTGGCTATTTTGACCCTACAATGGCAAAATATGAGCCAATTAATAGAAAACGTGCGAATTAGATGCAACCTACCAGAGAATAACTAATCAGATATGATTAGTAAAAACCGTTCTAATTGGTTGTTTTTATTCTTTCAAAAAAGTCCAGTTGTTCAAGGATGCACCCTCCTCCAACTCCCCACAGAAGGCAGTTACTTAGAACTATTAGAACTAGACAGAATGTGATTCAAAGTCCACAAGAATTGTCCTAGTAAATGCAATGCATACTTTTTAATGTGGTGGTAATTACAAAACATTTACACATAATTTAGTGGGTTACGAGGGATAAGTGAAATGGTTGTCATCCAGAAACTGCTTGATTTATTTAGTCTATGGTGCCATCCCAATGTGACCAAGGGATTCAGACGTATGTTCCACGACACACAAAAATATGCAGTCGGTCCTAGAACTGAAGCATAATGTTTTAAAGACCGTCTTACCTGCAGTAAGCCCGTATACCTTCCATGGCATTCCCCAACTGCTTCCTCTCGCCATTCTGGAATAAGTTGATGAGTGGCCTCATCCACGGGAAGAACTGGTGCCAGGCCACAGCACCGGCCAACCTGGTCACCTCGGAGATGTAGAAATCCAGTTTCTTTCGATCGGGATCGTCGACCTTGAGACGTCTACCGAACAGCAGCGAGGAAATGTTGTTGGCTGCGCATGCTGTCAGGATAGGGTTCATGATGACAGGCTCATTTTCCTTTTTCAACAACAAATCTATCAGCTCCAGTATTTCTTCCTATTGAATTTAAAGGTCATTTACAACTTGCTAATCAGATAGCGATTTCTTTCTTTCTTTGCGGTATTTCTAAAAAGCTTCCCAGCTTACCTGTTACCGAAAATTCCCCCCACAGCTACAGCCTTTACCGAGATAAATATCATATTTTGAATATGGATAGTTAACAATCCTTAATCCATTCGTATACTCTTTTGATGAATCATTACACAAGTGTATCAAGTATGATTAGTACATAGATATTAAAAAAAAAAAAAAAAAAGATAATTCGTTGCACTGCGAACGCTCCTTTCGATATGAGGAGATTGAAGAAACAATTGGAGATGTAATTGGTAACGTAATAATTGGAAACGTAATGTCTGTCAGCGAAATAACTCATGCCAAACATTCTAGTTGTTGGATGTCGCTATAAACAAGACTCGCCGGTTTAGATCCATCTTAAAGATTGACTTCCAAAACCAATAGAGTATACATTATTCTCCTGATACTCCCACCCCTTCCCCGTGGAAAATGGGGCTTTTTTCCATGGCAACAAACAACACTAGACAAGCTGGCTGAAGCTATTCTTGAGGTAGACAGACAATAGACATCATACGTGTAGATATTCGAAAATCTACCAATTTATTACTAATATTCTCCCCAAGTTCCCGTATAAGATTAAGTATACAACAAAAGAAATAGTTCAGAAAGAAACCTGCCTTCATATGATCCTCCATGCGTGTTTTACCGAATCCCAGGTCTCGAAGTACATGCAAAGAAAATCTTCTTTGTTCTTTAAATCGCAGGCCGCTTAGTGCTTCAGTTCCTATAAACACATAGGCATTAACGTAAATAAATAACCTTTTGGGTATAAAATATGTGTGCTTAGAAACAAGGATGACCGTAAAGGATGATTTACACTCTGCCAGGGTCTGGAGCGCCAGCAGGAAAGTTGATTGGAAGGTCACTGTCACGCGTTGATAGGAATACCAGATTTGCACTTACATAGTGGCAGCTGGAACTATCCAGCTATTAAGCGAGCATTACGACACCTGTCGGTCATCCTAGGTATTACAACATCCTAGATTTTACAAGTTCCTACAGTTTACAACCATTCCTTACAAGTCATCCATCGTTGCCTGAAGAACCACGTTATTTTTGGCTGACTGTCAGTAATGCTAAAATTGCTGTCTCCTTAGGAGATGTCGACCTGGCGATGACAACCTGTTACATCCCTTCCAAGGACCTGATGAACGATCAAAGGCTAATTTAGTTCCCCAGTCAACTTAGTGCCCCATAATTCCTCTCTGGTGCGCGTTTTTTTGTTAAAAACTGAATTGCTCGCTGCCAGTGCTTACAACTTAAATTAATTATAATATCACTGTCATGCATTGATCATGTCAGATTTACACTGTACCAGCAGCTTGAACAATCTAGCCATTAAATGAGCGTTACGCCAACTGTAGGTGGTTAAGTTAGAGCTTAGGAGGTTGTCACTAGTTTGAATTGGAATGTTTCGCAGTACTGTTTGAGTCGGAATATTTCCTAATAATAATTAAAATGAATTAAAGGTTTTGTATAGTCTTATTGCTTAGTAGTATTTAGTCTTTTTGCTCAATTTTTTTTTATTCACTCACCTGTAAGAACACCAGTGATCTCCTAGCTTATTTAATCGAATGATTTTTGAAATTTTCCCTTTCGCTTGTGGTCCCCAATCACCGTCACTGCCTTTAAAATCACCCCATAAATAATAGCACTCGCATATTGACTCCTACAATTCTATCGCACTATTCCTGAATCTTTACCAACAAACCACAGTTTGTAGTGAATGATACCTTAGTAGTTTTCGATCGAATGTGGTACACTGCTCGGTATCGAACTCAGGAGGAAATGCAATAAAAGGCACGTCGTGGGATTTTTTCAGCAGTCGTGGGTGAATTGAACGGGGTTCAAATTTACCTCTGCGCCTGCATCTGACCATACAGGAATCGCCTGAGTTAATTTCGGCATTCAACCATGCTAAAAATGAGTAAATATAAATACACTGAGAGGCGACTGCAAGCTTAGGTACCCCATCGAACATTATTCTGAACATTGTATACAATGTAGCAGGCGCGTAGCCAGGGGAGGGGATATAGGGATATATCCCCCCCCCCTTCTCCCCCCGAAATGTATTTTAAGGGGGTCCGGTACCGAAAATAAAAAAAACTTTATTTATGTACATTTTTATGTCAAAAATTTATTTTATGTATGAGATACTATTTATACAACTTTGAGAAAATGTTTTTTTAAATATTGTGTTTAATTATTTTAAAAAAATTTAAAAACCAAGAAAAATCCATAATAATTGATGTTTGCGTATTTTGATATAAGTCAAGAAAAAATTAAAAAAATTTCAAAGTGAAAGCTTTCTGTAATAAATAATTATATAAAGAAAATTGGTCTTCACAGAATTTTGATAGGTGAATAAAAAAAAATTAAAAAAATTCTCAAAGTTAAAATATTGAAATTTTTGCTTTTTTTTTTTTGTTATCTTTTACGCTAAATGTTATATTTTAAAACAGAATTAAAAAAATAAAATTCTGTGAAGACAAAATATTTAAAACTATATAAATTAAATGCTCCAAAAATTTGAATAGCCAATTATTAATGGTTCTGGAGATATATCGATTTGAATATGCAACATCTGTGAAAAACACTAGTGTTCGAAAAACGCACTTTAAACAGACGCTTCAAGGTGTTACGCCCATTAGTGATGTTTAAATAACAGGTAATTTTGTGGCGTTCTAATCACCGGAGGAATAAGATAAAAACATCATTCTCTTCAGGAATGTATGAACTATTTTTTAAAATCATAAAAAAATTTGGGATTTTTGAAAAAAATTCGGTACTGGACCCCCTTAACTTAATTTGGATGGAGGGAGGATTTGGATAAAAATTGGGATGTCTTGTTGCAAGTAAAAGTTTTACCTCAGAAAAATCAATAGCAAATTTAAAAAATTATCAATAGTTTCGGGGGGGGGGGTAACGAGAGGATATATCCTCTTCCCTAAAATATGTTTTAACTTTTAAGAAATAAGGATTGTATGCAATCTTGGTTGTTGTAATCTTGTTGGAAGTAAAAGTTTGTTTTACTTCAGAAAAATCATTAACAAACTTAAAGAAAATTCCACGTTTAAATATAATGAAATTGTCAGTTTCTATATGATATCCTTATTCTACAATGAAGTACCTCGGGTTTTTGCCGATGGTCTATCCCTAGGAATGGACTAAAAAACCTCTTTTCGTGCGGATTCCATTCTATTCTTCCTTCTGCTATTTCTCCCCCCCCCCCCTTCTAGTTTGTCTGTTGCCTGCAAAGTATTAGTGGTAATATACCATTTCTGTTCTTGCTTGGTACTTGCAGACTTTCATACAGACAGCGGCAGAATTGTATGTTAGTCGCGTTGTATGTTGCATGGTATTTAAAGCCTTGAAGTTTTACTTAGAAAATAAATTCTATTCTTTTAATATAAAAAGCACCAATTTTTATTTTTAAAAAGGACACGACACAGTGTTAGTTAAATCGTACATAAAAAAAATTATCCATTTAAAATATTCATCACCGATTAGTTTTTGTTCATTATTGTTTAAATTTTATTTGTAAGTGCTATTTTCCAAAATTGCTTAAATGGTTGGGATTTCATATACATCCATAGTGAAATTAATGTCAATTTGCAAGAGCGTCAATAAACAAAGAAGTCCTTAATTAATTTTCCAAAAAACTTGGAAAATGAGGTTTTACATTAAAAATTATAAGGCAAAATCTGTGCTAAATCGAACTTTCTACAAATGTTGTTTGTGAAAGTTAATAAAATTTAGCTTTTTCATCTACCAGGAAATTATACGTCTCCGTTAGTTAAACAATTACTTAACTAATTAATTACTTAATTAGGGGTATTTATTTTAAGAGTATTTTTAACAATTATTTTATATATCATTACTACAAATGCTTTTTGAATATTGGTGAGCTCCCCCTACCCCCGAAAAACATTTTGGCTACACCCTTGCAATGTGGAGAAAATTAACAGATTACGAATCTACTGGTCTACCATGGGAAAAATAGCCGAAATTGATAAAAAATCGACTTTGAAGGATTAGAACTAAATCCGATTGCCAAATATGTCATAACATGACAAAAAGTGAACACACTTTTTCGTCTGGTAACCCACCACGCATTGATTTTCAATGAAGAAGGGTCCAGACTATCTCCTAAGAGAATTGAAACACATGGAATCGCAAAAAGAATTTTGGATAATCAAGTAATAGAGTTGCGCAATTCAGAATGATATTCTGATTGCGTGGCACGAGCCGACGTGTATCGAGCCAACAGGTTAAAAGTGTACCACTAGCGCACAAACACCTGTTTATAAGGGGGAGGAAATCAGCGACAAAGTAACATGGTATCAGGAGCGCACAAACTCTAGTTTATCAGGGGCTCACTTCTTCATTTCACAGGAGTGAACAAAAATAGATTTATTTTACTAAGTAAAGGATAGGTTTTCTTTATTTTAAAGAGCCAAATCTCCAAAACTGTATTTTCCCCCCCGGCTAAATTTGTTACTCAGTGTATGCAGTATACATTATTGACACATTAGACAAAATCTATATATATAAAAATGTTATGTTGGTTTGTGTACTTTTCAAAAACTCAAAAAGTTCTGCACCGATAGAGCTGAAATTTTAGCATGATATATAATCCGCATCAAGGATTGTTTTTATCTATTTTTTAAGAAGACGGCTTTCGAATATGACTGAGGAAGAGCGAGCATCCGTACGAGAGAGGAACAGACTAAGCACCATCCAGACACGTAACGTGGACTCGCATATGGCTGAGGATATTTTGCATAGAGTACGCCTTGAAAATTTCAATATGACCTTAGAATTTACAGAAGGCATTTACAACGAAGCATTGATAAATATTGAAGACAAGTGCTTAGCTATTGCAAATAAAGTTCTTAGTCAATTAGGAATGCCAGCACCAACCCGAACTGAAACTGCTGCATTTGATGTAGATTTACGCCGTGAACAGAGTTACAACATTGATGATCTTCAGGCATATGTCCAATCGAACATTTCCAAATTAACGCGTGAACAGAAAGGCATTTATGATCGCATAATGCAAATGATAAATGACGGAGTTGGGGGGGATCTTCTTCTTGGATGCGCCTGGCACGTACGTACATTGCAGTTGACTACGAATATGCGTGCCCAGTTGCAGAATGATCCATCAGCTGAGGTATTCTCACGACAGTTACTGGAAATTGGAAACGGACAGCTGCCAGACGATGAGACGTCTAGACGAATATCATTTCCCGATCATTTTTGTAATTTAGTAACTTCGAAAGAAGAACTGATCGAAAAAGTATTTCCTGACATTCAAATAAATCATAGAAATCACGATTGGCTCAGTGAAAGAGCTATCTTTGCCGCAAAGAATAAAGATGTCTATCAACTTAATAATGTTATTCAATCCAGTATTCAAAGTGATGAAATTACTTATAAGTCGATAGACACAGTTGTGGAAGCAGATGAAGTAGTTAATTATCCAACGGAATTTTTAAACTCATTTGATACCACCACACATACTTAAATTGAAAATAGGTGTGCCAATTATCCTCTTGCGGAATATTAATCAGCCAAAACTCTGCAACGGCATGCGACTTGCAGTTAAGAAATTGATGAATAACGTAGTGGAAGCAACGATTTTAACAGGGCCTTTCAAAGGTGAAGATGTCCTCATTCCTCGAATGCCTATGATCCCGACCGATACACCATTTCAATTTAAAAGATAGCAATTCCCAATTCGATTGGCATTTGCAATCACAATCAATAAAGCTCAAGGTCAATCTTTAGAATTGTGTGGTTTAGATTTAGATGCGGATTGCTTTTCACGTGGACAACTGTATGTTGCGTGTTCCCGAGTCGGCAAACCAGATAGTCTTTATATCTACGCAGACAGTGGAAAAACAAAAAATATTGTATATCCACAAGTATTGCAAAATTAAACTTATATGAAATGTATTCTTTGTTTTGTTTCTCATTTCTCAACCATTCACTCACAATGTGCCACAGCGAAGCGTGGCAGAGTACAGCTAGTATGATATAAATTATTATCGAAAACGATCATTAGAAAAAACTATTTTAATAACGTTTGCCATTCTATAAGTTAGAATTAAAAATCGAACAGTGGAGAACTTGCGTATTTTTTTAAAATGGTCGAAAGCAATACATTTTAATAAAGAAAGCAAAGCTGAATCTGAATATGTAAGTTATATTGCGATTAAAAATTTATTTAATTAAATATCGAAAGAAGGAAAATCGTAAAAACAATTGAATCGTGACGTAACCGCAAAACGTTCCATCATTGACTGGTTAGATTTGACGTCACTTTTCGACGAAAAATTTTCTCCTTCATTTGTTTATTTACCTTTGATCACCGTCTCTGTACTACGTTTTTCTTTGCCTGTATTATTATTATACCCAAGCTGTTTACGAAATTTGTTCTTATAGAAATCAAAGCCTATTTTACCTGAATTTGAAAAAAGGGCAATTCGATAACCATCCGGAAATAGATTAGCTAGCTCTGTTTGACTTCTTGGGAAAGAATCCCGATTTCACAAGAGCTGAAATTCGTGGTGTAAAATCTAAAGGGTATGTACCCATTTTACAAACAATTTTTCATTTGCCTTTAACTTGATTGAATAGGATTTATTTTTATTGTATGTGTTCAAGCCCGAAAGCTAATATGCTCACTAGGTGGCGACATAGCCTTCTTCTGTAACCATCTCATGTTTGTTTAGTTATTCTCCAGTCACCCTAAAGCCGGATTTACACTCTACCAATCGGGCCTCCAGTTTAGATCGCCAGTTCTGGGACGTCAGCTAAGCAACCGTTGAGCCGTCTATCGGTGATCACGGGAGAGCGCACGTGATTGGTTGATCGGAGTCGCCGGCGCCAGTAAATAGAAAATATTTGGTTTACTGTAACTAGTAGCCTGGTGACGTCACATGACGTCACTGACTGGCGATCTAAACTGGAACCTCGACTGGTAGCGTGTAAATCCGGCTTAAGTGATTAGAATGAAATGTCTGTTTGCTCAATAATTTAGAAACTGAATTAATATAACTTCAACTTACTAGACATATAACTTAACTAGACATCACTTAGACGATAGATCGTCACAGTGCTCATAGGTATTTAATCCATTTTGGCGGAGTGAAGACATAATTCTCGCCAAACCTTATAGCCTTTTGTTCTCTATAGGGTTGTGGTTTGGCGAACATTATGCTTTCACGCCGCCAAAATGGATTAAATACCTATGAGCACTGTGACGATCTACCGTCTAAGTGATGTCTAGTTAAGTTGAAGTTTAGTATACCAACGAATTATTTATCTCAAGCAAGAGGGCGCCCTTATTATAAAACCCAGAAAAATAGTATAATTACGTGTTGAAGTTTCGCTAGGTTGGAAAATGTTATCGTGTGGCCTTCCGCTGAAGTCGTCCTTCATAAAGGCTTCTCTTATCAGATGATGATCGCATATTACAACAACAGTCTTACTTCCCAGTTGCAACCTGCAAAACAAAAGTGAAAAAGAAAATTAATAATTGACGATACAACTTTTTCAAGTCCAAATAGTATTGCCATTTATAAAAACAATGGACAATTCCCACATTTTTATTTTTTTTTATTTTATTCAATTCTAAATGTTTTGGAAAGGCCATAAACAGAAATATTTCTGCTCAATGTGCTTTTTCTTTTTTTTTAATTGGCAATCAAAGGTTTCAGTTTTGCGAGTTTCTCGCAAATCGCGCCAATAGGGGATATGGCATTGGTATACCAACGCCAACTACTTGGCAGAAACCTCACGATGACCATTAAAACGGAAGAAAGCTTTGACGTCACGGAATTTTTTTAAGTGTTTTGATCCGACTGGTTTTGGCTCGGTTTTGGGACATTTTCTTTTCTTAATACTTAAATAACTAATTTTTATAAAGAATTTTTGTTTAAATATTTGTAATCAGAAAGAAATTCTTCATGAATATAAACTAATTTCACTCGTTTTTAAAAAAAGCGGGAATTGTCCATCGTCTGCTGCTTTTAAAAGTGTTTTCGCAGTTTATTAAGACAATATCGCCCCTCATTTTAACAACTTAAAACACTTTAAAATTATAATTATGTCTAATTGAATATGAGATAAACAATTCTTAAGATTGTTCAACACAAGTGAAGAAAGAAACATGGCTTTAACGGGAAAAAAAAAAAAAAAAATGTGTAAATCGCTTACTGGACTTGTATTCCAATGAGCGACTTCAATTATATTCAACTTCTTCTAAAACTATTTCTTCTTCAGCTGGTTATGATCAAAACTTAAGGTATACATATACAAGTGAGATGATTTTCTTTAAATTTTAGGTAATAATTTCAAACTTTTTGGCAGTATATCCGTATTAAAAATGATGCATTTAAATATATAAACTTTTTTTCCCGTCAATTTTTTAATCAGCTAATTGCAATTAAAGTTACTAATTAGGACATTATTAGAACATACATAAATAAACTTGTAATAAACTTAGAGGCATGATTTTTACTGAAAATAAAAGATATTATATTGACGCATGTTCCTATGGAGAATTTTGAATTTGGCTGCAGTATTTATTTAATTATAAGTTTTTAAATAAAATGTTTAAAAAAATACATAGTTTTTAACAAAAAATTAAGATTAAAATATTTATAAAAAATGTGTTTATAACAATATATGTTAGATTCTCCATAGAAAACACATTCACAACTTGTGCCTTCAAAACAAAATTAGAATTTTGTAAATCAGACTATTTATTATGAAGTTATGACCGTTGGCGTAAAGTCATATAACACCAAATTGTCATTCTTCAGAAAACGAGTTTAAAGTTTACTACACTAATGAACGTGATACAAAACAGGTTCACAAAACTCACCGTAATTTAAAAAGTAAATTGAGTCTCAGAAAGAAAATGGTATTATTTTAAAGGTAATGAATTCGGGAATATTTTAAAATAAAAAAACAAAAATGCAGATTTGAGTCAAATTTTAAAATTCCTAATGTATATGTATACCTTAAGCCAGACTTACAAGGAGACCTTACGGTCTCGGAAATTCAGATCGGGATGAAATTTGGCAAATTGATAGTATACCTTAAGGGTATCCACACTGTAAAGTAATAAAGCGCACTAGCCAGAAGATTACGAGAAAATAGGCTTTAAAGTGTTACGCATAGCTTAGGTACTAGTAGAGATTTTTGATTTGCAACTTCCCGGTGGCTAAGTGGTCAGCGTGATGGATATCCGTACGGGCGATCCGGGTTCGATACCTCGTGAGGTAATTTCTTTTTTTCTTTTTTTTTTCAATTTATAAAGTGACTGTTACAGCTAATTGAAATTTGAATTAAAGATGATATTTTATTTTTAAATACGGTAATGTATTTTTAATAGAGAAAATAGAGATAAATTAAATAGATATAAATTAAAATTCTAATTACCACGGCAAA
This sequence comes from Linyphia triangularis, assembly GCA_963978545.1. Classification (NCBI taxonomy): domain Eukaryota; kingdom Metazoa; phylum Arthropoda; class Arachnida; order Araneae; family Linyphiidae; genus Linyphia; species Linyphia triangularis. Next base: position 12,162,057 of record OZ021723.1, on the reverse strand, counting down.
AAAATTAGGGTAGACTTAATTTATCTATGGATTTTGACATATAGTTTTTATTTGTCAATTATTTATTTATATACATACACCAGAATGACACTTATCATAAAAACATGGAAAACACAAACTGTTTTGACATCTTGCACAATTTATAAAGGAAGATTGTTTACAGGAACAACCTTTTTGTAAAAGATTCGTTGGAAAATATACTTCATTAACATTCATGAAAATATATCTTTCGTCAGAAAACTTGGAAGCATACCAGGCATACCGGATCATTTTATTAAAAATTGATGATGGACTATTGATTGTATTTTTATGCAGTCTTCACGGGTATTTATTTCTCTATTATTTTCAACCAGATACGCGCAATTTTGCATACACTTTAGTAGATTCTTTACCTGTCTATAAAAATAGACGTCGCAAAGTGCCGTTTGGGTTTTGAAAATTTCTGACTACCTGCTTGAGTACAATAGGACAACATTCTTACTCTTCCATATAGAAACTGGTTCTTCATGTTTTTTGGGAAAATCCTTTACTTCTCTACATCTTATAATATCTCAATATTTATAATCACTTGTTTGTGAAAATAGTAAATAGAGTTTTAATGTACCTTCATTAAAAATGCATTACGTATTTAAAAATAAAGTATTATCTTTAATTCAAATTTCAATTAGCTGGAACAGTCACTTTATAAATTGAAAAAATAAAAATTAAAAATTACCTCATTAAAAATATATTACGTATTTAAAAATAAAGTATTTATCTTTAATTCAAATTTCAATTAGCTGTAACAGTCATTTTATAAATTGGAAAAAAAAAAAAAAAAAGAAACTACCTCACGAGGTATCGAACCCGGATCGCCCGTACGGGAATCCATCACTCTGACCACTTAGCCACCGGGAGTTGCAAATCAAAAATCTCTACTAGTGTCTAACCTATGCGTAACACTTTAAAGCCTATTTTCTCGTAATCTTCTGGCTAGTGCGCTTTATTACTTTACAGTGTGGATACCCTTAAGGTATACTATCAATCTACCAAATTTCATCCCGATCTGAATTTCCGAGACCGTAAGGTCTCCTTGTTAGAGGTGAAACGGTTTGAGAAATTCTTTCTTGGGAAAATAATTTTTATTTTTCTCATCTTGATTAAGGGTGAACCTTTTACATGCTTCATGACGAACAACGGTTTATCTCCAAGAAATGATCTGGGAAGTTGGGAAAATTAACCAGAATTGGCCCAAAATGGCACAAATGTGTCGACTGATTTCAGAAACACAAGAGTTATTCAAAATGAAGGAGCATATGTGTATGGCAAGAAATGGAGTACTTATTTAACGTTTGCAAATGGAACTCACGTTGTAAACAAAGTAACTTTGAATTTTTCTCTATCCTTTGACCTGCAGTATGTGGAGCTCCATCGAATGCCGTTCTTTGGAAATAAATATTTTATACATGCTCTTTCAATTTTTTAATAACCCTGTACTTTTTAAATCCTTTATATAAACTTCGATTATGTTTGTTTGTGTTGTTTGTTTGTGTTGTTTGCTTGTTTGTGTTGTTTGTTTGTTTGTGTTGTTTGTTTGTTTGTTTGTGTTGTTTGTTTGTGTTGTTTGTTTGTTTGTTTGTGTTGTTTTTTTGTTTGTTTGTGTTGTTTGTTTGTGTTGTTTGTTTGTTTGTTTGTTTGTATTGTTTGTTTGTTTGTTTGTTTGTTTGTTTGTTTGTGTTGTTTGTTTGTTTGTCAATGGCCTATTAACGCGGAGGCCTATTAACCACCTTGCCGTCATCCAATCGGGTTGAAACTGGCAGATAGATTCGATATCGATGACAATGAATTCTATCAAATTTTGGGGATGTAACTATCACTAAAAAGACGCTTTTGCGAATGCTAATGAACAATCTTTCCATCATACATTCACACTAAAATAGCATTCAACCGACCATTGAAGAAACTCTTTCCTGTTGCCAAAATTTTTTATAATAAATAAATAATAAAGTTGTTTTTATCAGAATAAATAAAAGATATTTGGATGTTAGAGCATAAATACGCGTTAATTTCTAATAAATAAATTTTGAAACTCAATTTGCCTCACATTTTGCTGATAGAAATGTTTTTGATATTGAAAATTAGATGAAAACACCAAGCACATGCTGTCTATAGAATCGACGCTGTGTTAACGAATATAAAAATTGGCAAAGCATATAAAGGATTTATACAAAAAAACTTTTTTTTTACGGATTATATTATTTATAAATACATGTAAAGTATTTATTATAAATACATAGTAAAGAATGGATGGATTTTAAGTTGCACTACTTATATTTTCAAGTAAATTGCGTACTTATCAAAGCTCTGAAAACTATTACTTGAGATGTGAATCAACCACTCCCATTTCAAATTAAATTTGTACACTTACCAAAGTTCTAAAACCTCATTTGTCAGCTGTGAATTAGAGCCGTTTTTTTTTTTTTTTTTTTTTTTTTTTTTTTTTTTTTTTTGCAAATGCAGAAAACATAATTTTTACTTTCAATTACCCATATGTATACATAGAGAAATAAAAGTATACGATTCGGTCAAACAAAAACTTCGTTTCTTTTTTTTACATTTCTTCACGTTTAGGAATATCCTGATTTCAAAAAAGTGATCTAGAAAAAATGTCTGTCTGTGTGTATATGTGTGTACATGGTCAGCATAACTCCCGAACAAATTGACCTACGATATTTAAATTTGGTGTGAGGGTTAATGATGGCTCAAGGACCTACTATTGAGGTTTTAGTCAAAATCGCGCATGCGAATAGGGTAAATGCCATTGAAAAAATCATGTTTTTCAGTAATTGCTGAAAAACGGCTCTAATAATTTTGTTCAAAATTGCTGTGGTAATGCCTCTTAAGGTATTCTAAACATCCCCACCTCCGAAATTCCCATAAAAAGGCTTTAACGGGGTAAAAAGTTGAAAAACAAATGTCTTTAACACAGCGTTCTCTTTCCTTGAGCCTATCTCATCAACGATCGTTTTTTCTTTTTTGTCCAGCTTCACTTACAAGAAATTATAATGTAGGAATTATCGATAAGCAGTATGCCGATCAACTTTTTGGCTGAGTTTTTTTGTTTTTTTTTCTTCTTTTTTTTTTTTCTTCTTTTTTCTTCTCTTTTTTTTTTTTTTTCTTTTTTCTTCTCTTTTTTTTTTTTTTCTTTTTTTTTTTTTCCCTTTTTTTTTTTCCTTTTCTTTTTTTTTTTTTTCTTTTTTTCTCCCCTCAGTCCCATACAAGAATCATCACATAAAATTTCGTCAAACTGTCCATTTTTAATAAATGAATGATGAAAATATAAATACGTTAGATGACACGAATTCACGTCAGAATTATAGTGTAATTGAAAGTTGTGCGATGTTCCACACCCCTAGTTTTTTTTTTTTTTTTTTTTAGTTTTTTTTTTTTTTTTTTAATGGAAGCTACCTTACGCGCATGCGTTATTTTGACGAAACAGGTTTCCTTGCCTACAGGGACCCGTTCAAAAGTTGAACTTCGTAAGTCAATCCTTTCGGTAGTTATGCTGACTACCTTTTTTTTATTCAAGACTTTCCAAACGTGTTTAAATGAAGAAAGAAAAAAAACTAATGTAATACTTCCTTTACCCTTCCTTACATAGAGGTGAATTAAAAGCAAAAAAAAAAAAAAAAAATCATAGTTCGCAAAATAAAAGAACTGGGACACGTCAATAACTCTCCCAAAAAACTTACTTGTAAATTGGACCATACGTTTTCACCAATTCCGTAAGTTTGAGATGGGGACTACTTGTCATAAAAGGTAGGTATCCAACGATCGGTAATCCAATGGGTCCAGGCAGGACTTTTTTTCCATGGCTTCTCTTAACGAACAAAATTGTAATTAAAACGACGAAGAGGGACAGAATCACCAAAGTTGAAATATCCATTCTGGTAACACCTACACCAATGTTACTAGAAAAAAGAGAATCACCCTTTTTATGAAATATCAAATATATTTCATGTGATAAAATTCATTTATCCTTCAAAAAAAAAAAAAATTTTTGATCACCTTATCAGCAAAGGGTGAAAATAGAAGCTCTACATGCATTGCACCCGACCAAAACAAAAGATAATAGTGAAAAAGTGCTGATATCATGCTGTAGTTTTGTCCTTGAATGTATTTTGAAAGATTAGAAGAGTTATCTCTTGTTTATCCACAATTTGCGTCAATTAGATCTCCCTTCGGAAGTTGAAATGTGTGTAACGCACATAATTGCAATTTCTAAGATTCAAATTAACTAATCATACTTAAAATTTTATCAATCTTAGAAAAACTTTCAGTAAAAAAATTAAGAGCCGAAATCCACATTTCAGCTGATATGTAGCATGCCTGACAGGTGCAACTCTCTGCAATAATGTCAGTGACTATTATATCGGCGTAACTGTCGTGATCTTTAGTGTGATTTGGTAAAAGGCGTTGGACCGTAAGATGTTAGAGTAATATTAACAACATCAGATAAACCAAAGTTAAAATACTTCATAATTTTAAAATTCAAACCAAAATAACCAGGCCGGCATAATCAATCTACTAGTTTATTCAATATACACTATAAACGCACAGATTAAATTCCTCAAATGACAGTAACACAAGTTTACTGTCATGCATCCAAGTATTAAAATTAAAATGAAATAAAAGGTAAAAATTCTCCAAATAGGTAAATATTCAATAAATACTAAAATATGCAATTAAATTCAGGCATTGTTATAGTTACTTAAATCGAAGCAGGCCGAGGATAGAGGAAGAAAGGTAATCAACTCACATGGAATTTCAGGGGCAAGCCATCGGCCGCGGGTCATCTCTCGCTCTTCCAAATTCTCGTCCACTCCAAAAAAACCACCGTCTTCACTCCTACACACAGTCAAAACCTCTCCTCGTTTCCCTCGATCTCAACTTTCTCCCGACCTTTTCTGACCCTCGTCACATCTTTTAATTGGTTGACTAACACAGCTTTACTTGGGGGGATGTGTAATAGTTGCTGTTGTTTAACCCCCATGCAAATCGTAGGAAATGTCAGATTACATCGTTACAGTAACATCCGACGAAAATGATCCTGCAACAACCTGATACAGGTTCAATTTTGAATTATGTGTTAGCTGAAGAAATACGTGAGCTCAAGTGGAATTATTTCCCACTAAGACACTTCCGTAATTGAAAATAATATATTTTTTTAGAAAAATTAATAAATTTGAAATTTTTTGGGGCTAACTTGTGCCCCACTTTCATTTTCATGGTTATTCTATACTGTGAATTGGTGACTCCCCTATATAAGTTTCACAAAAAGACATTTTGCGAATGTTACTTTTTTATTGCAATATCGTCAAAACCGGCATAAAATTTTCAAACATTGTCAATTTTGACCAACTTCCAATTTCATGGTTGTTCTATACTTTGCATTGAAGTCTCCCCTACTTATGAATTTAAATTCACCAACGGACACTGTACGAATATAAAGTTTTGATGGAAAAATCGCCGATTGTGGTCTCCCATGTTATTTCAATAAGGATTTATATATATATATATATATATATATATATATATATATATATATATATATATATTGTTATGAATTTTTCCACTGAGACAATGATGGCGCAGTTTTCACGGTTTAAAAATATTTATTCTCTCTTCAGAAAACTCACAAAATTTATTCACAGGCAACAGTTTAATTACTCTCAAGCTTCAATACAAGCTTCAACAAAAATAACTTCGAATTCAGCGATTATACAAGCTCACTCCAATAGGTAAACAAAGCGATCAGCTTTCAACGAAGTCCGAAGTCCATCTGAAAACTTTCCCGTTCTCCAATCTTTTATATACAAGCGCGTGAGACATTCTCGAAATTTCCAGCCAATTCATCGGAAACGAAATATCTCGAAACTTCTCGATTGCTTTAGGTGTTGCCACCTTTTTCTAACTTGTATAATCGCTATTAATTAATAAATAAAATAAGATAAAAATAAATTATTGAAATAATACGTCACTATTTACAATATATACAGACAATTTGTGCAACAATATATATATATATATATATATATATATATATATATATATATATATATATATATATATATATATACATACATATATAAACATACATATATATACATACATATATATATATATACATATATATATACATATATATATATATACATATATATACATATACATATATATATACATATATATATATATATATATATATATACATATATATACATATACATATATATATACATATATATATATATATATATATATATATATATATATATATATATATATATATATATATATATATATATATATATATATATATATATATATATATATATATATATACATATATATGTATATATATATATATATATATATATATATATATATATATATATATATATATATATATATATATATATATATATATATATATATATATATATATATATATATATATATAAACATATATATATATAAACATATATATATGTGTATGTATATAATATATATCTATATATAAAAATTCGGGTGGTGCCGGAAATATTGTTTTTGTATTGAAAATGACTTTCTCTATTCATTTAAGATTAAAGTTTGCCCAGATTTAGGCCAATAACCAATCTTTAAGGCATTTTTACAGTAATGTTAGACATTACTCTATCAACAAGAATCGATGCACAATGGACAATTCCCGCATTTTTTTATTTATGAAGGAATTGTGAAATTGTTTATATTTATGAGGAATTTCTTTCCGATTCCAAATATTCAAACAAAAGTTCTTTTAAAAAAATTAGCTATTTAAATATTAAGAAAAGAAAATGCCCCAAAACCAGTTCGATCAAAACACTCAACTATAGTTACGACGACGAAACATACTTCCGTTTCTATGGTTATCGTGAGATATCTGCCAAATAGTTGGTATATGTTTGGCATCGGTGTTTAGTAGACAATTGAAATATCCCATAACAGTTGGCGCGATTTGCGTTTCAAGCCAAGTTATTTCCGATCTTTTGACGTCACATTAGCTTCAAGCTGAATGAACCGTTTTCTCGCCCAAGTCTAACAGGGGAACTTCGATTGTAAATTTTTAAAAAAAGCGTATTGAGTAGAATTTTTTTTGTTTATGGCCTTTTCGAAACATTTAGAATTGAATAAAAATATAATAATAAAAAAATGCGGGAATTATCAATTAGTTATTTTAATTTCATATTTGTCTAAACTTTTGAGGCAATAATTAATTTTGTTTTGTTATAAATTAATAACTTGAAATATGCACAATTAACTTTTATTACTATAAATAATTGCAAAGTTTGTACAACACATTACATTGAAGCTGCATTACAAAAATTTATTAAATTTATTTTGAAAATCTGTGTGAATTTGTTCATTGTTCAAACTTTTGCATCACATTGTATAAACTTTCCACGAAATTAGTGCAAAATCTACTAAAACTTAGAAAGAAAAGAAAAAAAGTTTTTGGTAACTAAAGTAAAAAACAAGCCGATTTTTTAAAAACAATTTAGATCCATTATTTTAACTAACCATTTTCATGGCAACCATTATTCAGTGACATATCATGTAAAAAATGTAAATGTCTGTTTCCAAACCCTCGCACATACCTGAATATTTATTAGGACTGAATCGACATCTTTCAAGTTTCAAAATAATCTCGGCTGAGATTCGCAAAGAAAGGTACAGTGCGCAAAAAAAAAATCCGAGCGAAGGCTATATCTTCGATTCTAATTATCCGTAAAATCTTACAGTTTGCACCAAAACGTTTTGTTTACGATTTCATATGTTTTTTGTTTTTTTCTTAACGGGCTGTATACTAAGTAAATTTAACTCTATCTCTAAAAATTTCAAAATAACCCCCTACTTTTTATGTTTTCCATTAGATTTAGAATACTTCGTTTACCTTATATCAAATTTCAGTTCATTATGTTGAGAAACACGTCACTCATGAGCGAAAATGTTTTGGCCGATCCTGAGGGCAAATTTCTTTAAAGCGGTGAAGAAGCAAACCATTTGCATGCTTCAAGACTTAAAGCTATTACACAATCCTTTAAAGTGAACCTGTTTATATTTTCTCTAAAATATTGAGAACCAAAAGTCAAAATGAAAAAAATTCTGGAGGGGTTTTCAACCACGATAATTCTGAAAGCAAAAAAAAAAAAAAGTTTCTATTTTTAAAATATTAAACTTGTTTTATTAATTAATAATTATTAAAACACTGTTTAATACAAAAGTTGTATGTTGTTTGACCTTTTATAAAATATCGTTAGAAACAAAAATTGCTAAAATATATTAACTATTTAAGAATTTATGGCTGAAAAAAAAAATTGTTTTAACATTAATTTTCCTATTTTTTAACATCATTTAAATTATTAACTACTCATTGGAAAATTATGAAATTTTGTATTAGAACAGGTTCCCCCCCCCCCCCCCTTTTAAATCTAAATATGGTTTAATGTTAAGCGGTTTTAACTTTTTAAAGTTTGGTTTAGTTATAATGTATAGATGTCACCTCATGATAAAAAAAAAATTATGTACAATTAATAAAGACCTTCCATGATTTACAACGGTACTTGACTTTTGTTATTTCTTCAATGAGAATACAAAATATAGCAATCGTTCGGAATTTTTATTTTTTCAGAACCCGACGAACAAGATAGAGGCCCCAGCACCATGATTTTAACATTTCATTTGAAATCAGCATGTGATAATAGGAATCAAAATACAGTAAAACCCCGATTATCCGAGTTTCCGCTTTAACCGAGCCAGATAATATTTCTTTAATTTTTTTTACGCATGATATTTTCCTTTGTCAAAACTAGTACCAAAAAAAATTGGTACTTGATCTGTCAAACACTCAAGAAAACAAAATGTTTACATTCCTTTTCATTGTATGACACTGCTCCTCCTATCGCGTCGCTAAAGGTCTTAAGGCTTAAGTAAGAGAACTCTTTAAGCATTACTATATATTATTAATTGCATGTGGTTTACCTATAGTATAACATTTGTACTTGTCAAAACATACATTTAAACCGATACGATTTATTTTATTTTTCGCTTTAACCGAGTTTTTCGGTTATCCGAGTTGGTCTTGGTCCACATTAACTCGGGTGATCAGGACTCTACTGTATACATAAAAAAAAAATAATGTTGATTTTTGACAATTGCAATACTTTCAACGTCTGATGGATAAGAAAATAATATAACCCATAAAAACAAAGTTTTTAATATAAATCCTTTATACGTATTGCCAATTTTTAAATTCATTAACACAGCACCGATTCTGTAAACAGCCTACGCTTGGTGTTTGCATCTAATTTTAAATATCAAAAACATTTCTACCAACAAAATGTGCGGAAAACTAGGTTTCAAAATTAATTTATTAAAAATGAACGTGAATTTATGCTCTCGCATGCAAATATCTCGTTTATTCTGATTAAAACAATTTATTATTTATTAAAATAATGTTGGCAACGGAAAAGTGTTTCTTTCATGGTCGGTTAAATGCTATTTCAACGCGATTGGATGACTGCAAGTTGGTTTATTAGTATTCCGTAAAAATGAAGTTTTAGTGACAGTAGCAGCCACCAAAATTTGATACAATGCATTCTAATCGACATCGAATCTATCTGCAAACTTTCAACCCTATTGGATGACGGCAAGATGGTTAAATTGCCCGCCATCGACATACTAAGCCAGCCAACCATCCACCAACACACATATACACAAATTCAAAGTTAATATAAAGGATTTAATAAAAAACAGTTGGGCTTTTTAAGTAATTTGTTTTAAAATTAGCTAAACCTGCGAGAAAGTATTAACATTTTGATATATCAATAAGTCAAAGCTTAAATAATAAAGCTCATGGTTAATTAGTTTTTGAAAAATTCCAACAGAAGTAATGAAAACAAACAGTTGGAGGATAAAATCAGGTTTAACCCATTAACCTCTGGGTTGCTACTGGCAATCAGTGAGACAATTATCTGTACTTCAAATCTTTTTATTGAACACATTACATAATGTGCATCTGCTGCTTTCACATTATAACTTAGATGCTCAATCCAGAAATGAACCGAGGTTGAGATTTCATATTATAAGCACTTAGGACCAATTTTTTTTTTTGCAGTTAAAAAAAGGCATAAATATATTGGTGAAAAAAATCATTCAGGGATGAGAAATGAGCTCAACATACTCTAGAACCATATTTACATAAAATATTAAAGAACTTTGCAGAAAGACAATTTTTTTGACACAGAAATTTTCACTTCGACTTAGCATATAACTAATCTGAATCTATAAAGGCAGAAACCACAAAGGTCACTTAAAATTCTAATTAAACACTGCTTGTTGCAATAATAACCAGCTTACATTTTGGACATAGTCAACGTGGTACAGCTCGTTTATTGTTTTTCAAAGTATTAAAATCAGTGACAAACACTGACAGCAAATAACTTCATTCGAAATAATTGTAGCGTATGGGTCAAGCCAATACTGAAATGAATTGATAAAATAGCTATAATACATCATCAATGAATTTAAAAAGTTGACATTCCAGTGTTTCAAGAGCGATTTTTTTTTTTTGCTCTATAAGGCCTAAGGATACAGTCAAACCCCGTTAAAGCGAAGTCGATGAAGCCGCTAAAATTGTTCGTGTTATACAAATCAATTAACGCTAAGTTTTAGGTACAGGGAACTGCTTTTATTTCGCGTTAAAAGGATTTCTTGTTAAGCGATTTCACGTTAAGGGGGTTTGACAGTACATTTTCCAAATCACATTGCCCTCCTACATATTGCTTTAAAGTTCATAAAATTTAATACCATTCACAATAATAATAAAAGCTGATTAGAAAAATTTGAAAGGTTAATAAAAGATTTTTTTTGCTATTAACCAAGTAGAAATTATCTTCATGAACTTCTTTCTCTTCAAGTGACACGTCTTGGACAAGAAACAAAAAAACAAACTATGGTTAATTTTTAAATTAAACGTTTTCATCGTCATTAAATTAGTGTTAGAACTGAATGCATTAAATTTTGTGTCTGATAAAAAAAATTACTTAATTATTCAAGACTCAGTCAAGTGATCAGATGCCCACTGCTTATCTATTACCATTTCCCATAAAATCATCAAATCCCTTATTTGAGATTTAGAGTAGACAAAGCAGTACTAGATTTCATGTACATGCTTTGATACAGCTTTTATAAAATCTATCAGCTTCTTTTACTTCATTAATTCTTATCACTCACTTTGTGGAAAAACGTTAGCCAAGTAACAACTCACAAATGCTTGTTCAATTCTTACATTACATATAAATTTGATCTCTAACATTAAATTTGAACTAAAGCTTTTTGTTCAAAGAAAGCAGCATTCAACCTTACTTTGGTCTTGTGTGTAGTTCAGATATCAAAGGCTGCATAAAGCAAATTTTTATAATTCTATTTTATGACAATTTTTAAAGTGATGTCTTTTTTTGCTCCATAAACCCAGGGGAGCAGGGGGGGGGGGGGAGGTTGCACACCAAGACAGAAAAGAGAATGAGGAACTTGCACAAGTGAGGAAAATGAATATTTTTTGTATTTTCTAGTGTTATCCAAGGAATATATTTGAGCAGTGCAATTATTTTTTATCTTTATGCTTTCAATTAGTCAAAAATCGAGTTTGAAATTAGCCGAAATCAAAGCAAAAGTCACGTGACCAAAAACGCATAAAAAAACAGACGTGGTTACGCAGAGATGAAGTAGCAAAACGATGGAGAAACCTTCACTCATTCCTCGTATAAAACAGGTTTTAGACTGATTCATTATCTGAGCGTTGATATTTCACGAAAAAGTGGCTTTTTCCCACCAAATCGCAAAGTGAAAAACTAAATATTTTTTTAACTATCTATCCGAGCTCAAATTTTTTAAAGAATGGTATTGTTTATCATGATTTTTTCTCTACTTTTATTTAAAAATAAAACCTAAAAACGTGAAAGTTCCTCATTGGAACAGCCAAAGACCAATTTTCAAATATTTTAAATATTCTCGTTTTCCATCACGTTCTAAAAGTTCAATAACTATTTGGATTTGGTTAACATCGCATTAATTCATCAAGCCAGTTTAAGTAGGCAGCTCTACAGAATAAAAGTGCAATCATGGCTCGAACCACATGCATTTAAATATTACAATCTTGTTTAGCATTCTGTTGCGATTAAAAATGAATCCCGCATAATAAAACAATTATTATACTCTTATTAAATCGAAAATCATATAAGCAAATAATAAAAAAAAAAAATTGCCCACCTCCCCACCAAAAAATTCAATTTTAAATGAAATTACAGTGTCTACTAAACTCATCTTACTTAAATTTATTTTGCAAAAAAAGAAATGCTTTTCTAAAATCCAAGGGACATAAGTGTTGCTCAATCACAATGTTAAAAATTGCTTTGTACTAAACAACAATACTTTTCAAAACATTGCTTTAAAAGTTACGAGATATAGTACCATATCTAACAGCAACAGAAGTAATTAACAAAGTTTGAGAGCATGATGAGCTTAGTCTCATTGATATTAGCAGATCAAAAGTAGGTTAAGATTTTTACTTTTTCAGTAGCATCATCTATTGCAGGGTTCCCATTCTTAATGAAGGACTTTCAAGGACCTTTTTAAGAAAATTCAAGGACCATAAAATTACATACTTTAAATATAACAGAGTTCCCATTGAAATCATATATTGAACAGGGTTCCCACTCAAATCACAGAATGAAAATCAATGACTTTTAAGGACCTAATCAATGTTTTCAAGGACCTTTGAAAATTGTTTTCAGGCATCATATCAATAAATAAATTTTTAATAAAGTATATTTTGCCCAAAAAGTTACAAATTGGTGGATGCGTAATACAAATATGTCGGAAAATTTTGATACGGTGCAAATACGTGACGGTCATGCGGGGATAGCAAGTCCGAGTTGTATGTTTATAAATTTTGCAGTTAGCCACATAACATCTGCAAAAATTAAGGACTTTTAAAGACCTATAAGTATTTTCAAGGACTTTCAAGGCCTTGAAACCAGTTCAAAAATATTAAGCACTTTTAATGACTTTCAATGACCGTGGGAACCCTGTTGAAAATCAATGACTTCCAAGGGCCAAAATAATATTTTTTAAGGATCTGCGAAAATTTATTTTCATGCATCAGGTCTTGAACGTGGGACTTTACAGCCGCTTTGCCTAGAGAGTTAATATCAAAAAATCTCTCAGCACGATTAGTATTTTGCATTGAAAACGGACTTTGGTGATGGTTTTTGATTTTTTGGCTCGTAAAACGAACACACTAATCTTGCATGTTCGTCTCCCAGAGTACAGTGTGTAACTAAAACCATTTGATTTCTACTCGAACAATCAGCAAATATTCACCAAATGATGTTCAAGTTGATGCATGCTTAATACAAATATACCAAAATATTCTGAAGCAGTGCGGATAAGTGACAAAAATTAAAGACTTATATAAACCTCTAAGCATTTTCAAGGCCTGGAAAACCAGTTAACAAATATTAAGCCCTTTTAATGACCATGGGAACACTGTCAGGGTTCCCACTCAGATCACAGAATGAAAATCAATGACTTTTAAGGACCTAGTTAATGTTTTTAAGGACCTATGAAAATTCGTTTCCAGGCATCATATCTATATTTATATTTTTAATAAAGTATATTCTACCAAAAAAGTTAAAAGTTGGTGGATGCGCAATACAAATATGTCGGAAAATTTGATACGGTGCAGATAAGTGGCGGTCATGCGGGGATAGCAAGTCCGAGTTGTATTTTTATAAATTTTGCAGCTGGATAACATCTGTAAAAATTAAGGACCTCTAAGCATTTTCAAGGACTTTTAAGCACCTCTAAGCATTTTCAAGCACTTTCAAGGCCTTGAAAACAAGTTCAAAAATATTAAGCACTTTTAATGACTTTCAATGACCGTGGGAACCCTGCACTGTATAAAAATAAATGATAATACAAAATTTTCACCATTAATGTTCAAATGTGACATTGCATTCTTTTTTAATACTCCTAAATGAATCAATCCTATGATCTAGTAATATGATAAACGACAAAGTTGACACCCTTGAAAGTGACAATTGGTTGCTTAAAAATTCAAGGACCTCGTCTTTTTTTTTTAAAAGGACTCTCAAATACCAAATTTCCTCACAAAATTTTCAAGGATTTTCCATGACCTTGGGAACACTGTATTGGACAAACAAATGTTTTTATTTTATTTTTTAATTCAATGTTTAATTTAAAATTCATGTGTTTTTATGCCAGAAAAAAATAATATTTTATCAATAATTTGTCAGTCATGTGTGCAAGAAAATGTTGTATTGGGCGTATGGAGCAAAAAAAGACTGAAGAGCACTTTTAACAAAGGGAAAATGCTAACAAAATGATGGCCTTAATTCTTGCAAACACACTATTTTCCAACTTGATTATCCAAATTGGCTTTATTAAACATTAAATGATCATTTCTCAAGTGAGAATACTTCTTTGTACATAAATTTTACATAACTAAATAAATATACAATATACTCATTAGCAATACCTTTTATACAAAGAGTACAAGAAAGTAAAACTGGTTATATTGCATTTTATTGAATACTGAATGAGTATTGTTCATATTTACTTATACATCATCATAATAAAGTTTATAAAATTGATTGAGGCATTTATAATAAATAGTAAAACTCGGGAGTACCTTTTCTAAGTTTCATCTATATGTAATGAAATAAACTTTAAAGATGCAAGTTTTAAAAAATTCAAAAATAAAAAATAATAAAATTTAAAAATTTATACATAACTCAGGAACAATAAAAACATTCAAGTTTGATTTTTTTTTTTTCTAAATTCATTTGGAAATAACGAGTGAGGTAAAAAAAAATTCTCTTTTTTTTTAATTTCATTTAAATAATGAAATAAAGGCAAACGTAAAGAAATAAATAGATATTCGCGTAAGAAAAACTTTCACACTAAGCAAATCGAAACATCTGCAATAGAATCTTAAGATACCATTACAAATTATGAGTGAAGATCGTTGACAACTTCCAAGAGTATTTTTCACTCCTTTTTGTGTAATAAAAAAGGAGTCCAGAACAGAGAATGTACATTGGCTCTTGTGAGACACAAAACATTTTCATAACATGTATCGAAAAAAACTACACAGAGTACATAATTACAAGAAACACCAACAAAAAAACTAAAAGTCCCAATTTAAAACACATTAACACGAAACGTAATGTATACATTGATGAAATTGAATCTGAATTCATATGGAAATGGGTCCACGGAGAGAACATCACACATCATGAACTGAAGTCTCTTAATAAATAGCACAGCTTTTCGCACTGCAAACACGACGAAAAAGTCCCCGCAGTCATTTTTACTTCGAACATGAAACGAGTTCCTCGAGACTATTTTACAGCTCTCACTAACAAAAGTGTCACATTGAAAAATTTATAATGGTGAAAGTCAGCACAATTATGATTGCATGAGTTCCGTAGATAAAATGTTCCATAAAAAAAAAACATACATTCAAGTGTGCAATTCCACATTCGTCAAAGCAACAGTCCGTTGTGTTAGTATTTTTACACAGCTGCAAATCGAACCTCAAAAAAAAAATTAAATAATTTTTGAAGCAGTGTACACATTTATACAGGCAAAGAAAGGAAAACCACGTAGAACCAATCGCGTACAGAAAACACAGATTTCTGTTCTACGATTCCTCGCAGCACACACAGACTTCACAAACTATTTGACAATTGAATCTTCGAAGACTGGAATGATGTGCTTGTCTATCTACAGAGCTATCTTGCATGCAGTCTCTTCAGAGTGACACATGCTCAAACTTCTTCATTGGCACCTATTAAGACGATGACCTGGGGGCTTTCTTCTACAAGTAAAAGAATAAAAAGCTTTATTACGCTATTTCTAGTTAAGTTTATTTCTGTACTTATTATTAGAACTATAGAACATACATTGAATTACTACAATTGGCAGGGTATTTTTATTTTTTATTTTTCTTTCAATTCCTCATACAAAAACAAAAAATTTACATGAACTTTAATCCATTAAAGACAACTTTGAGATAATTAAAAACAATTACTTTTTATCCTGTACCTTGTTTATTTAGATCATTTAAAGTATACTTTGAATTTTTAAGAATTTTTGGAAAATTACTTTTATGATATTTAAAAAACACTAAGTGGAACCATAATCGCAATTTATTAGCAAAGAAAAAAACTAAAATGTCAATTGGCAAATTTTCTTACCAACCGTCGTTTATGGGTTAAGAAAGATTGACCAATTTTATTTTTTTTTCATATAATTTCACAGGCACCAATTTTTTAATTATATTAAAGCATACAATTTCAAGAAATTAATAAAAAAAAAATTAAATTTCACTTTTTATTTTGTGAAATTAGTTTGTTTTTTCAACCAATTCACATATATATATTTTTTAATAGTACTACTCCTCAGTCAAATTTCAACACTTCTCTATTACTTATATTTTTTATAGTGTATAAATTTAAACTAAAGAACTAGGGAGGATTTTTGGAAATTTACTTACAACTCTTAATTTGGAGAAAACAATTGCTATCAGTACATTGATTTAGATATGAAAATTTTCTAAATTTTACCTTTGTTTAATTCACAAAAAAAATTCTGAGTAATTTAAAAAAAAAAATTCTCCCTAAATTTGAAAACGATTATTCTAAATTCAAATTCTACAAACAGTTAAGCTTTAGATACTTTAGTTACAAAGCTTTAGCATTTTGAACATTTGTACGACTACGAAAATGCAATTCCGAGAAAAGAGCATTTAAAGGACAGGGTCATGTCCCACGTGTCAGCATGTTATATATGTATATTTGACCAACTCATAAGTAATTACTTTTCCATATTAACTTTGCCATGAACAAAAACATAGCTACAAGATTCAGGGTTTCTGCCAAAATAAAATGTCACAAATCCATGACTTTGTAAGATTGAACTAAATAATTTTCCATAACTCAAGAAATCAAATCACAAAAAGAAAAAAATACTACTAATAATAATAAAATTTGAAAAAAAATTAATAAAAAAATACTAATAATAATATCCTCTATGAATTATAATAACACTAACATAATAAGTAAATATCAATGCACCATAAAATGATTTTTATAAAGTTTTTTTTTTTTTTAATTAAAGTAAAAAATCCTTGTTTCAGTAACTTCCAAATCTAATCCGAAGAAAAAGGGGAAAATAATTTTCCATTCTTTAATATTTCAGTGTTAAGAAAGCTAATCAATTTTTAATAATACAGAAATATTTGAAGAAAGAATAAGTCAATAATAATAAATTATATCATCAAAAATCAAATGTTTTGATATAAACTACGCAAAACTGAAGAAAGAAGACGGGAAAAAAAATTTAAAAATATAAACAACATGCTTATCAAAACTGTCCATATTAGTTCTCATATTATGAATTTTTTTCCCGCCTATGAGACCTTACTCGTGTGATGTCACAAATTTGGAGTTCAGAAATGTTTTCATTGGCCGTGGTTTTTAACTCTGACCGTTGTTTCCGCAAAAACGTAAATAAAAACATAGATGAATTTTTGATGAGCTAAATAGCGATCATGGTTTTTATGATGTCCCAGTAACAGGATTTTACTTTAAACGTTTAGAAATCCATAAAATTCACTGTATTTCCATTACTTATGGCCATTTGTTTGCTCAAAATCATGACTTTCCATGGCAAAATTTACCCTATGTCCAAATTCATGACTTCCCATGACAATTCCTGACTTTCCATATGCACAGAGACCCTGACTTTAATAAAACAAAAATAATGGATACATAAATTCAAACGAATATACAGATGGAACACGAAATAACAATCGCTCTTTATACCAACTATGAGATTATTTGCAACTAGATAAACAAGTCTATTTGCCAGTGACTTTGTCAAAGTGCTCAGTAACGAGTTATCTCAAGAATGGCAAGTAAACTCAGTTTGTCAACTATGCGTATTCGCACAGCTGACATTAAACATGTTGATTGAACCTTGGAGACTTCATGAAATGTCTGTTAAATAACTACTAAACTTGCTTCAGTCACAGATCTCTAAAACAGGGTGATGGTTGCACCTTAGGTGCATAGTAGGTTCTCAAGCCAGACTGAATTTTTCAATAATCTGTTACTAAATATTAACCATAAACCCATTTGTCTGATTTGGTAACTAATTTTAAAGAGCATAAACATGGAGGAAAATTCTCGGAATGACAAAAAGTGCCTCATCACAGCATGCCAATTTTCACAACTAAAGTGTTTTTTATAAGTAAATATTTACGATAGTTGTGGATATGTTTGACATGCAATAAATGTTTCAGATTAATTCATAGCTTTTAATCGTACAGTGGCAGAGATTGGAAAAACAATGGAGTATGTGCATTAAGAATATATCTGATAGTGTACAGAACAAGTAATACAGCCAGAATTTTTTTCCAAGAGGATTTTAGGCAAGTTGTGTCTGATAAAGGTCTATATAGTGTACTAAAAATAATAAAATTGTAGAAAAGGAACATCTCAGAAAAAAAAAAGCGGAACTCAGTGTAAACGCGGAAGATTTTTACCCCTGATAACTTAACCCTTACAGGACCATAAGATGTCCAAGACTAAATATGCCAATACAACACAATATTTTAGCTATTGTGGGTGTAAAGTAAGAGAATATCATCAGAAAAACATAGCAGGGTGTATAGGTTTCCTATAATTTCATTGGAAATATTTTTCCCTATGGACCATAAAAGTAAATAAACGAAGAGTTAGGTTTATTATATCGGTATTTTATTTATTGCTTTGTAATAAAAAACATAATAAAAATTATCAGAAAAGTAAAATAAATAGTTATGATATTCTACGAAACAATTTCGTTTACTTGTGAAGCACAAGTGGACATTGCACATAACACATTTATTATGTGTCCTATTTTCTATACGTTTTTTTTTATTCGTTCAGAAACACATTTGCCGCCATGGACATACGTTTTATTTTGACATTCAGTAAAAAAATATCGATTCAATAATGATTGAACAATCGATAACGATTTTTGTAGAAGGGAAAAATATTCCCCTTAAGCGTGAAAGGGTTAACTCGCACACACAAAAAAATACCTAAATATTCGGTCAAGCAATGCATCTACAAATTGTTTAAAAAAGCTTTTTCTTTTCATACATTGTCACACACAGTAAATATTTTTCTACAATTTGAACAAAGCATGAAATTTTGCAAGAAAATTATTTCTGTTATATAATATTATCTTTAGGTAGTATATTTTTTTAAAATTCAATTTATCTATAGCACATCTAAGTTTCAATAATGTGATATATACTAGATAAGTTTGTATCATACAACACTTCAAATAATTAATGAAGGTAGAAGGCAAATAAAAAATAACGATACGCAAATAAGTAAAAATATCAGATGAATCAGATATAAAAATTCTTACCTGATGAGTAGGACATAATAAAGAAAAATTTTCAATATCCATCTGACAACCTATGGACATTAACCCAAATTAGTATAAACATACAAATACTAAAATTATGATGTAAATAGTACGTCGTACAACACTCAAGTGTACTTGTTCCATTAAAATGAAAATTTATATGTATTCAAATAAGGGTTGTTATGCAAATAACTTAATCAATAGCATGACTTCTTCAGAGTGGCAACAAAATTCAGGAAAAAAAGTTCCCGGACAATTCCCCCGACAGATTTTTAAAAATTCCCTGATTTTACGGTAAACTTTTTTTTTAAATTTCACAAATTTTTCCAGATGTATAGAAACCCTGATCAAATAGAACATGTATGCTAAGGAGATAACATGCCAATTTTTTAAAAATAGTTTTGGTGGCAATGAAAAGTTTAAATTTTTCCATAACATTAAACTTCCAATGTTTACCACAACGAATCTTCCGATAAATAGCGCTAAAATACAGAAGAACGGGAAAATGTGCCTGAAAATTTCCCTGATTTTCGTGAAATTTTATAAAGCTCCCAGACATTTCCCCGATTATTTCTAGAATCAGAAAGCTACCTGACATTTCCCTGATTTCCAGGTTCTGCGGCCACTCTGTTCTTTGAGTAATAAAAAATATACTTAAAAATAGATGCAACAATTCCTGTGAATACTGTTGAAAGCCCATCAAAATCCAAGGTTAGTTTTACACATAAATACAAGTAACAAAGTTCTATAAAGAATAAATACAATATCTGATTCAGTTAATTAATTTACTAAAATAGAAATTAACTTTTTAAATGGAAATTAGGCAGTTATAAGAAATATTTTTTTTACACGTTAATTATACAAATGTCCGATTTAAAAACCTAGTATCTAACAAAATCTTAGATATGCAAGGGTTTATTTATAATTATTTTCATTATTTGAATGCCCTTTCAACACGAACTGCATAGAGTGGATATAAATAGGCCTATTATCTATAGAGTGGTAAAAAAATTCGGAAAAAAAAGTTCCTAAATAATTCCCCCCGATAGATTTCTAAAAAATTCCATGACTGACTGTACGGCTAACTTTTTTTCAAATTTTCCTAACTTTTTCAAATGCGTAGACATTCTGAGATAAAATAGAACATGCATGCTAAAGAGATAATATGCCAATATTTTAAAGATAATTTTGGCAGTGCGAATTAACCCATGCATGAATTCACACATCCGCACATTATGGTTAATTTTTTTTTTAATTCTCTACTTTATAAAATCGGAGATTATACAAGCTGTTTCGTTACCTCCCTGCCACTTTTCTTTGAAAATAACGTCCTTTTCTGAAAAAAATGCAAAATTTTCGTTTATTTTCCAACTGAATGCAACATACGGATCGTCCCCTCCGAAATCGTCAGTTATGCATGCATATTCATCTGCAAACCTGTCTCGCACATACCAGTGACAGACTGAAGTCATTGAATGGCTGCTGATACCATGTGCGTTATTAGTAGGTAGATTGTAGGTCCCACAATTCCCAAATGTAATTTCATACGTTCCTTAATTAAGAGTATTTCTCAGGCTTTTTAACATCCCTTCTTGCACAAAATAAAGAAAAAAGGTAACCTCATTCGTGAATCCATGGAAAACGTAAATTAACATTATGCCTTAATAAAATTAATTGAATGGATTAAGAGAGATGCATAGAAATAAAATTTCGAACAATAAGATTATTATTTTAAACCACAAAACTACATACTAAATGAGGCAAAAAATCGTTTTCATAAAACATGACAAGCACAGGTTTCATACTATTTTGACAGGAAAAAAATGCAAGGACTTCTTGAAAAAAAAATTCTATGTCCCTTTACCTGAATGTATGCAGTAGCACATTGATTTTTTTTAGAAGGATATTTCAGTTCTTTATTTGATTTACATTAAAAATATATATTAAATTCATATATCACTTTCAGTAAAACAAATTTTTTTAAATAAAATGTCAAAATGAAAATTTAAAAAAAAATCAAGTACAGGATCTAAACTTTCTCACTTATGGATGCCTATAAATTTATTTGTTACACATCTGTAACATAGCACTGGGTTATAAAAACAAAAAATCCGATAGAATCAATTTTAAATATTAAGTTATTTAGGGTTCTAATGTATTATATTGACAAAAAGCACAAGGTAAGAAGAAAAATAATCATGTCCGTAAAGGATGCAGTCAGATTGAATTTGGGGGATTTTTTTTTTTTAACACTGAGGATGCAGGTGGCGCGATTCTAAGTTAGAGGATAACCAAAAATCTAACAGAAATACGCAAATAATGGTTCCAGGCTTAACAATGATCCCAGATAGTAAAAATATAAAAAACGGAACATCAATAGGCGGGAGGGAGGGAATTAGCCGGGTAGGCTTAGCTGCTGAGAATAGGAAAAGGTCGGAATCGTAGTACTCCCAAATCGGTCAACTAGCCGGATATTGAGGGGCTTTTATAAAAGTACATGAATTTTTTTTTTGTTCATTGGCATCTGCACCGGAAATGCGAGAATGGGAAAAAAAAATTCAAAAATTCAATGATTTAAGAGTAATTAGACAAAATTCCCTGAATTCCAGGTTCTGTAGCCACCCTGCCTTTGGAAATATTTAACTGGCAAACACTGTTTGGTAGTAAGAAAAAGTTAAAAATTTTCTATACCATTAAACTTCTAATGATTACTACCACAATTCTCTGGGTAAATGCACCAAAAAAAAGGATGAACAGAGAAACGTACCTGCAGAACAAAGAAAATTTCCCCGATTTTCATTAATTTTTTTTATTCCTCGATTCTTTCCAGAATCAGAAAGCTCCTCAACATTTGCCTGATTTCTAGGTTCTGTGGCCTCTGTCTATAGTTTTGGGGATTTGTTCCTTTAAAATGTAGCATTAAACAATGTTTTTTTACTACTATAACAATGTATTTTTTACTACTACTGTAGCAAAATCCACATGTTTTTCCTCAGAATTCCTATAAATTGACTGATCCTCAAATATTCGATTTTGAAATTGCACAGCCATATATTTGTATACATAAAACTATTTCGAAATCTAAAGATCTAGTGAAAGAAAACTGTACTCTTCCATGAGCTTGTGCCTAGAGTATGAAGCAGTGGAAATATAATAATCACTTGTATTTTTAAGTTCTACTTGTGTTTTTAAGTATAGGAAAGCATGATGTCATATCCCCAATGTCAAAACCTATGAGGTCACGTATATATTGAACTCCAACTTAAAAAAGCCATACCCCCATATCTAAGATTAAAAACAAAACTATCAAAGAATAAAAATATGTGTTTATTTCAAAGCACATATTTTTAACATTTGCGATTCATAGAGCAAAAACTTTTCTTCCGTCAACGAAAGATCCTAAATTCAATACCAATAAAAATCAATTCAATGATATAGAATTATATATTTTAAAAGATGAATCAGAAAGTGTAAAATACATTCACGAAAATTGGGAGTAAGGGTATTTTAAGTTAAGCTGGTAGAATAGTTTTCAAACAATTCTTTTCTTTTTTAAATATAAGGCAATTTATCATCTGTAGCTAATCTAGTTTAAAATAGGAATTGTATGCAATAGGAAAGTTTTGACTCTCTCAACAACATAATCCAAATTTCTATTTTTCAGCTATTCTACATGATTTAATCTCAATTTTAATACCTCAACCTCAAGCGGCACAGTGAGTTTTCTAAAAAATGTAGGTAGGGATTTTAGGGATAATTTCAAACATTTCAGGAATGTTTTAGGGATAATTCCCAAAGTTTTAGGAATAATTCTCAAAATTTTAGGGATAAACCATAAAAAAATTAGGTATATTTCTTTTGATGCTGATATAGGCTCCTAACTCAAGATATATTATTTTCAAAGCTCGTTTCCATATAGGCAAAAGTATGCCAATTTTCAAAAAATTGAACTTCTAATAACTTTTTACCCAAGTAACAGTTACATAATTAAACCATTAAACTATTTTGACTAAAATACAAATTTGTTTAAATCCACTTATCTCATCTGGTGGAATATTAGTGGGGTTTTTTCGGATTCTTGGAGAAAAATTGGGGAATTTTCAAGGGGGGGTAATTTTTTTTTTTTAGGAATTATCGAAAAATTTAATTTAGGGCAAATGTACCCCTGTTATATAGAAGCATTGTTCAAAAAGGAGACAGCCAAAACCTAAAAAAATATCTACACACTATAGGTAAAAGACTCTATATTTATACATACTTTAATTTTTTTCTAATTTTAAAGGATATTTTATTATAGTTAAGAAACCACAATAATCTTTTTGCTATTGCTACACTTTAAAAAATAAATGTCTCTGTTATAAAACTTAGTATAAAAAAATGTTGTATACCGAACAGAACACATATTACAATCAAATGGGAAAAAAAAGAGAGTGACCTCCGAGATACAGATAAATACTTTGCTTAATATCTCAAAACAAATACGTATAACATAAAGTCAGTATTTAAGCTGGGGTACAAAATTTCTTTTACAAAATAGCTAAAATCCAAATTTTTCTTTTGCCAAAATGCTAAAATGGCAATTAGTTCTTCATACTCTTGATGTTTCATCTAAAAGAATTACTAATTAAGAGACTTTTTATCATAAAATCCTTTTTAACTTTCAATAAAAATCTGTTTCATACCAAGTACAAAAGTATATTTCAACTTTTGAGTTGCTAGTTCCTTCAGGTCGATGACCAAACGGATTACAAAAATAGTGATTTTACAAATTCTGTGGTTATACGTTTTAGTAAAACAGCAAATCCACTTTTTAATTTCAGCATTTATTAAATTGTTACTCAAAGGAAGTTCTTTATCAAATTCTTACTCTCTACAGTTTTTTAATAAAAAAAAAACTTCCTCCTCATATTATACAGTAAACCATTCAAACTCAATTTTTATCTATTTTACCTTATTAAAAATTAACATGAAAGTTATTAATTATTCTGGCAAGTTTTAGAGTGGATCCAATAACAGTAATAGCAGAAAAACTATATTTTTATAGAGAATTTAGCATTGCTGCAATAGCTCCTTTGTGATGCAATAGCTCCTAGCTTCCTAGATGTTTCAAACAGAATTTTCTCAGTTCGTGATTTTTGAAAGTCCCACCTTACTCAAAATGCTAAAACTTTAGCAAATATGAACTAAATAATTTGAATTTTTTTGGTGTCATTCTTAATATCTGTTTGACAAAAATAGGCATGGATTTTTGAATAAATTAAAAACTTTCTTTTTACAAATTTAAATGTTGAAAAATACATGTTTTTTACGCTTTTTTTACATATAGGTACAGTAATTATCGTTTTCCTCGAAAACTATTTTACTTATTATAAATCCGATGCTTAAAAAGTTAGAGTATATTACTAAGAACATTTTTTTTTTTTTAAAAAGTCAGGAAAAAATATTGAAAATTGAAAAAAATAGAAATAAAAATTTTATAAATTTTTTTTAAATAAAATTTAATTTTTACTTAGTAATACTTTCAAATATGTAAAAATTATAATTTTTAAGGCTTAAATAAAAAAAAAAAGTATGAATGTACCAAGTCCCTTTAAATGAAAAATTGTAATTACTACCGATTTACCCCTCTGTGCCCTATATTAGGCTGCTTTATTTTTCAGCAAAATACTAAAGAACTTTCATTAAATGACTTAAAGTTAGTTCTTTAGTATTTTGCTGGGAAAAAACAGCCTAATCCTTAAGGGCACGAAGAGGTAAATCGGTAGTAATTAAAATATTTCATTTAAAAACTTCCATGCTAATTTTTGATGAGGTAAAATAGGTAAAGATTAAGTTTATTAAAATTTTGAATACAGGAAATAGGTTATTTTATACTGAAAATTTTGAAACAGTGAATATGAAAAATAAGCAACATATTTTACCAGTTTCTTTGGCACAGCTGAAATGATACTGTTCTTTACAACTTCCATGTTAATTTTTGATGAGGTAAAATAGGTAAAGATTAAGTTTATTAAAATTTTGAATACAGGAAATAGGTTATTTTATACTGAAAATTTTGAAACAGTGAATACAAAAAATAAGCAACATATTTTACCAGTTTCTTTGGCACAGCTGAAATGATACTGTTCTTTACAACTTTTTCCCCAACAACCTAATGTTGCTCCATGAAGAGAGCATTGACAGCAAGTCTAAATCATAACAAAACAAACAGATCAAAACAAAGCATTTTACCATGTATTATAGAAATAGATTTAAATCTAAAATTTAGTAAACCTTCAACTGTTATCTATTGAATTGACTACAGCGAAAAGACTTCAATTTGAAAGATTGCCGGGCAAAATTGGTACATGAACAACAATCATTACTTTTTTTAAATACTTATATTGCTGAAACAAAGTACATTGTTTAAAGTAGTTTTTTGTTCCATATAGGATAAGAAGTAGTTTGTTCCATAGTGGCCATCAAAATATTATGTTGTACATCTTTCAGAGTTAAACTCTTTTCACAATAATTAGTACAGGTAAACTAGGAGATTTAAAACAAAAAAATTGGTCAGTTTATGAAACTTGACAAAAAACATTTCATTTGTCATGAAAATGAAAAATCAAAAAAGTCCATAAAAATACCTAGCAAAGAAGGGTATTTTTTGGAGGGTGGGGGTCAGGGGATTTTAAAAAATGAAAATTTAATTTTGCAATAATCTAGGCACGTGACACATGTTTTTAGAGTATTTTTTATGCAGAATCGAATGAAAAAAAAAAGACGATATAACTATTCTAAAAAAATTATATTACTTTTTATAAACAAAAGCACATGTAAAAACAGAGGAAAGGTAAAATACGCAGGGTGTTAGCAGCTTAGAACTTCAAATAAAGGGACTAAGGGACCAAAAATATTAAAAAAAGGGACTTTTAAACAAAATTTGTTTTTATAGCATAGAAAAAAATGCCTAGTATTCAGTACCTACAATTTAAGGGGTTGAATTAAAAATTATTTGTCAAGTGCAAATTTTGCATTCCAAACATTCATCTGGAATGCAGATTAAAAAGAAAAGAATTAATTATTGACTGTATATTACTAAAAAAACACTGAAAATTATGATTACCACATTTTTAAAATTGTAAACAGATAGAAAGCAAATAACAATTTTGGAGTGCAAATTTCACCTTTGCATCTGATTATTTCAACACATGATTGAACACTAGTGTTCTTAGGATCTGCAGAAAACCTATATTTAACACCAAAAAGTGCTTATTCATTCAAACTAAGAAGAGAGCTACATAAAAACAAGTACAAGCTTGAACATGTAAATTATATTAGTAAACTTAAAATTATAATTTTCAAATTTATTTTAAAGTGACTGTTACTTATCATTGAAAAAGTTTAAGAATTCAATTTCAATTGATTCCTTATTGAACTAGTTAGGTTGAGGTTGAAAAAGATGTTATAATAATTACAAAACTTGCAAAATATTAAAGTAGTGTTAGTTAAAATGTATTAAATTACAAACAAATGTACTTTTAGGTTACTAATATTTATTTTAAGAATTTCATTGTGATTTTAAAAAGGTTTGATGCATTTATCCATTTTAAAAGTTTTAAACTATTTATTTAAATTTTTGGCCGTTTCTTAAAAAAAGAAGAAATATCTTATGATTTCTTTCCAATATGTTTAACAATTGTATATGGTTCTTTCGAAGTTTCTGCTTCAGAACATCTTAATCTTTTCACACCATGCAGCATTCCTTGGGCAAGAGTCATCTCTTTGAAATTTGTTAGTTTAATCGCACTCTCCAGCCTTTTTGTCGCTTCGTTAAGTAATTTGTCTGCTGCTTTCTTCCTTTTCTCTTCATTTTTTTTTTTTTTTTACTAAAAGACTAGAGCTAAATTCTTTCAATTCTGAAGCTGCTTCACTTCTAACTTTCAATTCTATTCTTTCTTCTGCATCCTTTTCTTTCATCTCATTGATTCGCTTGACATTCTCTAAGTGATCTTTGTAGCTTTTATGTGCATTAGAAACCAATAAAAGCAATTCCTTCGTAATTGGCACTAAGAAAGGCTTATTATCAAATTTTTTTCAATCCCGAGAGGAAATTTAGACGGGCATTTAAACCCCTTTCAGTCATTGAAGTTTTGTCAGAAGTCAAAACATTGCCAGATGCCGAAAACCTACGTTCCACTGCTGCACAGCCATGTGACAAGGCTAACATGGCCTTCACTACTTTGGCAACTGCTGGGAATTTGATTTCATTAGATGCATTATTTATGGAAAAAATTGCAGACCAATACTGGTCGATAGAAGTTTCTTTCAATGATTCGATATCTTTAAATTTCAAAACCCTTCATTCGTCTACCAGGCGGCAAATGTCCACGTTGAAGGGCAGAGCTTTCCCCAAAGCGATAATTTGTGACTCGCTGGTAGTCAATTTGAAGCTTTCCTTCGCTAAACATCGCAAATCCGACAGTAAACTACCATGCATTTTTAACTGCCCTTTGAGGTAGGAATATCCTGCGATATAAAACTTTTGAGTTGCTAAACGAAACTGTTTCTCATCCTTGCATTTCATTTTTGCCAGTTCATTACTCAACTCTAAATTGTAATTTATATCACCTAATGGCAATTTTTCAACTTCCTTCTCAGTTGTATCTTCAGGAATTGCATATATTTTTCTTTTAAGCTGCAACAGCAGATCATTTCCTTCCTCATACAATTTATGAACCATAGGTTCCTCATTTTAAAAAATCTTTTAAATAAATGGAAAAAAAAAAAATTGGCAGTATCGAGAACAAAAATTAATTCAGCCTTAATGCTAGATTTAAGGAGTCTTGCAATTGTTTGATACAGACTAGATTGTAGTTGAGCTGATGTGGCATGAGAAGGAAAAAAATTTAGGAAATATTTAAGGACTACTGACCACTGTTCAAGTATTCTTGCAACAGCTGGCCCTACAGTCAGTCATCTAGAGGGTGAATGTTTGATAAATCGATGACTTTTAACATTAAATTCTTTTTGAAACTTGCAATAATCCTCCCATCTTGCTGGCCAGCCATCAAAATAATAGTAAATGGATATTACTAGCTGTGTCACTTCATTACTCATCGCTTCTACACCTTTTTGAAAGGCATTGTGAACTTAATTTAAGCTGCATGTCCCAATATCAATTAAAGATTTCTCCCGAACTGCCAAAAGACTCTCGTTAATCAATCTCAGGACAATTTTGTTCACATTTGGGCCATCACAGCTTAACATAAGCATATTTTTAAGAGCTAAATTAGCATTTGATAATGCTAACAAAATTTTATCATGAATATCTTTTCCAGTAGCATGGCCTAAAAAAAAAATATTCAGTGTGCTTTTGGACAATATTGTTTTCTGTCTCCGACCAACAATGTATTGCAATTAGCAACTCTTTCTTGCCACACTCGTTCGTTGTTTCATCAAAACATAGAGTATAAGCTGAGCCAGCTATATCTTTTACTATATTTTCATAGAAATAGGGTCCCAGTGCCTATGTAATCGAATACATAGTTTTGGCTACAGACAAGCAGAAACCTTCAGGAACACTAGAAGTGCCAAACATTGAACCAAATAAGTCTTTAATGTCCGTATTGGAATGAAAAGCATAGTTAGAGATCACACACTTCATTGCTTAAAGAAGTTCAGCCTTTAGTGTCTTTTCTTTATTGGAACATAAATTGAGAAGTAATGGAGAAGATGTGGGTAACACAACTGGAGATACAGACGTTCCAGTAGAGGAATTAGCATCTGTAGTTCCCAAACGAAGCTCCGAGCTACCAAATGATTACATGACCTTTGACCTTGACGATTCGATATAGAACCAAACCAGTTCTGTATACAGCATTCAATCAATCAATGCTAATTCATCATAACTGGATGTGACAGGGATTTCTGGTCTGCTTTTCTTCCCTCTTGTGTTTGACAAAGAGGGAAAAAGGCGTGTGCTGGTCACGTGGTACAAATATATCTTAAAAAAAAGGGACTAAAGAGACCAAATGTTAAAAAAAGGGGACAAAAGGGACCAAAATAAAAAAAAGGTATTTTAAGAGACCAACACTAAACGTCCTGAATACGACGTAAAAAAATAAAAAATTGGTCCGTTCATAAAACTAGGCAAAAACACTTTATTTGTCAAGAGGATAAAGAAACAAAAGAGTCCATAAAAAAATCTAGCATAGAAGGGTGTTTTGTGAAGGGGGTGAGGATGTAGGGAGGGGAGGAGGGGTTATAAACTGAAAATTAATTTTGGTATAACCCAGCAAGTGACATGTGTGAAGAGTATTATTTGACATTGAATCGAATGAAAAAAAAAGCAACATGATCAATAAAGAGCTTTAGTCCATTTAATAATCGAAAATACATAATATAAAAGTACATGTAATGAATCACAACTGAGTGGAAAAAGTTAATAAACAACCAAAATTGAATAGAAAAAGTACCAGTTAGTAATAAAATAAGTAAGTAGTAGTGAATAATTTAAGCAGTAAGTAAACAAAAGTATAAGAGATAAAGAATAAGTAATGAAATAAGCTACACATTTATAGTAAATCCCTTGAATTTACGTAATTAAAATGGCTATAACTTTTATAGAATAGTTATATCGTCTTGGATTTTTTTTTCATTCGATTCAGCGTCAAAATTTTTTCCACACGTGTCACATGCCTGGGTTTACAAAAAAAATAATTTTCAGTTCATAAAACCCTCCTCATGCCCCCATCCCCTCAAAAAACACTCTTCTATGCTAGATAATTTTATAGACTCTTTTGTTTCATTATTCTCAAGACAAATAAAATGATTTTGCCAAGTTTCATGAACGGACCAGATTTTTATTTCTTTACGTCGTATTTTACCTTCCCTGAGTTTTTACATATGTTTTCATTTATAAAAAGGATTGCAACTTTTTTAGAATAGTTATATATCGTCTTGCTTTTTTTTTTATTCGATTCAGCATAAAAAAAATACTCTAAGAACATGTATCACATGCCTAAATTGTTCCAAAATTAATTTTTTCAGTTATAAAACCCCCTGAACCCAACCCCCCCAAAAAAACACTTTGTCGCTAAATATTTTTATGGACTCTTTTGATTATTCATTTTCATGACAAATGGAACGTTTTTAATAAGTTTCAACAACGGACCAATTTTCTTGTTTTTCTGATGGTTTTTGGTACTATTTTACCCGTACTAAATAGATTCATTTCCAATGTGTTTCAATTTTTAAAAAAAAAACTTAAATAATCAAGAATTGTAGTAGGAAAGTAAACCTTTAATTATGTTAAGTACTTAAAATAACAGAAGTTCTTATGATGTTTATAAAATTTAAATTATTTGACTTTTAAAAACCAATGCATCTAGATGAAAACGTTTTAAAACGTTAGTCCATTTAACATTTTTATACATTAAATAGTAATAACTATGAACTCTAATATAATACAATTTCACAATTAACCCATTAAAGACGACTATGAAATGTATAAACAGTCATTGTTTTTAACTTTTACCTAGTTTATATAGATCATTTAAAGTATATTTTAAAAAAATTCAGATTTTTTGGAAATTTATTTTTCAGGGTTCCCACACAAATCACAGAATAAAAATCAATGACTTTTAAGGACCTAATTAATGTTTTTAATGACCTTTGAAAATTTGTTTTCAGGCATCATGACTATATATACATTTTTATAAAGTATATTCTACCAAAACAGTTACATGTTGACACATGTGTAGTATAAATATGTCAGAAAATTCCGATACAGTGCGGATGAGTGGTGGTCACGTGGGGATAGCAATTCCGAGTTGTATTTTTATAAATTTTGCAATTGGACAACATACTAAAAAATTAAGGACTTTTAAGGACCACTAAGCATTTTCAAGGACTTTAAAGGCACCTCTAAGCATTTTCAAGTACTTTCAAGGCCTTGAAAACAGGTTAAAAAATATTAAGCACTTTTAATGACTTTCAATGAACGTGGGAACCCTGTTTTTACGATTTTTAGAAAACACTAACTGGAACCACAATCCCAATTTATTAGAAAAGAGAAAAACTAAAATTTCGAATAGCAAGTTTTCTTGCCAACCGCCATTAGTGGGTTAATAGTGGGTTAATACATGTTCGACAGCTCATAACATACATGATTTAAATAAAGCCTCTTACATTTTCTCTAGCTTCCACAATAGCTTCCTCCAGTCCTTGTACCTCCTCTCCCATAAGAGAAATGTTCTGGCACCAAACAGCACAGTCCTCGTGAATCCAGACCTCGCGCATGTCTGCAGTGTCCGGATCTACGGAAGGGTCGTTTTGAGAAGTTGAGCTTCGAGGTGTGGATTCGTGGCTTGTACTCTGAAGAACATGTAAAGTTATTTTTAAAAAATCGTAATGGATAAGTTATACTCTTTTACATTAGGAAAAATTATAATTACAGAGGCAGGATTTTAGATGATAAAAAAACTTCTTTGACTACACATCAACATCCACACCTAAACAGACATCTCTTGCACAAAAATATCATTGACAATTTTAGAAAATTTAGTTTAGCTTCCAACAGTAACAATTGCTATAGTAAAATATTTTCGTATGAAGTATGATGATTCTTAAACAGAAGTCATAACTAAAAAACAATTAAGTCCATCTTGAAAAATTATACAGAAAAAAAACATTTTGGTTTAGTTTTTTAACCATAAGAGATAGGGAATCTCAAACAGCATCTAAATTTCTTAACTTCTCATATCTTATTTTCTATAACTTCAAACATGTTTGGGCAACTGTATTGATACAAGTAAGCGTTTTCATTTCAATCATTAGACATTATTTAATGGTTTATATTTGTAAAATAAACACTAATAAACAACCTTGCATTCGAATAGCCTTGGTCCTGAAAGGGTAATAAAAAAAATTAACAACTTTTAGCAACAGTCAGTGAAGTCAATAAAGAAAGCTTTGCAAATAAAATATTGGATAGTAACACTGATCTTTAACTACACCTTCTGGATGGTGCATGCTTGGTTATTGACTTGAGGCCGAAAAAGACTTTGGCGCTCTTACTATCAACTGTGCAGATCTGGAGAACTCTAAGTGGCTGGAACAGATTGCAGTTGTATAACACCCTGGCAAGACCGAAAACTCTTGGTGGGTGAGCCAAGGAAACTTGTCAGAACAATCAAAATTATTGCTAAACTTAAAAAAGTTAGCAGCAAACTGGATGCGAAAGACATCCTGAAGAAAATTGAGGTGCAGAACGGTGGGCTCACTCCTACGGAGTGGAACATATTAAATATGAAGAATGACCTATCCGGACAGACAATCGTTCTCAATGTTCTTGATTTGGAAGCGGCCACGTTTGTTAGAAGGTATAAATATTATATCGGACTTCACCAAGTACAAGCCAAAGTCCTTGATAAAACCGCAAAGACTAATGGGGAAGCTTCTTCAAGCCAACCTCTACCACAGAAGAAGTGGTACAGCTAACCTCAGTAAGAAATTTCTTACTGAGGACATACACTTGGCCCTGATTCAAGAACGGTGGCTTGTCAAGGGTAGAATCAACAGCCTAAAAGGAACCAAGGGTAAGTAAATCTATGATTATAATAGTAATGCTAGAACCTGTATCCTTATAGAAAACATTGAAGTTTTACCCCTTACTGAATTCATTAATAGGGATCTAACAGCAGTGAAGGTCAGACTCAACATAGAGGGAAGAGACCGAGAAATTGTTATAGGCTCTGTCTACTTGCCCTATGAAGAGAAGACTCCATCGGACCAATCTTTGCACAAACTTATGCAATTTTGTGCAGCTAACAAATTGCAGGCAGTCCTTGGACTAGACTGCAATGCACATCACGTTGTCTGGAACAGTACAGACACGAACAAAAGAGGCGAGTGTCTTAAAATTCATTCATAATTATAACCTTGACATCCTAAATAAATGCAACGATCCGACTTTTATTAATTCTATTGCTACACAGACAATTAGTAAAAATATTAAAAAATGGAAAGTAGATAGAAGACTATCAGGTTCAGACCATCAAAATATTAATTTCGAAATTAACTCTAAAATGTCAAACTTGATCGAAGCTGCAGAGACCCTTTGAACACGAACTGGAAAAAGTTCCAAGAGGAGCTTAAGGGGCTAACTGAGCTGGGGAACAAACCAATTAGAGATACATATGATCTAGAAATTACAGCAGAGAGTATGCATAGTAATATTTTGGATTCATACAATAACAACTGCACAATTCGCACTACAGGGTGGCCACAGAATTTGAGAAACAAAATTCCCCGACATTTCCCGGTTCTGTGGCCACTCTGAAAAATGCAATGATTTTTTTTTTCAAATTCCACTGCTCCTTTACTTGGATGCAGTAGCGCATTCAGATATTTCTTAAGGAGAAGGATGTTTCAATTCTTTATTTGATTTATACTAAATATTTATAAATCAAAAACATAAATCACTTTCAGTTAATTATGTTTAGTAAAATGTCAAAATGAACATAAAAAAAAATCAAGTACAGGATCAAAACTTTCTCAGTTATGGATGCTTATAAATTTGTTGCACATCTGTAACACGGCACTGTAAGGGTTAATAAAAAAGAACAAATCTGATGGAATCGATTGGAAATATTAAAGAATTTAGGGTTCTAGTATAGTCTGTTGACAAAAAATGCAAGGCAAGAAGAAAAATAATCAGTTCTGTAAAGGTTGCAGTAGGATTGAAGTTTGAGAATTTTCTTTTAACAATAAAGGCTACAGGCGGCCGTGCTTTTAAGCTATAGGATAACTAAAAAGTTTACAGAAAAAATACGTAAATAATTAAGGTTCCAATATATTGTGTTGACAAAAAACGCAAGACAAGAAGAAAAATAATCATGTCTGTAAAGGATGCAGTCAGATTGAAGTTTGAAGATTTTTTTAACAATAAGGCGCAGGAAGGAGGCAGCGCTGCTAAGTTAAAGGATATTCAGAAATCTAACAAAAATAATATGTAAATAATTGTTCCAGGCATAATAATGATTCCAGATAATAATAATAATAATAAAAATTAAAAAGTGGAACATCAACAGGCGGTTGTAAGGGATATCAATGGTTTGACTTAGTTGCTGAGAGTAGAAAAAGTTCGGAATCGTCATTCTTCCAAAGTTCCAAATCGGCCAAGTAGCCGGATATAGATGGCTTTTTAGACAGATTTAATAAAAGTACAGGAAAAAATAACTGTATTCAACGTGATGACGTTCCAGTATCCACTTCACGTGACGCGAGTCGAGATAGATATCCGCACGAGGCCATGCAAGGGAAACTCAAAATTTTCAAAATTCCCTGATTAAAGGGAAATTTTACAAAATTCCCTGACATTTCCCTGAATTCCAGGTTCTGTAGTCACCCTGCACTAAGAGAGCAAAACACCAATGTCCTTGGTGGAACAACTCTTTAGCAACTGAAAAAGCAGAAGTCAGAAAACTCTTCAATAGAGCTAAGAAAAATGGTAAATGGGATAATTATAGGAAAGCCCTCACAAATATAACAAAAACAAAGGAAAAGCGAAGAAGACTCTTGGAGAAAGTTCTGTGAAGAGATTGAATCTATCTCTGAAAGAGGTAGACTCCAAAGAATCCTTAGAAGGGATGAACCAATAATGGTTCTTGGCAATTTAAAGGATGATGGTAACTTTGCTAATACTGGAAAAGAAGTCAAGGAAATCATGGCAAAAAACCACTTTCCAGGATCTAGGGATATACACAGCAATGACGGCCAACATTTCCTTGGCTCAAATAATAGAGTTGGAATGGGCCTATGCGAAGAATATCCTTAATCACAATAGCGTTAGATGGGCTATATCCACTTTTAAACCACTCAAAAGCCCTAGACCAGATGGAATAATGCCCATCTTGATACAGAAGGCAGAAGAACTAATTATCCCACCACTAACTAGAATTCATAGAGCTAGTCTAGCCCTGGGATATATCCCAAAGATATGGCAGAAGACAAGGGTTGTATTCATCCTTAAGCCTGACAAAAATGGCTATGACCAGGCAAAATCCTTCAGACCAATCAGCCTTTCATCATTCTTTCTTCAAATCATAGAGAAAATTATTGACAGTCATATTAGAGAATACATGGGTAGCAATAGTCCCTTACATGATCTACAGTTTGCCTATCAACCTGGAAAATCTACAGAAACAGCACTTCATCAACTTGTTTCCAAGATAGAAGACACTCTGGAAAGAAAGGAAATTGCTCTTGCTACATTTCTTGACATACAGGATACTTTTGATAATATCCCACATATATATATCCTTAATTCCTTAGAGGACACAGGGATAAACCATATACTATGTACATAGACTGAGAAACTGCTATAAGATAGAATTATTGAAATGAACATCTTTGATGAATCACTTGAAAAAAAGGCTACCAGAGGTTGCTCTCAAGGTGTCTTACTTTGGAACATGGTAGTAAATAACCTTATTAAACACCTTAATAATGTAGACTATTATACGCAAGGCTATGCAGATGACATCGTTTTCCTTATCCTTGGTAAAGATTTTAACATAACTTGTTCACTTATGCAAGATACACTAAGTTATGTATGCAAATGGCGCACAGAGAGGGATCTGAAGGTCAGTCCACAGGAAACCAATCTTATACCATTCACTCACAAAAGAAAATGGGATGGCTTTGTTATCCCTTAACTTTTTGACGTTGAAATCAAAGTTGCTTCTGAGGTGAAGTATTTAGGCTTATATCTTGACCAAAAACTCACATGGAATAAACATGTTGACTACAAAATAAATCAAGCAAAAAAATGCATTATGACATGTAGGCGCATGCTTGGAAAAAATTGGGCTCTGCAGCCGAAAAGGATGTTTTGGTTGTACTCAGCATTCATCAGACCTATGATTACTTATGCCTCTGTGATCTGGTGGTGTCAAGTGGAAAAGAGAACTGTGAAGGACAGGCTGGGTAGTCTGCAAATACTGGCCTGTCTGTGCATCACAGATGCAATGTCCTCGGTGCCCACCAGAGCATTAGAGACCATATTAAATCGGACCTCATTAGACATCTTCATTTGCAGCACTGCAAGAATTACTGCATACACAATAATCTTAAAACAACAACGGTATGACAAGCCTACGGTTAAAGGACATTTCAGTATCACAAAGAAAATTCATGAACCTACTCTTCTAATGCCTTCAGACACCTTGGAGAGGACATGCATGTTCGAAAGACCATTCGAGGTGGTTATACCAACCAGAGATGAATGGAATGATTACATGTTTAACCAAACAAACAAGGATCTTATCTGGTTCACAGATAGATCAAAGAAAGACAACCTCTCAGGACTGAGAGTACATGGTGTATCACCAAGAATTAACTTCTTTAGAAGTCTTGGGAAGTATGCCACTGTGTTCCAAGCAGAAGTTCTTGCAATCATTGACTGTCTACGGATAAATATGAGAAAAGGCTACCGGGGTAAGCGGATTCTCATCTATAGTGATAGTCAAGCAGCCTTAAATACACTTAGGTCATTCCAACAATTCAAAGGCTGTTTTGGAATGTAGAAACTTTCTAGGAGAACTGGCAATCGAAAATGAGGTAACTCTTATATGGGTGCCAGGACACTAGGATATAGAAGGTAACGAAAAGGCAGATGAACTTGCAAGACAGGGACCATCTTATAATCCAATAGATGCGGGAACTCTTCTGTGGGATCAATTTGAAGACAGCAAAATGAGTTCTCCTTAAATGGGAAAAACAGGAGATGAATAAAACATGGTGAAATTCTTCTGGACAAAAACATGCTAAAAGTATGATCATCAGACCATCTGCAAAGATTGCCTCTGTAATTCTTAGATACCAGGAGTCACCAACACTGAAGAGTTATACCTTAGTTCTATTTGTCAGACTTTATTGCCAAAGTGGGAGACCCGAATAAATGGAGCTAAGAAAAATTGGGTTTGGAGCATGGTACAAAATACTACCCTAAAGCAGAGGTGCCACATATCCGACTAACCCAAAACAAAAGAAGAACTAGTTAGAATGTATTTGTAACCATGGGCAACCTATTATGTAGCATAGATGGGGGAAGTACTCATTTGGCTTTATCTGCTTGCAGAGCAGAAACCACTAACACTTTAAGCTATCCAAAAGTAGTTGTTTGAGAACAGTGGATACTAATAATTGAAAAGTTTCGAGTTAGCCCAAATCCATAACAATCTAAATCTGAATAAGTTTTAAAGTTCTCTAAAAAGATACATCACAGTTCAGTTCAATAGCTATACAACTAATGAGAAGTAGAATAAAATTAAACTAGTATTATATCCTCGTAAAAATATTATGGTTCCACTTCCAAAATATTATGTAAACCTTTTTACGTAATATAAGTAAGGGAAATATAATAATTTTTCTCCATTTTTTTAAAACTGCAAATGCATGCTTTCTTACATGTTTTGCTCTTTTAGACCCTCTAGAGTCTTCAGTGGTTTCTGACTTGCGTCGCTTCCCCCTCGTTGAGCCAGATGATGTGGAAGGTGTGACTGCAGATGACTTTGTACTTTCAGGATTCTTATCCTTTATGTAATATGGGCCATACAAATCCCCAAGTCCACCAATATGGCTGCCCTTGTGGCAGAACACACACAACCAAGTCTTATCCCTATTGAAGGCATCATAAGTAGGAGACAGTGTACTAAGGTGACCAACAGGCTTCTTCTTTATTCTACTTGCTGTATTACTAAAATTTCGTTTGGGTTGAATTTTATTCACTTTCTCTTCTTCCTTTTGAGCAACATTGACAACCTTAATGGAAGATGGGTTATCCTTATTTCCAACTATGTGTACATAAGGACCGTTAAATATTTTTACTCTCTTGTTAAGTTTGGAAGGAGTTTCAGGTGCCTTGGAAAGCTCAAGTTTTTTCTTCTTGCTGCCTTTTCTACCCCTCCTTTTCTTCCCAACAACAGAGCCGGGCTTCATTTTATTTTTTGATCCAACCGGTCGCCCCCTTCGCTTGTCGGGACTGCCACCTAAAGAATTGCGTCCTCTCCTGGAAGGAGTGCTCGTTCTGGCCGAAGGACTATCAACGGTTTCGACAACTGTTATGTCTTCATCGATGGTTATCATGTTGTTGGCTGCAACGGTACTTTGGAATCCAAACTTCTTTTGTGAGGAAGATGCAGGAGAAAGGATGATGATCTGGGGACCTACGTTTGGAATTTTTGATTCTGGTTTTCTGTCATCAACATCGCTCACATTGCTAGCTTGGCAACCTTCCTTGGTACTGCTACCAGGCACATGCCATGTGTCATTAGTGTCATCCTTGCGTATTCTGTGAATGACAACTTTAACGGGATTTCGAGCCAAATCTTTCAATGGCTTGGAATCGTAAATATCCTCATTTGCAGACAAATTATCACATTTGGCAGGCGAAGTCTTGTTGTCCATTTTAGAACCTTCAGCTGTGCTGCTTTCGGTCACTGAATTTTCTTTTGAGTCAGAAGGTGAATCTACAGAACCAGCTTCAACCTTGCGAGTCGAAAGAGCTGGCTTTAATTCGCCTTGACTATCTTCCTCTTTTAGATTTTGCAAATTTTCAGTACTGTCATTGTCTATATCAGATTTGTGGACCTCAGCAATTAATTTTATGGTTTCGGAATTCAGAATTTTCTCCTGCGAAACTTCTGCCAAATCAGGCAATTCTTTCTTGCATTGCACATCACTCTTCGAACTGCTATTGCTTGGAGCACCAGGTAAGACCTTTGTAGTTTCAGAAGAATGATCTGCAATAGCTAAGCAATCGCTATCCTCAGATAAAGATTGAAGTTCACAATTACTGTTCAGTTTATCATTCCACACATCATCTTCAGTTTTAATCTGCACCGAAGGCACAGCCTCTACAGCTTTTGAGGTTTCAAGATTGGGAATTACTTCTCCTGAGGAATCAGGTACACCAGCAATTTCAGGGTTTGGAATGTCCGCTAATGGAAGTTTATCTTCAGGTGAATTACCTAATGCTACATTTGTTTCCAATGCCTGCTCGGAATTCGTTGCAACTGCGGACTCCGTCTGATCCGTGAAGACAGGTGCAGACTCTGCATGAGGTGGGCACTCTGCCAACGTACAGTCCACTTGAGCTACAACTGGTGGGCATTGGGCAGGAGGTGGCACGGACGATACTGAACTGCTTAATGGAACCATTGGTGGATCAGGACGCAAGGCATCGTGCAAGTTTGTGCTGCTCCCAGGAGCTCCGACGCAACCGCCCTTTTCTTCGCTATTCATGGAATGCGTTGGGAGGGGGAAGTTGCAATTGGACACTTGCTGAACGGTCGAATAGGATGCGGCATCACTGGCTGGCTTGGACTCGAACCGGTTCTCGTCCATGTTGTAGTAGGTGGAATAGGCAGAATCCTTCGATTCATTACTGGCACCCTCATCAGTGGGAGCAAAGCTTGCAAACTGCTCATCCCCCATCATCGGCAGCATGACCTTCGAGGGATCCTGCTGATCCAGCATGACCATCTTCTGCAGGGAGTGTAGCGGATTGGCAGGGTTGTGATTTTCACCAACAGAGTTCATGGCAGGTGGTATCTGTCCATTTTCTGTTGGGGGTGGGGGCTGTTGAGGGTGCATGTTCATTGCAGGGGGAGAGAATGGCTGCTGACTATGACCAGGGGATCGAGCATGAGTCTGCAGCGGAGATGGGGTAGTCCTGTGCATGACCCCTGGACTCGGTATCTGCGCCTGTGACCACGAGTGTGGTGAATGTGCCGGAGACTGCATCTGCCTGTAGTGCTGTTGGCCTTGGGGAGGGGCAGGGTTCATGTTTGAGGTTGCATGAGGAGGAGAGCGCATGGTGTTCACAGGGGAATTGTTCATCATCTGGGGGTGACCATACATCAGGTCGGGATTAGAGTTGTTCTCAGACCAAGGCTTGTTGGGCATATTTCTAGGTGGGTTGGGGTAGCCAGAGTGGTGGTTCCTGTACATGTCCTGATTCATGTTCTGCCCATACTGATTCTGGTTAGGGGCATAGGCACCTCCATGGTGCCTGTAGGGCATGTTTTGTGGCTGCATCTGATGGTTAGCATAGTGGTGGGGCCTGGGAGAAGGGATGGGATGATAGGGTGGATTGGAGTAGGGCTGGTAACCGGATGGTTGACAGTGGGCAGATCCCTGAAAAAGAAAACATAAAATAAAATATCTAGTAGATAGAGTGAACTGAAATAAAATTTTCAACTTGCGAGTAATAAATAACAAAACAATTAGTGCTTTTTTTATTCAAGATATTTTGGAACTAACCAAGCTTTGAGGCCTTTCCTATATGAATTTAAAAGTTCATAACAACTTTTTTAAATCACTATAAAAGCTAGCTCTGCAATTTATACAAATAAACTTGGGTCAAAAATATAAACATGGCCAAAATTTTTAATTCAATAACAATCACATACTTTATATAATAACAAAATTTAGTGAGACATTGTACAAATAACCATACAAAACTTCAAGTGAAAGTGGAAGTCCACATGCAACTCGCACAACTACCTTATAGACAGGTGCTTTATACCAAAGTGAAGGTCAATATAAAAAAACTTGGGTAGATTTGATAAATAAGTGCCTGATATTACTGCTGGAAAAAATGCAATTCTAAGGAACAATGGAGGAAACTAATATTTCTCACAACACTTATTAGAAAAAATATCTGTATTAACTTTTAACTACTGTATGTAGTCGGACAGATTACAAGTATTTTTTGTGGAATATTTCCACCCCTCAAATTGAATAATGGTCCTGCCCTCTTCAAACAAATATGAAATAAATGAATATTTTGTTAATTTAGCATAACATAACAGTCATCTTTTAATCTTACTTTTGGAAGTGCTGTCTGAGAGACCGCTCACACTAGTTATTCACCAATTTATGTCACAGCAGTTAAAGGTTACCAATGTTTGTGATAAACAAATTCACATGCAAGAAAATTTTTTAATTTCAAAAGTAGTTGAGTTGATACAAATATAAATGCAAAAACTCATAATATATTAAGATTAACCCACCATATATGATATACGTGTAGTATCAACATTTAACTAGATGTACAAGAAGCGAACCCAAAACTTCTTGAAGCAAAAGTGATGAAAACCAGCAAAAAACATCCAATTAAAAAAAAGTTCAGAAGTCAAGCAACTTTAAAAAATTACACTAAATATACTTACAAACAGGTAAACCTAATCAAACACATATCTCTAATTTTTAAAAATGCATACAGAATACTGCAATTTTGATTAAAAAAAAGTTGAAATCAGTGTTTCACTGGACTAAACCATGTCTGATAGCTACTATTAATCCAAATATTTTATTTTCAAATCGAACTTGTGATTAATCACTTGCAACAACACAAGAAAACTTAAACAACCAATACAGATTTCATTCAAACAAATTTTAAGGTAAGTAAAATGAACACATTCTAAATTATATATTTAACCTCTTCACGATTATATACATATTGTATTCAAAATTCTTGCTACTATTTATTTTCCACTTTACAAATGAATATACTAGTTATGTTCACTTTTTAAAAAATGTCTTCCAATTGTTTTAAGTTCTTTTAAATATCCATTTCCAGAAAGTCTCAATACAAAATGTCTAATCAAAAGAATGAATGCACATTAACTGTGCTAGGAACCCTAACAATCCTCAGCATTAGCCTAATCCTTGATGTGATGAATACATTCAGGCTAACATACAGGGTTTCTGCCAAAATAAGATGTTGCGAATCCATGACTTTTTGTGACTTTCCAAGACCAAAGCAAAAAATTGTCCATGACTCAAAAAAGTGCATCATAAAAAAAAAAATTACAAAAAAAAATAATAATAATAAATTAACCCATATGAATTTTAGTTAAAAAAGGAAAAACGATTGTCCATTCTTTGAATAGCTAATCAATCTTTAATAATAAGGATATATTCGAAGAAGGAATAAGCTAATAACATGTTAAAATATATATTCAAAAATCAAATGTTTTGATACCAACAATTCAAAACCGTAGAGCATTAAACTAAGAAAGAAGACAAAAGAACAAAAAATCAAATTGTAAATGCAAGCTCATCAAATCAGTTCAATATAATTTCTATATTAATTTTTTTCACCTAGGAGACCTTACTCGAGTGATGTCCCAAGTTTGGAAATCAGAAATGTTTACATTGGTCGAGGTTTTTAAGTGTGAACGTTATTCTTTCAAAATGTAAATAAAAACGTAGATGGATTATCGAAGAGATGAATAGCGATCTTGGCGCTTAGGACGTCATAGTCACATGATTTTAATTAAAATACTTAGCAATCCCAGACATTCACTGTTTTTCCATGACTTGTGGTTGTTTTCTTGCTCAACATCATGACTTTCCACGAAAAAATTTACCCAAATTCATGACTTTCCAGACTTTCCATATGCGCGGAAACCTTGACCATACGATGCAAGCTTGCTGTCAGAGAGCTAATATTCAGAGAAAAACTGTTATAATTTTCCAGTGTTCCCAGTGAAATCATAGATTGAAAATCAATGGCTTTTCAAGGACCTAAATAATATATTTTTAAGACCTTCTAAACTTTATTTTCATGCATCAGATCTTTAATGTGTGACTTTACAGCTGCTGTGCTCAGAGCATTAATACTGTTGCACAAATTGTCTGTATATAGTGTAAATAGTGACGTATTATTTTAAAACTCTATTGTAATTTATTTTAACTTATTTTATTTATCAGCAGTGATTATACAGGTTAGAAAAAGGTGGCAACACCTAAAGCAATCGAGAAATTTTGAGATGTTTCTGTTTCAACGAATTGGCTGGAAATTTTGGGAATGTTCTCACGCGCCTGTTATGTAAAGACTGGAGATCGGGAAAGTTTTCAGATTGACTTTGGACTTCGATGTGAGCTGGTCGCTTTGTTTACTAGAGTGAACTTGTATAATTGCTGTATCCGAAGTTGTTCTTACTGAAGCTTGTGTTGAAGCTTGAGGGTGATTAAACTGTTGTCTTTGAATAAATTTTGTGCCTTTGAAGAGTGAATAAATAGTAGTTTTTATCTTAAAAACTGTGCCATACCTGCCAACATTGGCATTTTCAAATTAGTACAATTTTTACGGAACAAATATTTGCATTCCTATGACTCATGGAAAGTCAAATAGCGACAATATTTATAAATGTAATATATAAATAATAGTAATTCTATTACAAATGCAAAAAAAAAAAAAAAAAAAAAAAAAATTGCATAATATTAAATTGCTCTCAAATATAACAAATTGTTACATTTTAGCACAAAATGGAAATTATAAAATAAAAAAATAACTTGGATTTAAAAATAAATGAAATTTAAACTTTACGATGAAATCTCTGATGATGTT
The DNA here is from genome assembly GCA_963978545.1 of Linyphia triangularis. Lineage (NCBI taxonomy): Eukaryota > Metazoa > Arthropoda > Arachnida > Araneae > Linyphiidae > Linyphia > Linyphia triangularis. Next base: position 12,118,082 of record OZ021723.1, on the reverse strand, counting down.
TAAGATTTAGTCTACATTACACCTAAATAAAATATGCTTTATGACACAAAAACTCTGGTGAAACATACAATGAGTTGGTGGTATTCAAAGAGTTTAATCACACGCACAAATATCAATTATGCAGGCTTTCGAATTCTTATTATTACATTTGATGTTGTCACTGTGCTTTTTAGAATTGATATGAACTTCGACATCAGTAAATCCTCCATGAGAAATCTTAATATCAGATGCATAGATAGAGCAGAATGCAAAATTTGTTTCTTTGTTTGAATTTCTGATGATTAGAAGTAAAACGCTTGGTTTGAAGTAAACTCCAAAAAAACTTAATATTTTCTGGAATCTTACACCAGGATTGTTTAACTTGGATATTTTAAAATAAATAATTAAGACTAACAAAGAAGCTGAAAACCGAAAGTGCTTTAATCTCTAAAGTCCGAGAAAACGAAACAGTCGTTCGGAGAGTGCCGCCAAAACAATTGAAAACGGCGGGGGGCGCGATTTAGTGCGCCACGTTGGAGTACGGTACAAAAGAAGAAAGAAGAATAAAAAAAAAACTAAAGCACTTTCAGTTTTCTACTTTATTAATCTCTAAAGTTCGAGACAACGAAACAGTTGCTTGGTTCGCCAAATCCCGTCGGCAACACAGATGAAAACAATGAATTTCCGGCGCCGCGCTTAAGTGCTTTTATTATATACGCGCAACATTATTGTACGGTCCAAACAGAAGGAAGAACCAAAATCTAAAGCATTTTTGGTTTTCAGATTCTTTTTTAATCTCTTAAGTCTGAGGCAAAGCAATAGTTGTTTGGTTCGCCAGGTCCCGTTGGCAACACAAATGAAAACAGTGCATCCCCGGCGCCGTGGTTTAGTGCTATTATTTACGCGCAAGTCCAGTACTATTATTTACGTTTTGGAGTCCAGTCCAAAAGAAGGTAGAATTAAAAAACTAAAGCACTTTCGGTTTTCTGCTTCTTTATTAACATGTAAAGCCCGAAAAATCGAAGCAGTGGTTTGGTTTGCCAAATCTAATCGGCAACAGAAAAGAAAACAATGCATCCTCGCCAACGTGCTTTAGTGCTGAACATATGCGCAATCTTGGAGTGTGAATAAATATTTTGACTGACGAGGCAGCTTTGGAAAATCGTTTCGGTTTTGTTGGTGACTTGAAAAAATATTTAAGAAAAAAAAAAAAGTACCGTGAAATCCGTACTATTTTTTTAGCTGTTCGTACACCCGTACAAAATAGTAAAAATCCGTACATTGTACGGATGATTCGTACAAGTTGGCAGGTATGCTGTGCCATCATTGCCTCAGCGGAAAAGTTCATAACAATACCAAAATCTGTCAGCACAATTTAACACTAATCTCACAACATTAACACTAATCTCACAACGTAAACACTAATCTCACATATTTGTCTCGCAGAGTAGTGTGTAACTAAAACCGATTTCTACTCCACCAAGCAGCAAATATAAACCAAATGATGTTCCAAGTTGATGCATGCTTAATACAAATATACCAAAAAATTTTAATGTGGTGCAGATAAAAAACAAAAAATTAACAGGGTTCCCACTCAAATCACAGAATGAAAATCAATGACTTTTCAATGACTTGTAAGGACCTAATTAATGTTTTTAAGAACCTTAAAAAATTTGTTTTCAGGCATCATGTCAGGCATCATGTCTGTATAAATTTTTTTTATAAAGTACCAAAACAGTTACAAGTTGGCGCATGTGTGGTACAAATATGTCAGAAAATTCCGATATAATGAGGATAAGTGGCGGACATGCGGGGATAGCAAGTCCGAATTGCATTTTTGAAGTTGGTCAACATACACAAAAATTAAGGACTTTTAAGGACCTCTAAGCATTTTCAAGGACTTTTAACCTTTAACTGCTGTAAGCGGTCTGACAGACCGCAAGTCATTTTTTGTGGAATGCTTCCACCCCCTAAAATATCGCATCTTTAATATTTATATTAATTTTTCTGGTTCTATGTTTCTTAAACTTTAAACTGATGTTCACCAATTAGTTTGGCGCAGTATGGACCATGTGTAGCTCTTGCGCCAAAAACCTCAAAACCACCCAACCACAGCAGTTAAAGGTTAAGCACCTCTAAGCATTTTCAAGTACTTTCAAGGCCTTGAAAACAGGTTAAAAAATATTAAGCACTTTTAATGACTTTCAATGACCGTGGGAACCCTGATTAAGAACCAATAAGCATTTTCAAGTACTTTTTAAGACCTGGAAAACCAGTTAAAAATTATTAAGCACTTTTAATGACTGTGGGAAGCCTGTTTTCATTATATCAACTGAATTTTATATAATCTCTTCCTGTTTTTTACATTTTTTTTTATCCTACATACTTTATGTGTTACCCTTATACAGATAACATCACATCTGTTCATCTTGCCACATACTTGCATGCTTCACAATTAACTTGATAAGCAATACATACTCACTAAACAGTTTCAATTCTTGAATCAATTTTGTAAAGGAGGTATAAAAAACAAGGTTTTTTACTTATCTGCATGAAAAAAAAATTTGAATTATGTGAGGAAATTTAGACAATCATTTTCAATCATCTTGTATAATTGGAATGCCAATGAATAAGTTGAATATGTTTGCATGTTTAATATGTTTATAAACTATATTGGAAAGTACACAACATACATTCTAAGTGGAGTTACTTAGGAAAACAATGATTTTTACACAACATTATAATTTTAAGTAATTGATTGTTTCATATGCAATTGTTTTAATGGAATATGTTTTTCTAGTATATAAAAAATATATTCATTAAAAAAGTCGTGAATAAGATAGCAACTTTTCAGAGAATTGACCAATTATTTCAGAAAGTATTTAAAAACCATGATAATGCAAAAAAAATAATAAATGCATTGCGCTACAAATTAATTGGGAAGATAATTTGCTATTTCTTGATATCTCAGTGTTAAAAAAGCTAATCAATCTTTCACAATAAAGAAATATTTAAAGAAAGAGTAAGTCAATAATAATAAATTATATCATCAAAAATCAAATGTTTTATATCAACAATGCAAAACAGTAAAAGAAAGATAAAAAAAAAATCAAATTGTAAGCATAAGCTTATCAAAACTGTTCATTTCAGTTCTCTTATGTGAATTTTTTTTTCACCCACGAGATCTTACTCGTGTAATGTCACAAATTTGGGGTTCAGAAATATTTTCATTGGCCGCAGATTTTAACTGTGCCCGTTGTTTCCGTCAAAATGTAAATAAAAACAGATGAATTTTCGATGAGTTGAATAGCGATCATGGCATTTATGACGTCACAGTTACGTGATTTTACTTAAAATGTAAATCCATGAAATTCTCAGTATTTCCATGACTTGTGGTCATTTTTTTGTTTAAATTCATGACTTCCCATGACATTTCCTGACTTTCCATAAGCGCGGAAACCCTGCCCTTACAAAGACAAGATAAGATTGATAATACAGAATAATTTGTTATTGAAATATGATTTTTTTTTTTAAATTAATTCCATTCCAATTCCCTAGTGATAAAATCCTCAACTGAGTTGGTCAGTCAAATACCTTAGCAGCTCTTTGAAATAAAAGCACTCATCAAGTTTGCCAATAGTTTGTCAAGTTTTCTTTAATTTATGGATCACTGAGATTAAGATGTCCTATCACTGAGATTAAAAATGTCCTATAAGAAAAAAATATTGAATGGTATATTCCCCCCCAAAAAAAACAATTTCTTTCCTGCTGTCTGGAAAAAAAAAAAAAAAAAAACTATTATTACTTTAAAGATTGAACGCCGATATTTAGCATTTGGGTGACATTTGGGTAAAAAAATAGTTTCCTGTAACATGGGCAAAAATTATTAAGATAAGTAGGTAGGAGGAGGGAAAAAAATTTACGTTAAATATTTTTAGCAAGGTTGGAAAAAAAAAGGTGTTTTTGTAAAAAAAAAAAAATTTTAAAAATATATATATATATTTTTTTTCACTAGAAAATCCTTTTCTATTTACATGTATACCTATTTAAAAATAAAATTTGGCATTAAATAGAATAATTTATGTTGAAATAACAAATAATATTCCTTCTGAAAATAATTTAAACTAAGTACACAAACAATTGTTTCTTATGTGGACATTCAAATCATATTAAATTTATATTATATTTAGAAATCCAATTCCTTAAATTCAATGTATACAATATAACATAATAGTAATTGTTTACTGCATAATACATGGAATATTGCTATTAGATTAATCAGTAATGGTGATAAGAAGTACAAAATGATATTTTTAACATTTAGAAATAAGTTCTTAAAGTACAAAACCTCTATTTTAGAAACAAATTTAAAATGCAGCCAATAATTTAATTTTAATTAATAATTTTGAATAATTATAAAACATTAATAAATCTATTAGATTAAATATAAAAACTTATTGTTGATACTTATAAAAACTTCAAGTATTTCATTATAAGATTTATTTTAAAAAAGTTATTTGCAACAACAAATTTAAAACTCTCACTATAAATAAAAATACAATTTTATATATATATATATATATTATATATATATATATATATATATATTAATAAAAAGGGGGGAAAAAACTATTTGGTTTAGGTTTAAACCATGCCAACCGTGATTTTTAAGCAAATACAAATATGCAAAAGGAAATATTATTCGAGTATTAATGTTAAGATTTAAAATTGATCAGAGATGTGAACAGTGATGTAAAATACATGGGTATATATATTTCTATACTAATCGGGTATAGAAATACCCAGTTAATAGTTAATCACCCATCAATTGGTAAGGCTGCAGCTTGTATATGCTGTCCTGAGGAAAGCAGTTCAGCAAGTGCTTAACAAATTATTAATCAATCATGCAATTGCTGTGACACTGTAATCAATTAATCGTTTTAAAAAACATGATTTTGTTTTTTTATAATTAAATTTTTTTTAAAGTGTTTAAAAAAAACTTAAGGGTCAGAATTTTTGTATTGCAATTTCAAGGTCCATTGGGTTACAGGAAACAAACCACTTTTTTTTATTTGGCCTTATTCTAATGACCGACCAACCAGAAGGTTCATGTAATTTTTATAAAAGGTATCCATTGGACAAGATTCAGCAACTTGCTTAGCTAAATATTAGTTTAAATAAAAAAATCTGTACATAAAATATTATACGTTACGAAAGGGAACAGTCATTAGCAAATTTTTAAATATAAAACAAAATGTTTTGACTTCCAACTGGAAACAAATATGTTTAAAAATGCTCAACTCAGGGACTGTTTAAAATAAGTTAATCACAAACTTCGCATAAAAATTCAAACAATTCAATCATTTTCATTAAATATTTACCAAAATATATATTTTACACTACATAACATAAAAAACTTTGTAACTTTCAAATTTAAATTTAATGTTTTGGAAGTTAATCTGACTAAAAAGTGTCAAGTTAGAAACAAATGAACAAAGCAACAAATTGGAATAAATATCATGATAATTAACAGTTGAAAGTTTAAGTTAAAAAAGGACCAAAGTAAACATTGCAATTACAGGAACACAATGGCTTATTGTCTTTAAAAAGAAGCTTATATTCTTTTATATTCATTCAGTTACATCAATCAAAAATTATAGGCATTTACGGAAATATTTTAGGAAGTGCAGTGTGTTTTCTAAAATGATTAAATATGGATTTTAGGGATAATTCCAAAAATTTCAGAAACATTTTGAAAGATTTCAGGAGATTTTTTTGAATTACGCCTAAAAATTTTAGAGGCTATTCTAAAAATTGTAAGGATTAGTCCAAAAGTTTTAAGGATAAATAATGAAAAAATTTTAGGAATATTTCTTTAAAAACTGACTAACACTGCTAATGCAGGCAATCTTTTAAAAGCATTTTTCAATACCAGCAAAAACTGCCAATTTTCACAAGATTTAATGATGAATAATTAAAATCTCGGAACTGATTTTCTCTTCTAGAGGATTACCTGGAGTGTGGGTTTTGTTTGTTTTTTTGGGTTTTGTTATAGGAATTATCGAAAAATGCAAGTACAGGAATATTAGGAATTTTAGGATGACAGCAAAACCTGTATTTTATATTACAATAACAGAACATATTTTAAATAATTTTCATGGCTTAATAACTTATCCAAATTTTTAAAAATGGTATATATGTGAATACATAGCCTCTTAATACTGTCAAAAATGACTGTTAACCCTTTAGAAGACAATTCTTGTTGAAATTAGGTTAAAAATTAAACTCAAATGAAGTAGAAGCCCAGAAAAGAGAAGTAGAATCTGTAATAATCAATGTAGGCTATATTAGTGCATTTGGAATAAACAATTAAGCATTGTAAACCAATTTATAAAATCATACTTTTTGGATTTTTACATCTAATATATTACAGGGCAAATATTTATTGCAACTAAAAATTTGTAAAAAGTGAAGCAAAAGCTTAGTATTGAAATTTTTTCTTTGTAATGTACATGTACAGGAATTTTGCAGAGCAAAAATCTTGTACTTCCACCCCATAGCAAAGCATCTCAAATCTATTTTAGGTCATTCTAGAACAAAGATATAAATAAAACTTTTAATAAAGTAAGAATTTTTTTATCCTTATTTATAGTTAATAAAGTTTCTTTATAAAACCTAATAAAGGGTACAAAAATCTCTCAAAATCATTTCTTTATACATACTACATCTTGAACACATTTTAAAGATTGAACAGCGAAGTAATAGTCTAATAGTTATATGATAATCAAAAGCTTTTATAACCGTATAGGTATATAATAAAACATTATAGGTATACAAAAAAAGTATAAGTACACAAAAAAACATACAAGTACACAAAAAAATATATAAGTAAAAAAAAAGAAACATACAAGTGCACAAAAAAACGTATATGTATACAAAAAAACGTATAAGTACACACAAAAAAAGTATAGGTATACAAAATCACAGTAGTAACAATAAAGAAAACTTACTATGTGATTATCGTAGGTATGTTCTGCAAAATTCACACCAGGAGCTCCTGGACCTAAAAATAATTAATTTCATTAATATAATTTTTACATAATGATTCTCATTCAAAGCAATTTTCAATCAAGATAGGGATTTTAACAAGTACCTGTCATTCAAATATTTATGTTGTATTTTTCTCTACAAATTTATATTCTGTAAACAATTATTCTATCTCAACAAATTTAAAAACATTTTCATTTATGAAGACTCATAAAACAATAAGACTTTAATTAACAAAAGGATGTGGAAATTCCAAGGATGTATAGTAAACTTATTAAAAAATTATAGAAAATGAAATTGTTCAGAAATTAATTTGCAAAATAAATCTAGGAAGCAACTTAGGGTGGGACAAAAGAAATCACTGGTACCGATAAAATTTTTACCACTGAATATAAAAATACTCATTTATTAACATTTTATGATTATTAATATCTTCAATCATCATAATATCATAAATAAACATGAATTTATGACCAGTGTTTAAGCTAAGGTATATAGTAATAAAAAAAGTTAAAGTCAAAATATTCTTTTTAGCAAAATTCTAAAAGAAGAATTAAAGAAGAAATTCTAGAAGAAGAAATCTCTTATAATTAAGAGTTTTATTACTCTTGATATTTAATCAAATACTATAAACTTTTTAACATAAAAATCACTATAAACTTTAAATATAAAGCTATTTTAACCAAATTTCAATTGAAAAAATATTTTTCAACCTTCAACTTGCATTGAATAACAAAAATGGCAATTTTGGTAATTTTGTGGCTAAATGTTTTAGCAAAATACCTAAAAACATATTTTCTAATTTTAGCATTTATAAAAGTTCTGAGGTGCTAGTTCTTGCTAAAAAAGTCCTCACAGCTTAATCCTTATTAATGACTAAATTCAATAAGAGAAAAAAAGTTTATCCTAATATAAATGAAAATTATTACTTTTCATTTTGCTAAAATTTAAATTTTTTATTAAATTTTAATTAAATAAGAGACAATAACATTTAATTAAAAAAAAAGTCCAAATATAATCCAAGATAAGAAAAAAAACCTCAAGCTTAAAATTGAAAAAAAATTCTTTGTAAATTGGTAATTTGCCAACATTTTATATTGATAGAATTTTTATTGAAATAGATAAAAACCATAAACTTCAGATACATAAGTATGCACAATATTTATTATGGCCCTAATAAGATAAAAAAGTTTACTGTCAACTTAATAAATATACCATCCTCATCAGAATGCCATTTCTGTAATGAATGACCAAAACAAAGGATGGGTCCAGGGAAAAAACACTTTAGTCCATGGAAATTAATTTTGAGAAAATGCAAATAAAAGTTTATGAATCATAAAAAGGGCTAGCTATAAAAAAGGCTACCTTTATGTCAACTTAATAAATATACCATCCTCATCAGAATGCCATTTCTTTAATGAATGACCAAAACAAAGGATGGGTCCAGGGAAAAAACACTTTAGTCCATGGAAATTAATTTTGAGAAAATGCAAATAAAAGTTTATGAATCATAAAAAGGGCTAGCTATAAAAAAGGCTACTTTTATATGGAATAATACAGTTTTAAACAAAAAAAAATTATAGCATAGTAACAAAGTTTAACCTCAAGGGCAACAAGATGGCAATTTCATGATAAAGTGGACTAAAGTTGTTTTACCCTGCACCATTCAATAGATTGGACTGTAATTGAATAATGAATTGACAGATTTGAAAATTAAAATGTAATCGACAAAGCAAAGAATGACACAAATTGAGATTATAACCTGTTTTATTTACAGGTTAGGAAATATACATTTTTAAAGGTCTTAGGTAAATTCAACTTGCTAGATTGCTTTGTTATTGAAGTGTAGATAATAGCTATAAAAAAAAACAGATTAATTATACTTAAGAATTATAAGGATATGTTAAACTGGAATAAGTAACCATACAGTTTGATATTTGCAGTAGTATTTTGAGTCGTGTATTAAAACACATTAGGATACGCAAGACACAAAGTTACTAGAGTTATTTATCAAAAATAATAATTATTTTAAAACTCAATGTTCTGTACAAAAATACAAATGTAGACAATTAAAAAAAAAATATTTTAACAATGCACAATTGTTTAAATAAGTATACTTTTTTATGTAATGTTATTTTATACAGCCATAACATTAAAAAATACTAAATAAACAACAAGGGTGTTTAATATTATTAGCTAATAAATAATTTCTAATAGATGAATGACACAAAGAAAAGAAAATATGTCAAAATTTCAAATGAAATCGCCAGTGACAACACGGAATTCTCAAAATTGATGTCTCCTCATTTGAAATATCGATTTTTTCAACAATGCTGAAATTATCATTTGACTGATACATATTCCACAGGCAATGATTTCACGGTGTTGGCGTCGCGAAGGTTTTGAACAAAACTGTCAAAAATTGAAATTTGCGACTGTATTTGGCAAATTTGTATTTGGTGCCTGGGAGATCAATGTAAACATTGTGGAGGGGATGCAATCGTTTGTTTACGTACGATTGGTTTAGAGAATTATTACAGAGGGAAATGTAGTAAGTTTTAAATAACTAAAAAAATCACATGCCCCAAACAGGTCTTTATTTTGCTTATTCAAATTCCCACAAGATCAAAATTGCTGTCAGGGAGGAATGATATTTCTTTATTCAAAACACATTTTTTGACACAAAAACATAGTGCACTAACAAACAAGTTTTCATTCAAGGAATAACCTTACGTTTCATTGATAAATATACATTCCACAATTGAAATATAAATAATGTGAATTCACACAATTTATTACCAAATATACACACGTTTTAAAAACTGAGGAGTTGGAAAATAACTACAATGCTAAGTGATATTTTTCAAAATGGTTGAATTAATGATCCAATACAAGACGTAAATAACTGAATATGAAAAATAATAAGTATAATATGGAAAAGAAAAAATTTATAAAAAATGAGTCACGTAAAACTTGGCGCTTTCTTTTTTCACCCTTTGTCGTAAGGCTTAAAAAGGGAAAGTCGCTTAATTTCGCAATGACTGTATACAACATTTGCTAAATTAAAGATGGATCACGATAGCAAGCATGAATTCTTGCAACTTACCTCGAAATGTTTGTGATGTATTTTGCATGTCGTAATAAAAACCAATCTGTTTTTTATTGTTTAATGCTGTCCGGAATTTTCAAAGCGATATTCATCTGGGTTCCAGAATAGGGAATTAGACGCGCGAAGACAAAAGTTCCCCTTTAACCGTTGTTTATCCATGGAAGTAGGGATATTTTTTTTATTTTTTTCTTCCCGGGATTGATGGAGGAGGCTTTTTCAGATTCAGGAGAAAGGATCATAAAAGTAAAAATTTCTCAAGAAATTTAGAGAATCTTTGAAAATTACATAAAAATAAAGGAAATTTTTTTCAACTGGTGAGTTTGAGAATTTAAAATAATGCGAATATTATAACAATGAAGAATTTTACAATTGATACCCTTCATTTTTTTTTTTTTTTTTTCATAACGATGCCAGATCTTTGAAATGTTTCAAAAACAATTTTGATGTTTTTCATCAAAATTGAAAATTACAAAATAGAAACACTGACTCGATTATATTTATTTTTCCAAGAAAAATCAATAATTTTCTTTCTCTCCGAAATGGCAAAGACGTTTTCTTGAATCATTATAAGTTCTTGAGAAATTGTAATTAGATGGGGTTTTTTTAATTTCCTTTTTTTTTATTTCAAGATCGTGAACAGGACATCGATTTCTTTTTGCAATTGCAGTCTCTGATTATCGGACAAATGTACAATTTAGGAATTTTCATGGCAACAGTGTCGCTTCACTGATATGTAATTTGTACAAATGTTCATTAACAGAAAAAAATGTCATCATATATTATGCTTTTACAAAAAAGCTAATTTTCACAACAAAAAAATATTATCTCCTACTCTGCCTATAATTCCTTCGGACGCATTGGCAAATATAATATTTGATAAATTACAAACCACTATAACCTAAAGACAAAAATCTGGATTCTAACACGTATTAGATGACAGTTTTAACAGCAATGTAATCGAAAAATGTCCTTAAAAATAAAAAAGTTTTGAGCTTGGGGAAAACATGTGTCATTTGTGTAAGTCTCTTATTTAAAAAAAACCACTTAATTTTTTTTTTTTTTTTTTTTTTTTTTTAACCGAATACCTGCTTGTGATCAAATCCCAAAGATAGGAACGGCAAGTGGGGGTCAAGGTGATAAAACCCTTGTGTGGATGTTACCGCTTTAAATTCATGAGCAAATTCTATCTTACCTATAAACACTTGTTCAATTCAATATATATGTAGATTATCAATTTGCTGTTACAAATATGCAGATATGTTCATACATTTAAACCTCTTCCATAAAAATTCTGTAAACATTTGAATTTGTTCGATAAAAAATGACAGTGCCCCTAAAGAAATATAGCGTTAATTGGTGAAAATATAAATATAGCGTTAATTACTATAGTTTGGTTGTATAGTATTTTAGTGTCGGAGTACAGAATTCGGAAATTTTGCAATGATTATAAATGGAAAAAGCAGAAAGAATGCCTATACTTTATTGAGATGAGGAAAATAGTAATCCCGATTCAAAGTTGTGTGTCACGATCAGGGCCGGATTTAGACTTGATAAGGCCCTAAGCTATTTGAGATATGAAGCTCTTTATAAGTCAAGATATTATATGTCAGTGCCAAATACGATTTTCGGATACCTAAGAGGGTTAAACTGAAATACAATTAAGACATATAGTAGTGAAATAACAAATCTTTAACTTAAAATCATTTTTATTCATAATAAACTTAAAAATGCAAACTCTGGTAAAAAGAAACAAAAGTTCTTTTAAAAGGCACAGTATACAAACGCTTATTATCTAATCTTTTGAAACATGTTATAAGGTTTAAGGAATTATATTAAACTAAAATATTTTTTTCTTGCCTTTGCCAGAGCAAAGTCACTGATGACATCATCAAATGATAAACTGCGTAGTTTGTCACTTTATATGCATACGAGACTGAGGGAACATAAAATTTATCTTCAGTCGTTGTTGTTCTAAATTTATTTTTTATCCTCTTCAGCTGAGAAAGATCTTTCTCCAGAGCAATTTGCAACCATCATATAAGAAACAATCTCAAAATTGCTTTACATTAGGGAATGCTGATTGGACAGATTCGTTAAATATTACCATGTACAGATCCTGATGTGTCAGACTATCATGTTTCGCTGAACCATAGGCTTGACTATGTCTAACATATTGATGAAAATGCTTGACTTCTCCTACAAGATTTATGTCCACATCTTTAGGATATGTTTGGCATAAAGCACTAACTCCTTCACGAATCTTTTCTTCTGTAGCTTCTAATTTTGTTAAGAATGAAAACTTTTTTGCAGCATCATTGTATACTGAGGGCCTCTGTGCCCGACTTGACTCTAATGCATCCATCGCAGGCATAAATGTTTTGATTCTGAACTTGTCTCTTGCTCAAGGTTCTCTTAAGCATCATCTTCATCATCATTTGATATGCCTTCTTCTATATCTGCTTTTCCTCTTCTTGTAATCAACATCAGACAATATTTCTTTAAAATGATCGAACATATCCTTGGAACCCTTAAAAAATAATGTTCCAAAAGTAACCATTACATAATACGTGCTCTAATTTATACGATTAGGGGGTTTTAAATGATCAAATATTACTGTTTTAATTTAAATCACGATTCTAAATTCAATCGATGAAAGTTAGTCTTAAAATGCATAGAACTTTGCATAGCAACGGATTGTTTAGTCTCACTTGACGACCGTGATGTCCCCCCTTACATCGTCCATTGCGCACTCAGGCAATTTTTTTGGGGCCCCAAGCAAGTCGGGGGGCATTAAAAGCTTCAGCTTGTCCAGCTTATACGTAAATCCTGCACTGGTCGCGGTAGGTATGAAACCCACAAGGTTAATGAATTTACTCGACCATTTGCAGCTTTGGCACTGCCATTGATATAAATAAACTGGACAGACTGCTTAACGCTGGGGAAATGAAGCTGTTGCCAGATGCAATTGGTGGGATAAAAAATACGGATTGGCGAGGATTGAAAATAAAATTTTGGGTTGTACACAGCAGAAATGTCAATAGTAGACCTTAATTAGTAATAACGTGTAAAAAAAATATATACTCTAACACTTTACAAGGTTTTTCGCATTCCCATCCAACTGTGATTGGTTAAACTTCTCACCAGCTTCGCAATCCCCGGCGCCTTTTTCTCTTTTCATTGTCAATAGAACAGTCTATCCAGTTGTTTATCTATATCGATGGGCACTACAAGACACTTATCGATGCATTTAATAGGTAAGCACCCACTGCAACTCATAGGTTCCTTTACATTCTCCCTCCATCCAACTGTGATCAAGAATATCTTGAAAACTCTGTACCCTAATAGCCAAATTTAAAATCTCCTGGACTGTTAAAATATCCTCCAACCCCCTCTTTATCACTCATAATCAGATTATCCCCAAACATAATGTAGAATATATCTTGGTCACGTCCTGTTTTCGTCAAAGAAATATTAAAAATAAAAAATAAAAATTCCTTTATCTATAGTCCTTAGACAACAATTGTTCAGTCCAAATCATTTAATACTTTTGTTTTTCTTTTTGGAATCATTAATGCCCAGCACGTCTTTTAGTGAGAACTGGCACTCTAGACCCCCTCCCCCCTCCCGCCCACCCTACCCCTCTCCTTAACCCAAAACAGCATCATGGAGGGCAAGAGATGGTTAGTTCCCACTATATGAACTATATGAATGCGTCATGGCCTTCAGGGGCGAGGTATTGAGTAGTAGACCTCGTATTTTCTTGATATACTCTTTTTTTACAACCCCCCATGGTAGGCAGATAAATTTCAATAATTAAATGTAATTAATGAGATAGTAGGAATAGCTCTTTATAATTATTCTTTACTTTAATGTTTCCAAATTTAAGGACCCAGGAATTCTAAATTTTCAATGAGCATGATGTGCATTTACTTTTTCGAACTATTCTAACTAAAAAAAGGCTTCCATCTAAAGATCGGCGATACATCGATACGACGATATTTTTTTAGATATTTTTAAAAAAGTATCGATCGTAAAAATATTGATACAAGTCACCGATATATTGATATTTTTAAACTTTTGTAATTTTTTGATGATCGTTTTGTAGTTACATGTATTTTTCGATTTACTTTATTCCCTTTTCAAATACTTCAAAACTAAAGTATGGACTTGGCTGAGAGACAGTTAAAATGGCACCTTAACCAAAAAGAAAACATAATGTAATGGAAAGATAAGATCATTTATTAGTAGTCATTAACAAAGCGCCGTTTCTGTTGCTAACGTGTGCCTGGAATTTGCATCTAATTTTAAATATTAAAAACATCTCTATCAGCAAAATATGTGGTAAACTACTTTTCGAAATTTCTTCTTGAAAAAGAAAAGGGAATTTATGCATTGACATCCAAATGAATTTTATTTATTCGGATTGATAATATAACTTATTTATTAAAACAATTTTTATCATTTATTTATAAAAACAATTTTTATAATTTATTTATTAAAACAATGTTGGCATAAATTCATGAAAAGTAAAGTAGAAATTTGCCCTAAAAATCTTCGTTTCTGTCAAAATTAAAAATAAAAAAAAATAAAAAAATGTGTATCGATATATTGATATTTTATCGATAATTTTTTTTATGCAACGATGTAGTATCGATATTTATTTTGATCGATATTTCCGACCTCTACTTCCATCCCATTCTACTTTTGATTCACACATGAGCGCCCCCAGGAGGGTCCAAGGAGGTGCACTTGCACCCCCTAGCTCTTGAAATTAAAAAAAAAAAAAAAAAAAAAAAAAAAAAAGTGAGAGAGGAAAGGTGCAAATTCTAAGATAAAAAGTATTTTGCTTTTTAAGTCATCAGATATCCTATCTTGAAACCTAATTTTAGAATTCAATTAAACATATCCAATACTGCCTTTCTATTTGATTTTGATTTTTTTTTTTTTTTTTTCAATTATTTCCAAAACTTGGAAGAAATATAATTTACTCTTCTGTATTTTTGCCTCTTCGTGTTCCTCTGTTCTAAACACTGTCTCTTGAATGCCGTGAGATCTAGATGGATAATAAAAAATCGTAAAAATATATTTTTTAAATATTTTTACTATTTTTTTTTTTTTTTTTTTTATTTTTAACCGGATTGCGCTTTCAAAAATATATACTATGAATTCCTTTAAACTATTCTCAAAGAATATAATTTAAAATGAATAACTATTAATTAAAATGTCTAAAAAATTAATGATTTTGATAAAAATATAGTCTTGCACCCCCCTGCAAATATTTCTGCGGGCTCCAATGGATCCACGATCCTTCAATACTCTAATCGAGTTTCCTAAACAAAACTTTACCAAAATTGCGTCATATATCAGTTTGAAGGTCTGATTAAGATTAGTATGACGGCTAACAATTTAATTGGGAACAGCAACCGGAAGTGCTTCCAAAATAGACCGGAAGAGTGTTAAGAGTATCCAATAAGATCTTGGATATTCGGTAGTCAGTTTTCTTGCTACTTGTAGCCACTTCGACGCTATTTTTGTTCATAAAAAAAAAACTCCAAATGGTAAGATTGTTATCAAATGTCTTCAATCTTTACTTATCCTTATCCAGTCATTAAATATAACTAATTTGTCTATGCTTGGTATTACCAGGGGTGTAGTGGTGCGGAAACGCTTGGGAATGGGGATCCTTTACCTTCTCAGAAGGAGGAATGGAATTCCTTCAACTAAATTTTTTTTTTTTAATTTGTATTTTCTTTTTTAATTTGTCTTCTTTACGTGACACTTAATTAAAAAATCAAGTAAGAAAACGATTTTTTCGTGAGAACTATGTTTTCGTTTTCGATCCGCAACTTCAGAGCTGAGCGGGCAATTTCAAGTATTTGCAAAACACTTGAAAGAGGCGCGGAAACCCGCACGTGGGCATTCCGTCAACAATCTGACACATGCATTAGACTCTCCTCCCACCCCGGTCTTTCAGTGCTTTAATGCTACTTTATTGGAAATCAACTAACGTATGTTTACATCTAACTATAATTCATTCAGTGCCAGTTATCGTCTTCTTCAATGAATGATCTGTATTTGTGAATGAATTCCAGAAGTCAAATTTGCATGGTTCTTCATGAATACGGAATAAAACTTCCATATACTAGTTCAAGCCAACTATTTCCATTTTTAAAGAACAAAATTGTGGTCTGGCACTAACAGTTCTTGGCGCCTTTTCCTTCAAGAAAGTTTCTCAACCTCTTAATATTGAAGGAAACGCTAACCGATTTATCAACAAAAATGATTTAACGGGGTTTCTTTACTATTTTTTTTTTTTTTTAATTGTTATATCATCCACTTTATAATTTATTTGTAAACATCGTATCTATTAATAATCTACTAGTTAATAATCTATTAATGGAAGACCGTAAGCCATGTTTCTATGTTGGTAAACTAATTTCTACTTTCAATTACCCATATGTCTACATAGGATAATAAAACTATATAGGATTCGATCAAATAAAAATAAAAAAATAAATAAAAAAATAAAAAATAATTTATTTATTTTTTTGCATTTTTTCACGTTTTGGAACATCCTGATCTAAAAAAAAGTGATCTAAAAAAATATCTGTCTTTGTGTACTTGGTCAGCATAACCCCCAAACAAATTGACCTTCGATGTTCAAATTTGGTGTGAGGGGTTGGTGATGGCACAGGGACCTACTATTAAGGTTTTCGTCAAAATCGCGCATGGGCATAAGGCAGATGCCATTGGAAAAATCATGTTTTTTACTGATTGTTAAAAAACGCCTCTAACGATTTTGATAAAAATTACTGCGGCAATGCCTCTTAAGGTGTTCTACACATCCCTTCCTCCGAAATTCCCGTGAAAATACTTTAATGGAGTAAAAAGTTGAAAAACAAATGCCTTCAACACAGAGTTCTCTATCCTCATCGACGATCGTTTTTTCTCCTTTCCTCAGTTTCACTTGTAAGAAAGTATTATCTAAAAGTATACACACAAAATTTCCATTTTAGTTAAGTTTATATAAAAGAAAAAAGAAGAAAAACAAAAGACCCCTATTACAATTATCGCAAAAAATATTGACAAGCTGACCATTTTTGCTAAACGAATGATGGAAATATAAAAACGGGAAATGACAGAAATCCACATCAGTAATATAGTGTAATTGAAAGCTGTGCGATGTTCCACATCCCTAGTTTTTCAAGACTCCAAGTCAAGTATTAATTAAAAAAAAATGCTAAAAAGCACATTTCAAACGCCAAATTTGAATTTTCAAGAACAATAAAAAGTAATTGGCTCACCTATTAGGAAATTGATTTTTCTTTGATCTTGCTCTTCACATTTGCCTTATATTTATAGTGTTGCGTTGTACGGGTTCGAAAGATTTGACGCCAAAGCAGATCAAAACTTGCAGAAATTTATTCCAAAATAACTTTTCACAGTTCTTTTACAGCTCCAGAACTTCTCGTTCTAGTAGACACAATACAGCTCTTTTCACCTCAATAGAGCACAAAACAGCAGTTAAAAACTTGACAACAACTGCTAAATCGCCGCAAAAGACAATGCAATACAGTTCGCTCAGTATCTCCAGTCAACTAATTCAGTGACTCAAAATCCAAGAACTGACTCAAGTCAGGAATACAGCTCTCACAATGAACGTTGAGAGACAACTCACTCAGTGATTCAAAATCAACTAACTAACTGACTCACTCACGGCCGGGTTTATATAGGGGAGGCTGCGAATCTTCACGAACCTTCCAGAGATGTACATTTGGAGAACTTTCCAGAATGTTGTCGAAAAGTCCTATTTACATGTACAAGGGATACATGTACCCATACATGTACCGAAAATGTCACCAAATGGTCGCCAAGTTTGGCGACATTTGGCGATTTCTCGCCAAATTTGGCGACAAAAATTAGTCGCCAAAACCATCGCCAACTTGGCTGTATCTCGCCAATTTGGCGAGATTCCCATTACCATAATGTTAAATGCCCTGCCCCTTGAAACTCGCTTCCCAGAGTTACCTCTGTAAAACTCGTTATCAAGCGTTGATATGCTCACTGCAGGGAAACAAACCATTGCATTGCCTTATGCGAAATGTACAGAAATTTATCTATTTACAAAATTAGCACTACTAAATATTTACAAATATACAAAAATTCGTAACATTGCCCCCCTCCCAAGGACTGCACGTCCCGGGCAGTACAGTTCCCGGAAAGGAAGGCTTACTTTCAAAGCAATGGCATTACTGAACTATAAAACTTACTAAACTTACTAATTTATATACAGAAACATTACTGAATAAATAAGTAATTAAATAAACAATTAAATAAACAATGAACTTAAAAATTTATATACACATGTGACCATGGTCTTAATGACTATATACACTTTGTACATTAGGGGGATTACAAACTATGGGGATTACAAACTATGGCCATAGTAAGGGGTTAACCTGTCGTAATGAACGACTCTAGGTTTAGAATTTGGTGACTTACGTATTCGGACCACGACATCATTCAGCCGGTTGAGGACTGAGTAAGGACCATCTCAATGAGACTGAAGTTTGGGAGAAAGTCCTTTTTGTCGTTTCGAGTTCCAGAACCAAACCTTGTCACCTTCCTGGAATTGATGTCCTGTAGCCTTCGTGTCGTATCTGGTCTTCATCTTGTCCGTCGCCAAGTTGATTCGCTCACTGGCAAAATTGTGCACATCTTCAAACCGTGCCTGAAGATCCTCGACGTATTCCTCTGGCGATGAAGGTGCATCCGGAGGGCTGCCAAACAACAGATCGCAAGGCAGACGAAGTTTACGACCGAAGAGCATCTGGGATGGGGAATAGCCGGTAGTCTCGTGGACAGCACTGCGATAGGCCAGAAGAAACAAAGGTAACTTCTGATCCCAGTCCTGTTGGTTTCTCGAAACCATCAGTGAGAGGTTATTGAGGATGGTTCTGTTAAACCTCTCCACCATACCATCCGATTGTGGGTGTAAAGGCGTCGTCTGTGTTTTGTCAATGCCAAGTAGATCACAAAGTCCTTTCATTACAGCAGAGGTAAAATTCCTTCCTTGATCAGAGTGTAACTGAAGAGGCACTCCAAATCTGGAAATCCAGCTCTGAACCATTACCTCTGCAACGGTGGTAGCTTCTTGATCAGGGATAGGATACGCTTCGCGCCACTTCGTAAAATAATCCATGACAACAAGGATGTATCTGTTGCCGTCAGCAGATCGTGGTAGTGGTCCCAAGATGTCAAACGCAATCCGTTCAAAAGGAGCTCCCACGTTGTAACGTTGCAGTTTTCCTCGACTGCGTTTCTTCGGTCCTTTCCGGGCTGCACAGGCATCACATGATCGGCACCACTTCTCCACGTCAGCCCTCGCCTTACTCCAATAGAACCGTTCTCGAACTCTTTGCAACGTCTTCATTACTCCGAAGTGGCCTCCAGTTAGACTACTATGAAGTTCTTTAAGAACGTCTGAGACTCGGGATCTTGGAAGCAATAGCTGCCATCGGGATGTCTTTCCATCATCAAATTCGAACTTCCAGTAGAACACGTAATTTCGAATGTGGTCAGAGTCCCAGAGGTCCCAATATTGCTTTGTCGTAGGACTACAGATGGAAATGTCCTGCCAAGTTGGTGTATTCGAAGACTCCTTTAAATCCTCCTGTCCGGCATAAATCGCAGCATTATTCTTCTGTATTTCCTCTTGGCCAGAGAAAATCACTTTCTTCATCTCTTCATGACCAGAGAAAATCTCTTTCTTCATCCCATCTCGGCTCGCTTTCATTTCTTCACGCCATTCGGATATTCCCTTCTTCATTTCTTCTTGGCTCGCTTTCATTTCTTCCAGCCATTCGGACATTCTCTTCTTTATCTCTTCTTGCCCTTTGGATAATTTCTTCTCCATTTCTTGCATGAAAGCAAAAAGCTGTTGAAATTATTCATCTTGTTCCGCCATTGCTCTTGTAATCGGCATTCAAACCCCACTTCTGACACCAGTTGTTGCGTTGTACGGGTTCGACAGATTTGACGCCAAAGCAGATCAAAACTTGCAGAAATTTATTCCAAAATAACGCTTCACAGTTATCTTACAGCTCCAGAACTTCTCGTTCTAGTAGACACAATACAGCTCTTTTCACCTCAATAGAGCACAAAACAGCAGTTAAAAACTTGACAACAACTGCTAAATCGCCGCAAAAGACAATGCAATACAGTTCGCTCAGTATCTCCAGTCAACTAATTCAGTGACTCAAAATCCAACTGACTCAAGTCAGGAATACAGCTCTCACAATGAACGTTGAGAGACAACTCACTCAGTGATTCAAAATCAACTAACTAACTGACTCACTCACGGCCGGGTTTATATAGGGGAGGCTGCGAATCTTCACGAACCTTCCAGAGATAGACATTTGGAGAACTTTCCAGAATGTAGTCGAAAAGTCCTATTTACATGTACAAGGGATACATGTACCCATACATGTACCGAAAATGTCACCAAATGGTCTCCAAGTTTAGCGACATTTGGCGATTTCTCGCCAAATTTGGCGACAAAAATTAGTCGCCAAAACCATCGTCAACTTGGCTCTATCTCGCCAATTTGGCGAGATTCCCATTACCATAATGTTAAATGCCCTGCCCCTTGAAACTCGCTTCCCAGAGTTATCTCTGTAAAACTCGTTATCAAGCGTTGATATGCTCACTGCAGGGAAACAAACCATTGCATTGCCTTATGCGAAATGTACAGAAATTTATATATTTACAAAATTAGCACTACTAAATATTTACAAATATACAAAAATTCGTAACAATAGTTATGAAGAGCCTTGGCCCAATATAATGCACCAAGACCCTTCTCGACGTGGTGGACCACTTTTCTATTTTAATAACTATTGTTGCGTGGATGGGTTCGAAAGATTTGAAGCCAACGCAGATCAAAAGTTGCAGAAATTTATTTTAATATAACTCTTCTCAGATTCTCTTACAACTCCAGAACTTCTCGTTCTAGTAGACAGAATACAGCTCTTTTCACAACAATAGAGCACAAAACAGCAGTTAAAAACTTGACAACACAACTGCTCAAATCGCTGCACACGACAATGCAATACAGTTCGCTTTCGGAACTCTCTGAAAGCTCACTGAGACTCAATATCAGTAATTCCAGTCAACTAATGGACTCAGCTAACAACTAACTCCCCCGCTCGCTTGGCCGGCTTATATAGGAATCAAACCTTCTTGAAATTTCTAGAGGTAGATATTTGGAGAACTTTCCAGGTCGTAGTCGAAAAGTCCTATACATGTACATGGGGACCGAAAATGTTGCCAAGTTTGGCGACATTTGGCGATTTCTCGCCAAATTTGGCGACAAAAATTAGTCGCCAAAACCATCGCCAACTTGGCTCTATCTCGCCAATTTGGCGAGATTCCCATTACCATAATGTTAAATGCCCTGCTCCTTGTAAAACTCGCTTCCCAGCGTTACCTCTGTAAAACTCGTTATCAAGCATTGAGACCCATATTGCCGGGAAGCCAACTTAAGACGAACTATTGCACTGCCTTATGCGAAATGTACATAGATGTTCCTATTTACAAAATTACCACTACGAAATATTTACAAATATACAAAAATTCGTAATACTATTATAAGATTCACCATGATCACTGACTGATTCTGTAACGTTGTAAGTTAAATTTCAAACGAACGTTGTTGAAACTCTTTCCGGTTGCCAAAATAATTTCAATCTTAATAAAAAAAAATTTTTTTAGACATAATGTATAAACCCACGTTTATTTTTGTATAAACTCGCGTTCATTTTTAATAAATAAATTTTGAAGCGTAATTTGCCGCACATTTTGCTGTTAAGGATGTTTTTATTATTCAAAATTATTTGAAAATACCAAGCACACTCTGACAACAGATTCGATGCTGTGTTTTGAAAAAATTTCGAAGAGTAGTTTGCTTCACATTTTGCTGTTAAGGATGTTTTTATTATTCAAAATTAGTTGAAAACACCGAGCACACTCTGACAACAGATTCGATGCTGTGTTAATAAATAGGAAAATAATCGATTTGATTGGTGGTAACTCTCAAACCTATTATAGCGCCGATTCTGTTGTCAGTGAAGATTCGCGTAATGCACTCAATTTCTTTGTTGAATTCACGTGCAATTTAGTTTTTCAATAGATTCTTCATTAAAAACAATTTTTTTTGTCAATTTTTTTTTTATCATTTCATATACTATTTATCAGAAATAATTTTCATTTGCATAACATTAAAAAAAATCAATTTTTCATAAATATTTCGTGTATATTGAATAAAAAATTTTGTTATATTCATAATTTTTCAAAGGACACCTTACTTTCTAGTTGACTATAGCTTCTATACCATTGTACTGTTAAAAACAAGCAATGCAATTATGATGAAGAATAAAAAAAAAAAAAAAAAATTACACTGAAATTCAAATACCAAATTAAAATAGGCTTTATTTTCTAGTTTTAGTTTTAGCAAGTTGACTTTTAATGCTTGCTTTCATAGTTAATCAAATCCAGGGATGTCATAAAAAAGATTGAAAAGTGCTTTAATTTTTTATCTGTTAGAAATAATTGCGTAATGTAAATTTCAAAAATCACAGCAAGAATTACCTTGATCAGGTACTCGCTGCTCATTTTGTTACTCTGTAAGACGGTGGCATATAATTGAGTTTAATTAGATGCCCTTGCATCTTTTCATTTATTTCTGTTCACGCTGTCACATTTTTTGTTGTATTGAATGGACAATTTCCGCATTTTTTATTTTTTTATTCAATTCTAAATGTTTCGAAAAGACCATAAACACAAAAAATTCTGCTCAATGCACTTTTTTTTTCTTTTTTTTTTAATTTGCGATCAAAGTTTTCTTGTTAGACGTTGGCGAAAAAACGATTCATTCTGCTGGCATTGATTGTGACGTCAAGACATCCCAAACAACCTGATTTTAAAAGGCAGCAGCGGAATCCACATTTGCAAGTTTCTCGCAAATCATGCCATCCTGTACGGAATATGGAAATGGTCTACCAGCGCCAACTATTTCAATGCCAACTATTTGGCCAAAGAACTATTAACCATGGAAACTGTAGGAACCCTTGAAGTCACAGATTTTGCTAAGCGTTTTGATCGAACTGGTTTTGGTTCGGTTTTGAGTCATTTTCTTTTCTTAATATTTAAATAACTAATTTTTTTAAAGAAGTTTTGTTTAAATATTTGGAATTAAAAAGAAATTCTTCATAAATATAAACTAAAAATGTGAAAATTGTTAATTGTTGCATTAATTAGATGGGCGGGCATCTTTTCATTTATTTCTTTTCACATGATATTGAAATTAGATTGATATATTGGATTGTTGCATTGATTAAATGCGCGTGTATCTTTTCATTTATTTCTATTCTTTTGATGTGAAAATTATATTGTTGTATAAATTAATGAGATAAGCATGCATCTTTTAATTTTTTTTTTCTCGTGGTATGGAAATTAGATTGTTGTATTGAATTGTTGCATTATTTAAATGCACGGGCATCTTTTCATTTATTTCTATTCTCTTGATAAGAAAATTATATTGTTATATAAATTAATGAGATGTGCATGCATCTTCTTTTTTTTTTTCCTTCTCATGATATGGAAAGTAGATTGTTGTATTGGATTTTTGTATTAATTAAATGCGCGTGTATATTTTCATTTATTTCTATTCTTTTGATATGAAAATTATATTGTTGTATATATTAATGAGATGAGCATGCATCTTTTTTTTTTTTTTTCCTTTTTTTTTTTTTCTTTCTTTTTTCCCTCATGATATGGAAAGTAGGTTGTTGTATTGGATTGTTGTATGTATTAATTAAATGCGCGTGTATCTTTTCATTTATTTCTATTCTTTTGATATGAAAATTATATTGTTGTATAAATTAATGAGATAAGCATGCATCTTTTAATTTTTTTTTCTCGTGGTATGGAAATTAGATTGTTGTATTGAATTGTTGCATTATTTAAATGCACGGGCATCTTTTCATTTATTTCTATTCTCTTGATATGAAAATTATATTGTTATATAAATTAATGAGATGAGCATGCATCTTTTTTTTTTTTTTTCCTTTTTTTTTTTTTTCTTTCTTTTTTCCCTCATGATATGGAAAGTAGGTTGTTGTATTGGATTGTTGTATGTATTAATTAAATGCGCGTGTATCTTTTCATTTATTTCTATTCTTTTGATATGAAAATTATATTGTTGTATAAATTAATGAGATAAGCATGCATCTTTTAATTTTTTTTTCTCGTGGTATGGAAATTAGATTGTTGTATTGAATTGTTGCATTATTTAAATGCACGGGCATCTTTTCATTTATTTCTATTCTCTTGATATGAAAATTATATTGTTATATAAATTAATGAGATGAGCATGCATCTTTTTTTTTTTTTTTCCTTTTTTTTTTTTTTCTTTCTTTTTTCCCTCATGATATGGAAAGTAGGTTGTTGTATTGGATTGTTGTATGTATTAATTAAATGCGCGTGTATCTTTTCATTTATTTCTATTCTTTTGATATGAAAATTATATTGTTGTATAAATTAATGAGATAAGCATGCATCTTTTAATTTTTTTTTCTCGTGGTATGGAAATTAGATTGTTGCATTGAATTGTTGCATTATTTAAATGCACGGGCATCTTTTCATTTATTTCTATTCTCTTGATAAGAAAATTATATTGTTATATAAATTAATGAGATGTGCATGCATCTTCTTTTTTTTTTTCCTTCTCATGATATGGAAAGTAGATTGTTGTATTGGATTTTTGTATTAATTAAATGCGCGTGTATATTTTCATTTATTTCTATTCTTTTGATATGAAAATTATATTGTTGTATATATTAATGAGATGAGCATGCATCTTTTTTTTTTTTTTTCCTTTTTTTTTTTTTCTTTCTTTTTTCCCTCATGATATGGAAAGTAGGTTGTTGTATTGGATTGTTGTATGTATTAATTAAATGCGCGTGTATCTTTTCATTTATTTCTATTCTTTTGATATGAAAATTATATTGTTGTATAAATTAATGAGATAAGCATGCATCTTTTAATTTTTTTTTCTCGTGGTATGGAAATTAGATTGTTGTATTGAATTGTTGCATTATTTAAATGCACGGGCATCTTTTCATTTATTTCTATTCTCTTGATATGAAAATTATATTGTTATATAAATTAATGAGATGAGCATGCATCTTTTTTTTTTTTTTTCCTTTTTTTTTTTTTTCTTTCTTTTTTCCCTCATGATATGGAAAGTAGGTTGTTGTATTGGATTGTTGTATGTATTAATTAAATGCGCGTGTATCTTTTCATTTATTTCTATTCTTTTGATATGAAAATTATATTGTTGTATAAATTAATGAGATAAGCATGCATCTTTTAATTTTTTTTTCTCGTGGTATGGAAATTAGATTGTTGTATTGAATTGTTGCATTATTTAAATGCACGGGCATCTTTTCATTTATTTCTATTCTCTTGATAAGAAAATTATATTGTTATATAAATTAATGAGATGTGCATGCATCTTCTTTTTTTTTTTCCTTCTCATGATATGGAAAGTAGATTGTTGTATTGGATTTTTGTATTAATTAAATGCGCGTGTATATTTTCATTTATTTCTATTCTTTTGATATGAAAATTATATTGTTGTATATATTAATGAGATGAGCATGCATCTTTTTTTTTTTTTTTCCTTTTTTTTTTTTTCTTTCTTTTTTCCCTCATGATATGGAAAGTAGGTTGTTGTATTGGATTGTTGTATGTATTAATTAAATGCGCGTGTATCTTTTCATTTATTTCTATTCTTTTGATATGAAAATTATATTGTTGTATAAATTAATGAGATAAGCATGCATCTTTTAATTTTTTTTTCTCGTGGTATGGAAATTAGATTGTTGTATTGAATTGTTGCATTATTTAAATGCACGGGCATCTTTTCATTTATTTCTATTCTCTTGATATGAAAATTATATTGTTATATAAATTAATGAGATGAGCATGCATCTTTTTTTTTTTTTTTCCTTTTTTTTTTTTTTCTTTCTTTTTTCCCTCATGATATGGAAAGTAGGTTGTTGTATTGGATTGTTGTATGTATTAATTAAATGCGCGTGTATCTTTTCATTTATTTCTATTCTTTTGATATGAAAATTATATTGTTGTATAAATTAATGAGATAAGCATGCATCTTTTAATTTTTTTTTCTCGTGGTATGGAAATTAGATTGTTGTATTGAATTGTTGCATTATTTAAATGCACGGGCATCTTTTCATTTATTTCTATACTCTTGATAAGAAAATTATATTGTTATATAAATTAATGAGATGTGCATGCATCTTTTTTTTTTTTCCTTCTCATGATATGGAAAGTAGATTGTTGTATTGGATTTTTGTATTAATTAAATGCGCGTGTATATTTTCATTTATTTCTATTCTTTTGATATGAAAATTATATTGTTGTATATATTAATGAGATGAGCATGCATCTTTTTTTTTTTTTTTTTTTCCTTTTTTTTTTTTTTTTTTTTCTTTTTTCCCTCATGATATGGAAAGTAGGTTGTTGTATTGGATTGTTGTATGTATTAATTAAATGCGCGTGTATCTTTTCATTTATTTCTATTCTTTTGATATGAAAATTATATTGTTGTATAAATTAATGAGATAAGCATGCATCTTTTAATTTATTTTTTTCTCATGATATGGAAATTAGATTGTTGTATTGGATTGTTGCATTATTTAAATGCACGTGCAACTTTTCATTTATTTCTATTCTTTTGATATGAAAATTATATTGTTGAATAAATTAAGGAGATGAGCATGCATCTTTTCATTTATTTCTGTTCACGCTGTCACATTTTTTGTTGTATTGAATGGACAATTTCCGCATTTTTTATTTTTTTATTCAATTCTAAATGTTTCGAAAAGACCATAAACACAAAAAATTCTGCTCAATGCACTTTTTTTTTCTTTTTTTTTTAATTTGCGATCAAAGTTTTCTTGTTAGACGTTGGCGAAAAAACGATTCATTCTGCTGGCATTGATTGTGACGTCAAGACATCCCAAACAACCTGATTTTAAAAGGCAGCAGCGGAATCCACATTTGCAAGTTTCTCGCAAATCATGCCATCCTGTACGGAATATGGAAATGGTCTACCAGCGCCAACTATTTCAATGCCAACTATTTGGCCAAAGAACTATTAACCATGGAAACTGTAGGAACCCTTGAAGTCACAGATTTTGCTAAGCGTTTTGATCGAACTGGTTTTGGTTCGGTTTTGAGTCATTTTCTTTTCTTAATATTTAAATAACTAATTTTTTTAAAGAAGTTTTGTTTAAATATTTGGAATTAAAAAGAAATTCTTCATAAATATAAACTAAAAATGTGAAAATTGTTAATTGTTGCATTAATTAGATGGGCGGGCATCTTTTCATTTATTTCTTTTCACATGATATTGAAATTAGATTGATATATTGGATTGTTGCATTGATTAAATGCGCGTGTATCTTTTCATTTATTTCTATTCTTTTGATGTGAAAATTATATTGTTGTATAAATTAATGAGATAAGCATGCATCTTTTAATTTTTTTTTTCTCGTGGTATGGAAATTAGATTGTTGTATTGAATTGTTGCATTATTTAAATGCACGGGCATCTTTTCATTTATTTCTATTCTCTTGATAAGAAAATTATATTGTTATATAAATTAATGAGATGTGCATGCATCTTCTTTTTTTTTTTCCTTCTCATGATATGGAAAGTAGATTGTTGTATTGGATTTTTGTATTAATTAAATGCGCGTGTATATTTTCATTTATTTCTATTCTTTTGATATGAAAATTATATTGTTGTATATATTAATGAGATGAGCATGCATCTTTTTTTTTTTTTTTCCTTTTTTTTTTTTTCTTTCTTTTTTCCCTCATGATATGGAAAGTAGGTTGTTGTATTGGATTGTTGTATGTATTAATTAAATGCGCGTGTATCTTTTCATTTATTTCTATTCTTTTGATATGAAAATTATATTGTTGTATAAATTAATGAGATAAGCATGCATCTTTTAATTTTTTTTTCTCGTGGTATGGAAATTAGATTGTTGTATTGAATTGTTGCATTATTTAAATGCACGGGCATCTTTTCATTTATTTCTATTCTCTTGATATGAAAATTATATTGTTATATAAATTAATGAGATGAGCATGCATCTTTTTTTTTTTTTTTCCTTTTTTTTTTTTTTCTTTCTTTTTTCCCTCATGATATGGAAAGTAGGTTGTTGTATTGGATTGTTGTATGTATTAATTAAATGCGCGTGTATCTTTTCATTTATTTCTATTCTTTTGATATGAAAATTATATTGTTGTATAAATTAATGAGATAAGCATGCATCTTTTAATTTTTTTTTCTCGTGGTATGGAAATTAGATTGTTGTATTGAATTGTTGCATTATTTAAATGCACGGGCATCTTTTCATTTATTTCTATTCTCTTGATATGAAAATTATATTGTTATATAAATTAATGAGATGAGCATGCATCTTTTTTTTTTTTTTTCCTTTTTTTTTTTTTTCTTTCTTTTTTCCCTCATGATATGGAAAGTAGGTTGTTGTATTGGATTGTTGTATGTATTAATTAAATGCGCGTGTATCTTTTCATTTATTTCTATTCTTTTGATATGAAAATTATATTGTTGTATAAATTAATGAGATAAGCATGCATCTTTTAATTTTTTTTTCTCGTGGTATGGAAATTAGATTGTTGCATTGAATTGTTGCATTATTTAAATGCACGGGCATCTTTTCATTTATTTCTATTCTCTTGATAAGAAAATTATATTGTTATATAAATTAATGAGATGTGCATGCATCTTCTTTTTTTTTTTCCTTCTCATGATATGGAAAGTAGATTGTTGTATTGGATTTTTGTATTAATTAAATGCGCGTGTATATTTTCATTTATTTCTATTCTTTTGATATGAAAATTATATTGTTGTATATATTAATGAGATGAGCATGCATCTTTTTTTTTTTTTTTCCTTTTTTTTTTTTTCTTTCTTTTTTCCCTCATGATATGGAAAGTAGGTTGTTGTATTGGATTGTTGTATGTATTAATTAAATGCGCGTGTATCTTTTCATTTATTTCTATTCTTTTGATATGAAAATTATATTGTTGTATAAATTAATGAGATAAGCATGCATCTTTTAATTTTTTTTTCTCGTGGTATGGAAATTAGATTGTTGTATTGAATTGTTGCATTATTTAAATGCACGGGCATCTTTTCATTTATTTCTATTCTCTTGATATGAAAATTATATTGTTATATAAATTAATGAGATGAGCATGCATCTTTTTTTTTTTTTTTCCTTTTTTTTTTTTTTCTTTCTTTTTTCCCTCATGATATGGAAAGTAGGTTGTTGTATTGGATTGTTGTATGTATTAATTAAATGCGCGTGTATCTTTTCATTTATTTCTATTCTTTTGATATGAAAATTATATTGTTGTATAAATTAATGAGATAAGCATGCATCTTTTAATTTTTTTTTCTCGTGGTATGGAAATTAGATTGTTGTATTGAATTGTTGCATTATTTAAATGCACGGGCATCTTTTCATTTATTTCTATTCTCTTGATAAGAAAATTATATTGTTATATAAATTAATGAGATGTGCATGCATCTTCTTTTTTTTTTTCCTTCTCATGATATGGAAAGTAGATTGTTGTATTGGATTTTTGTATTAATTAAATGCGCGTGTATATTTTCATTTATTTCTATTCTTTTGATATGAAAATTATATTGTTGTATATATTAATGAGATGAGCATGCATCTTTTTTTTTTTTTTTCCTTTTTTTTTTTTTCTTTCTTTTTTCCCTCATGATATGGAAAGTAGGTTGTTGTATTGGATTGTTGTATGTATTAATTAAATGCGCGTGTATCTTTTCATTTATTTCTATTCTTTTGATATGAAAATTATATTGTTGTATAAATTAATGAGATAAGCATGCATCTTTTAATTTTTTTTTCTCGTGGTATGGAAATTAGATTGTTGTATTGAATTGTTGCATTATTTAAATGCACGGGCATCTTTTCATTTATTTCTATTCTCTTGATATGAAAATTATATTGTTATATAAATTAATGAGATGAGCATGCATCTTTTTTTTTTTTTTTCCTTTTTTTTTTTTTTCTTTCTTTTTTCCCTCATGATATGGAAAGTAGGTTGTTGTATTGGATTGTTGTATGTATTAATTAAATGCGCGTGTATCTTTTCATTTATTTCTATTCTTTTGATATGAAAATTATATTGTTGTATAAATTAATGAGATAAGCATGCATCTTTTAATTTTTTTTTCTCGTGGTATGGAAATTAGATTGTTGTATTGAATTGTTGCATTATTTAAATGCACGGGCATCTTTTCATTTATTTCTATACTCTTGATAAGAAAATTATATTGTTATATAAATTAATGAGATGTGCATGCATCTTTTTTTTTTTTCCTTCTCATGATATGGAAAGTAGATTGTTGTATTGGATTTTTGTATTAATTAAATGCGCGTGTATATTTTCATTTATTTCTATTCTTTTGATATGAAAATTATATTGTTGTATATATTAATGAGATGAGCATGCATCTTTTTTTTTTTTTTTTTTTCCTTTTTTTTTTTTTTTTTTTCTTTTTTCCCTCATGATATGGAAAGTAGGTTGTTGTATTGGATTGTTGTATGTATTAATTAAATGCGCGTGTATCTTTTCATTTATTTCTATTCTTTTGATATGAAAATTATATTGTTGTATAAATTAATGAGATAAGCATGCATCTTTTAATTTATTTTTTTCTCATGATATGGAAATTAGATTGTTGTATTGGATTGTTGCATTATTTAAATGCACGTGCAACTTTTCATTTATTTCTATTCTTTTGATATGAAAATTATATTGTTGAATAAATTAAGGAGATGAGCATGCATCTTTTAATTTTTTTTTCTCATGATATGGAAATTAGATTGTTGTACTGGATTGTTGCATTATATAAATGCACGTGTATCTTTTCATTTAATTCTATTCTCTTGATATGAAAATTATATTGTTGTATAAATTAATGAGATAAGCATGCATCTTTTAATTTATTTTTTTCTCATGATATGGAAATTAGATTGTTGTACTGGATTGTTGCATTATATAAATGCACGTGTATCTTTTCATTTAATTCTATTCTCTTGATATGAAAATTATATTGTTGTATAAATTAATGAGATAAGCATGCATCTTTTAATTTTTTTCTCTCATGATATGGAAATTAGATTGTTGTATTGGATTTTTGCATTAATTAAATGCACGTTCATCTTTTCATTTATTTCTATTCTCTTGATATGAAAATTATATAGTTGTATAAATTAATGAGATGTGCATCCTTTTTTTTTTCCTTCTCATGATATGGAAAGTAGATTGTTGTATTAATTAAATGGCGTGTATCCTTTCATTTATTTCTATTATTTTGATGTGAAAATTATATTGTTGTATAAATTAATGAGATAAGCATGCATCTTTTAATTTTTTTCTCTCATGATATGGAAATTAGATTGTTGTATTGGATTTTTGCATTAATTAAATGCACGTGCATCTTTTCATTTATTTCTATTCTCTTGATATGAAAATTATATTGTTGTATAAATTAATGAGATGTGCATCCTTTTTTTTTTTCCTTCTCATGATATGGAAAGTAGATTGTTGTATTAATTAAATGCGCGTGTATCCTTTCATTTATTTCTATTATTTTGATGTGAAAATTATATTGTTGTATAAATTAATGAGATAAGCATGCATCTTTTAATTTTTTTTTCTCATGATATGGAAATTAGATTGTTGTATTGGATTGTTGCATTATTTAAATGCTCGTGCAACTTTTCATTTATTTCTATTCTCTTGATATGAAAATTATATTGTTGAATAAATTAATGAGATGAGCATGCATCTTTTAATTTTTATTTTTTTCTCATGATATGGAAATTACATTGTTGTATTGGATTGTTGCATTATTTAAATGCACGTTCAACTTTTCATTTATTTCTATTCTTTTGATATGAAAATTACATTGTTGTATAAATTAATGAGATAAGCATGCATCTTTTAATTTTTTTTCCTCATGATATGGAAATTAGATTGTTGTATTGGATTGCTGCATTATTTAAATGCACGTGCAACTTTTCTTTTATTTCTATTCTCTTGATATGAAAATTATATTGTTGAATAAATTAATGAGATGAGCATGCATCTTTTAATTTTTTTTTCTTGTGATATGGAAATTAGATTGTTGTACTGGATTATTGCATTATATAAATGCACGAGTATCTTTTCATTTATTTCTATTCTCTTGATATGAAAATTATATTGTTGTATAAATTAATGAGATAAGCATGCATCTTTTAATTTTTTTCTCTCATGATATGGAAATTAGATTGTTGTATTGGATTTTTGCATTAATTAAATGCACGTGCATCTTTTCATTTATTTCTATTCTCTTGATATGAAAATTATATTGTTGTATAAATTAATGAGATGTCCATGCATGTTTTTTTTTTCCTTCTCATGATATGGAAAGTAGATTGTTGTATTAATTAAATGCGCGTGTATCTTTTCATTTATTTCTATTCTTTTGATGTGAAAATTATATTGTTTTATAAATTAATGAGATAAGCATTCATCTTTTAATTTTTTTTTCTCATGATATGGAAATTAGATTGTTGTATTGGATTGTTGCATTATTTAAATGCTCGTGCAACTTTTCATTTATTTCTATTCTCTTGATATGAAAATTATATTGTTGAATAAATTAATGAGATGAGCATGCATCTTTTAATTTTTATTTTTTTCTCATGAAATGGAAATTAGACTGTTGTATTGGATTGTTGCAATATTTAAATGCACGTTCAACTTTTCATTTATTTCTATTCTTTTGATATGAAAATTACATTGTTGTATAAATTAATGAGATGAGCATGCATCTTTTAATTTTTATTTTTTTCTCATGATATGAAATTAGATTGTTGTATTGGATTGTTGCATTATTTAAATGCACGTTCAACTTTTCATTTATTTCTATTCTCTTGATATGAAAATTATATTGTTGAATAAATTAATGAGATGAGCATGCATCTTTTAATTTTTATTTTTTTCTCATGATATGGAAATTACATTGTTGTATTGGATTGTTGCATTATTTAAATGAACGTTCAACTTTTCATTTATTTCTATTCTTTTGATATGAAAATTACATTGTTGTATAAATTAATGAGATAAGCATGCATCTTTTAATTTTTTTTTCTCATGATATGGAAATTAGATTGTTGTATTGGATTGCTGCATTATTTAAATGCATGTGCAACTTTTCATTTATTTCTATTCTCTTGATATGAAAATTATATTGTTGAATAAATTAATGAGATGAGCATGCATCTTTTAATTTTTTTTTCTTGTGATATGGAAATTAGATTGTTGTACTGGATTATTGCATTATATAAATGCACGAGTATCTTTTCATTTATTTCTATTCTCTTGATATGAAAATTATATTGTTGTATAAATTAATGAGATGAGCATGCATCTTTTAATTTTTATTTTTTTCTCATGATATGGAAATTAGATTGTTGTATTGGATTGTTGCATTATTTAAATGCACGTTCAACTTTTCATTTATTTCTATTCTCTTGATATGAAAATTATATTGTTGTATAAATTAATGGTATGTGCATGCATCTTTTTTTTTTTTTTTCTTTTTTTTTTTCCCCTTCTCATGATATGGAAAGTAGATTGTTGTATTAATTAAATGCGCGTGTATCTTTTCATTTATTTTTATTCTTTTGATGTGAAAATTATATTGTTGTATAAATTAATGAGATAAGCATGCATCTTTTAATTTTTTTTTCTCATGATATGGAAATTAGATTGTTGTATTGGATTGTTGCATTATTTAAATGCACTTGCAACTTTTCCTTTATTTCTATTCTCTTGATATGAAAATTATATTGTTGAATAAATAAATGAGATGAGTATGCATCTTTTAATTTATTTATTTTTTCTCATGATATGGAAATTAGATTGTTGTACTGGATTGTTGCATTATATAAATGCACGTGCAACTTTTCATTTATTTCTATTCTCTTGATATGAAAATTATATTGTTGTATAAATTAATGAGATAAGCATGTATCTTTTAATTTTTTTCTCTCATGATATGGAAATTTGATTGTTGTACTGGATTGTTGCATTATTTAAATGCACGTGCAACTTTTCATTTATTTCTATTTTCTTGATATGAAAATTATATTGTTGAATAAATAAATGAGATGAGTATGCATCTTTTAATTTATCTATTTTTTCTCATGATATGGAAATTAGATTGTTGTACTGGATTGTTGCATTATATAAATGCACGTGCATCTTTTCATTTATTTCTATTCTCTTGATATAAAAATTATATTGTTGTATAAATTAATGAGATGAGCATGCATCTTTTTGTTCCCCCTTTTTTTTTCCCTCGTGATATGGAAAGTAGATTGTTGTATTGGATTGTTGTTTTAATTAAATGCGCGTGTATCTTTTCATTTATTTCTATTCTTTTGATATGAAAATTACATTGTTGAATAAATTAATGAGATAAGCATGCATCTTTTAATTTTTTTTTTCTCGTGATATGGAAATTAGATTGTTGTATTGGATTTTTGCATTAATTAAGTGCACGTGCATCTTTTCATTTATTTCTATTCTCTTGATATGAAAATTATATTGTTGAATAAATTAATGAGATGAGCATGCATCTTTTAATTTTTTTTTCTTATGATATGGAAATTAGATTGTTGTACTGGATTGTTGCATTATTTAAATGCACGTGCAGCTTTTCATTTATTTCTATTCTCTTGATATGAAAATTATATTGTTGAATAAATTAATGAGATGAGCATGCACCTTTTAATTTTTTTTCTCATGATATGGAAATTAGATTGCTGTACTGGATTGTTGCATTATATAAATGCACGTGCATCTTTTCATTTATTTCTATTCTCTTGATATGAAAATTATATTGTTGTATAAATTAATGAGTGGAGCATGCATCTTTTAATTTTTTTTTTCTCATGATATGGAAATTAGATTGTTGTACTGGATTGTTGCATTATATAAATGCACGTGTATCTTTTCATTTATTTCTATTCTCTTGATATGATAATTATATTGTTGTATAAATTAATGAGATAAGCATGCATCTTTTAATTTTTTTCTCTCATGATATGGAAATTAGATTGTTGTACTGGATTGTTGCATTATATAAATGCACGTGCATCTTTTCATTTTTTTCTATTCTCTTGATATAAAAATTATATTGTTGAATAAATTAATGAGATGAGCATGCATCTTTTAATTTTTATTTTTTTCTCATGATATGGAAATTAGATTGTTGTATTGGATTGTTGCATTATTTAAATGCACGTTCAACTTTTCATTTATTTCTATTCTCTTGATATGAAAATTATATTGTTGAATAAATTAATGAGATGAGCATGCATCTTTTAATTTTTATTTTTTTCTCATGATATGGAAATTAGATTGTTGTATTGGATTGCTGCATTATTTAAATGCACGTGCAACTTTTCATTTATTTCTATTCTCTTGATATGAAAATTATATTGTTGAATAAATTAATGAGATGAGCATGCATCTTTTAATTTTTTTTTCTTGTGATATGGAAATTAGATTGTTGTACTGGATTATTGCATTATATAAATGCACGAGTATCTTTTCATTTATTTCTATTCTCTTGATATGAAAATTATATTGTTGTATAAATTAATGAGATAAGCATGCATCTTTTAATTTTTTTCTCTCATGATATGGAAATTAGATTGTTGTATTGAATTTTTGCATTAATTAAATGCACGTGCATCTTTTCATTTATTTCTATTCTCTTGATATGAAAATTATATTGTTGAATAAATAAATGAGATGAGTATGCATCTTTTAATTTATTTATTTTTTCTCCTGATATGGAAATTAGATTGTTGTATTGGATTGTTGCATTATTTAAATGCTCGTGCAACTTTTCATTTATTTCTATTCTCTTGATATGAACATTATATTGTTGAATAAATTAATGAGATGAGCATGCATCTTTTAATTTTTATTTTTTTCTCATGATATGGAAATTAGATTGTTGTATTGGATTGTTGCATTATTTAAATGCACTTTCAACTTTTCATTTATTTCTATTCTTTTGATATGAAAATTACATTGTTGTATAAATTAATGAGATGAGCATGCATCTTTTAATTTATTTATTTTTTCTCATGATATGGAAAGTAGATTGTTGTATTAATTAAATGCGCGTGTATCTTTTCATTTATTTTTATTCTTTTGATGTGAAAATTATATTGTTGTATAAATTAATGAGATAAGCATGCATCTTTTAATTTTTTTTTCTCATGATATGGAAATTAGATTGTTGTATTGGATTGTTGCATTATTTAAATGCACTTGCAACTTTTCCTTTATTTCTATTCTCTTGATATGAAAATTATATTGTTGAATAAATAAATGAGATGAGTATGCATCTTTTAATTTATTTATTTTTTCTCATGATATGGAAATTAGATTGTTGTACTGGATTGTTGCATTATATAAATGCACGTGCAACTTTTCATTTATTTCTATTCTCTTGATATGAAAATTATATTGTTGTATAAATTAATGAGATAAGCATGTATCTTTTAATTTTTTTCTCTCATGATATGGAAATTTGATTGTTGTACTGGATTGTTGCATTATTTAAATGCACGTGCAACTTTTCATTTATTTCTATTCTCTTGATATGAAAATTATATTGTTGAATAAATAAATGAGATGAGTATGCATCTTTTAATTTATTTATTTTTTCTCATGATATGGAAATTAGATTGTTGTACTGGATTGTTGCATTATATAAATGCACGTGCATCTTTTCATTTATTTCTATTCTCTTGATATAAAAATTATATTGTTGTATAAATTAATGAGATGAGCATGCATCTTTTTGTTCCCCCTTTTTTTTTCCCTCGTGATATGGAAAGTAGATTGTTGTATTGGATTGTTGTTTTAATTAAATGCGCGTGTATCTTTTCATTTATTTCTATTCTTTTGATATGAAAATTACATTGTTGTATAAATTAATGAGATAAGCATGCATCTTTTAATTTTTTTTTTTTCTCGTGATATGGAAATTAGATTGTTGTATTGGATTTTTGCATTAATTAAGTGCACGTGCATCTTTTCATTTATTTCTATTCTCTTGATATAAAAATTATATTGTTGTATAAATTAATGAGATGAGCATGCATCTTTTAATTTTTTTTTCTTATGATATGGAAATTAGATTGTTGTACTGGATTGTTGCTTCTTTTTTTTTTTTTTTTTTTTTTTTCCTTCTCATGATATGGAAAGTAGATTGTTGCATTATATAAATGCGCGTGTATCTTTTCATTTATTTCTATTCTTTTGATGTGAAAATTATATTGTTGTATAAATTAATGAGATAAGCATGCATCTTTTAATTTTTTTTTTTCTCATGATATGGAAATTAGATTTATGTATTGGATTGTTGCATTATTTAAATGCATGTGCAACTTTTCATTTATTTCTATTCTCTTGATATGAAAATTATATTGTTGAATAAATTAATGAGATGAGCATGCACCTTTTAATTTTTTTTTCTCATGATATGGAAATTAGATTGCTGTACTGGATTGTTGCATTATATAAATGCACGTGCATCTTTTCATTTATTTCTATTCTCTTGATATGAAAATTATATTGTTGTATAAATTAATGAGATAAGCATGCATCTTTTAATTTTTTTCTCTCATGATATGGAAATTAGATTGTTGTACTGGATTGTTGCATTATTTAAATGCACGTGCAGCTTTTCATTTATTTCTATTCTCTTGATATGAAAATTATATTGTTGAATAAATTAATGAGATGAGCATGCACCTTTTAATTTTTTTTTCTCATGATATGGAAATTAGATTGTTGTACTGGATTGTTGCATTATTTAAATGCACGTGCAACTTTTCATTTATTTCTATTCTCTTGATATGAAAATTATATTGTTGAATAAATAAATGAGATGAGTATGCATCTTTTAATTTATTTATTTTTTCTCATGATATGGAAATTAGATTGTTGTACTGGATTGTTGCATTATATAAATGCACGTGCATCTTTTCATTTATTTCTATTCTCTTGATATAAAAATTATATTGTTGTATAAATTAATGAGATGAGCATGCATCTTTTTGTTCCCCCTTTTTTTTTTCCCTCGTGATATGGAAAGTAGATTGTTGTATTGGATTGTTGTTTTAATTAAATGCGCGTGTATCTTTTCATTTATTTCTATTCTTTTGATATGAAAATTACATTGTTGTATAAATTAATGAGATAAGCATGCATCTTTTAATTTTTTTTTTCTCGTGATATGGAAATTAGATTGTTGTATTGGATTTTTGCATTAATTAAGTGCACGTGCATCTTTTTATTTATTTCTATTCTCTTGATATAATAATTATATTGTTGTATAAATTAATGAGATGAGCATGCATCTTTTAATTTTTTTTTCTTATGATATGGAAATTAGATTGTTGTACTGGATTGTTGCTTCTTTTTTTTTTTTTTTTTTTTTCCTTCTCATGATATGGAAAGTAGATTGTTGCATTATATAAATGCGCGTGTATCTTTTCATTTATTTCTATTCTTTTGATGTGAAAATTATATTGTTGTATAAATTAATGAGATAAGCATGCATCTTTTAATTTTTTTCTCTCATGATATGGAAATTAGATTGTTGTACTGGATTGTTGCATTATTTAAATGCACGTGCAGCTTTTCATTTATTTCTATTCTCTTGATATGAAAATTATATTGTTGAATAAATTAATGAGATGAGCATGCACCTTTTAATTTTTTTTTCTCATGATATGGAAATTAGATTGTTGTACTGGATTGTTGCATTATTTAAATGCACGTGCAACTTTTCATTTATTTCTATTCTCTTGATATGAAAATTATATTGTTGAATAAATAAATGAGATGAGTATGCATCTTTTAATTTATTTATTTTTTCTCATGATATGGAAATTAGATTGTTGTACTGGATTGTTGCATTATATAAATGCACGTGCATCTTTTCATTTATTTCTATTCTCTTGATATAAAAATTATATTGTTGTATAAATTAATGAGATGAGCATGCATCTTTTTGTTCCCCCTTTTTTTTTTCCCTCGTGATATGGAAAGTAGATTGTTGTATTGGATTGTTGTTTTAATTAAATGCGCGTGTATCTTTTCATTTATTTCTATTCTTTTGATATGAAAATTACATTGTTGTATAAATTAATGAGATAAGCATGCATCTTTTAATTTTTTTTTTCTCGTGATATGGAAATTAGATTGTTGTATTGGATTTTTGCATTAATTAAGTGCACGTGCATCTTTTTATTTATTTCTATTCTCTTGATATAATAATTATATTGTTGTATAAATTAATGAGATGAGCATGCATCTTTTAATTTTTTTTTCTTATGATATGGAAATTAGATTGTTGTACTGGATTGTTGCTTCTTTTTTTTTTTTTTTTTTTTTCCTTCTCATGATATGGAAAGTAGATTGTTGCATTATATAAATGCGCGTGTATCTTTTCATTTATTTCTATTCTTTTGATGTGAAAATTATATTGTTGTATAAATTAATGAGATAAGCATGCATCTTTTAATTTTTTTTTTCTCATGATATGGAAATTAGATTGTTGTATTGGATTGTTGCATTATTTAAATGCATGTGCAACTTTTCATTTATTTCTATTCTCTTGATATGAAAATTATATTGTTGAATAAATTAATGAGATGAGCATGCATATTTTAATTTTTTTTTCTTATGATATGGAAATTAGATTGTTGTACTGGATTGTTGCATTATTTAAATGCACGTGCAGCTTTTCATTTATTTCTATTCTCTTGATATGAAAATTATATTGTTGAATAAATTAATGAGATGAGCATGCACCTTTTAATTTTTTTTTCTCATGATATGGAAATTAGATTGCTGTACTGGATTGTTGCATTATATAAATGCGCGTACATCTTTTCATTTATTTCTATTCTCTTGATATGAAAATTATATTGTTGTATAAATTAATGAGTGGAGCATGCATCTTTTAATTTTTTTTTTCTCATGATATGGAAATTAGATTGTTGTACTGGATTGTTGCATTATATAAATGCACGTGTATCTTTTCATTTATTTCTATTCTCTTGATATGAAAATTATATTGTTGTATAAATTAATGAGATAAGCATGCATCTTTTAATTTTTTTCTCTCATGATATGGAAATTAGATTGTTGTACTGGATTGTTGCATTATATAAATGCACGTGCATCTTTTCATTTTTTTCTATTCTCTTGATATGAAAATTATATTGTTGTATAAATTAATGAGATGAGCATGCATATTTTTATTTATTTCTTTTCCCTTTATATGGAAATTAGATTGTTGTATTGGATTTTTGCATTAATTAAAAGCGCGTGCATTTTTACATTTATTTTTATTCTCGTGATATGAAAATTAGATTGTTGTGTAAATTAATGAGATGAGCATTCATCTTTTCATTTATTTTTGTTCACGTGATATAGAAATTAGATTGTTACGAATGTTCTTTTCAAAGGAATGATACTTTTTACCTATTTTTTTCTTCTTTTTTTTCACAGAATGAAAGTGGCAACAATGGAGGATGGAATTGTCTTGAGTGGGAAAAAATGTATTTGTAACAACGTGCAAAAAATTAAACTTTTTTTAATCATTTTTACTGGAGATTTATTTAATATTATATTTATTATTGATTTATGTGTCGTACTCCATGTTATGCAAATTTCATAGTTATTTCTGTAACCGTAACTATTGTAAAAAGTATATATATATATATATATATATATATATATATATA
Organism: Linyphia triangularis; assembly: GCA_963978545.1. Lineage (NCBI taxonomy): Eukaryota > Metazoa > Arthropoda > Arachnida > Araneae > Linyphiidae > Linyphia > Linyphia triangularis. Next base: position 12,076,890 of record OZ021723.1, on the reverse strand, counting down.
TATATATATATATATATATATATATATATATATATATATATATATATATATATATATATATATATACAGAATTGGATTGTGATAGGTGTTGAGGCTTCATACTTGTAAACTTATGTTATTAAATTGATTTTTTTCATGATTATGGCCTGGCTAAGTTATTTGTGGCATCCTGAGTTTCTTTAGGTATGAAATTACCAATAGGGTTATTGACCCAGTACAGGGTGCCCAGAATAGGATTCTCAGAGAATACGAGAAAGCCAGTAGAAAAGCCCAATGAGTTAATAGAAGTCAAAAGTATGTAGAAGTGTGTTGACGTGATAGAGTGTACTTCAAAATTATTTAAGATAAAAGCGTGCTGAAGATGACTGAACTATCTGATTCAAGTTTTAATTTTCCGAAGCTAAATTCGACGAACTATGTTAGTTGGAAATGTGACGTTAAAGTGCTGCTAATAGACAGAGGTTCTTGGGAGTTTATTACGAACGAGGCGACGCCATGTCCGGATGAAGCATCAGACAGAGAAAGGCGAATGTACAACTGGAGAAAAGATCGAGCATATACAACAATATATCAAGCAGTGGAACGGAAGTATCACTCCCTGATTTCAGCTACAACAGACGGAAAAGAAGCGTGGGATATTTTGAAAAAGAATTTTGAACCGGTTTCAAGAGCACGTTTGGCTGGACTTGTTAACGAATTCTAAGATCTGAGGTTCGAACCAGAGAACGAGACGATTGGGGATCTTCATCAAAAGAGTTGCGGAGAAAGCACAACAGGCAAAAGAAGCTGGATTTGCAATACCCGAGTTGTTACAGTGTTTCCAGTTAATCAGAAGGCTTCCGGCTGAATACGACAATATAGTTCAAGTGTTATATCGACTTGATGAAGACAACTTTAGGATGGAAAATGTGGAAGATAGTCTTATAAATGAATCTGACCGCATATTACAGAAGAAGAAAGACAGTGAAGTTGAAGGGATAGCAGATGCGTTCATTGCAAAAGGGACGAAAACGACAAAGCCTAATCATCCTCAAAGAGCTACAGAACGAAGAATTGTGGGGCCGTGCTGGAGATGCAAGCAAAAAGGACATGTAATGCGAGATTGTAGGGTTCAACTACAGAAACAGCCAGCCACACAAAAACAGTATAACACATCGCGAAGACAAGACCGAAATTTTCAAAGCGACATGTACTATGTGGGGTCAGAAAGTGATTTGGATCCACATGTAGTTATTCAGGATAAGAATCTAGAAATGAGCGAGTGGCTCATAGATTCAGCGGCAACTTCCCATTTTTGTAACAAAAAGGAGTATTTCGAGGATTTCAAAAGTCTAGTATCGACAACAGCTTTTGTAGGAGACAAGAACACAAATCTAAAGATTGAAGGTACAGGTACTGTAAAGTTAGTTTTTACAGATGCTAATCGTAAGATAAATTTGATTCTGAGAAATGTATTGTACGCACCTAACATACGCCGTAACTTAATAAGTGGTGCATGCATTGATATAGCAAAGCATACAGTGTTTTGGGAAAATGATTGTATATAATGAATTGAACGAGTATTTTTATTCTGTACGTAGGAAGGGTAGATTGTATATTTTATATGCTTATTGCAATAGTAAAAGGTCTGAAGGTAATTTTACTTATAGTACGAATATTGAAATAGTTCATAAGCGTTTTGGTCATGTAAATATTCCTTTATTAAGGCAGATGAGTCTAAATAATGCGGTATATGGTTTGGAAAAGTTAGTTGGTAAATTAGACTCGTGTGATACATGCAAAATAGCAAAATCAACTAGGTCATCATTAAAATTAAATTACGAACGAAGAACTAGTAATGTTCTGGATAGAATACATATGGATTTATGGGGACCTGCATCAACAAAAACTTTAGGTGGGAAAATATATTTTTTGTCCATAATTGATGAATTTTCAAGGTGAGTGGAAGTATATACGGTCAAGGAGAAAACGGAGGTTTTTGGTTGTTTCAAAAACTACTTGGCGATATCCGAAAGGCAACATAATACTAAATTAAAGTGCGTGAGAACTGACAATGGTTTAGAATTTTGTCATAAAGAATTCGAAACTTATTTGATCAGAATTGAAAGATCGTCGTAGCAACACCAGAGCAGATGGGAATTTGCGAAAAATTTAATAGAGCTTGTATGGACGGGGTCAGATCTATGCTTTTTGATAGCGGATTAAAGCCACAATTTTGGGGAGAAGCGTTATACGCGTTTACATACATAAGAAACCGCTGTGAACATAAGTTGTTAAACGGAAAAACTCCAATTGAACTTTGAACTGGTCACAAGCCGTCAGTAAGGCATTTTAGAATATTCGGATCATTGGCATTTGTCCATGTACCTAAAGTTAACAGAAATAAGTTACAACCAAGGGCAAAGATAGGTATCTTAATTGGCTATGCAAGTCAAACCAAGGGGTATAGGATTTATCTACCAAAAGAAAGGAAAATTGTAGAAACGATACACGTGAAAATAGACGAATGTAAGAGAGCTGTTGATGTCTTATTTGGTAAAGATAGAGCATGTGAATACGTAAAAATTAAAAGTCTTGATAGTGAACATTTTGGCGAAGATGAACAGGAAAATGAGAATACCATTTCAGTCCCAAAGGTTAAAACTCAAGTAGAGGAGTTAGATGGTAAGAACGAAATGCGTCCTGAGAGAGCAGATAAACAAAAACTGGATGTTAAATCATGGAGACGAGAGGAAAAGATGAATACATTAGGCAATAGGGTCTATGTGTATTATTTTACACCTGATAATGCAAGACTAAGATCACAAAATGACGTTCAAAAATATTGCGAAATGCATGACATTGTGTACGATTCGAGTGTGTGTTCTTTTAAACCAGAATCTATAGTTCAAGCTCAGTCTGAAATTGTGAATATCAATAATGAAAATCGAGAAACTAATTCAGAAGAACAAAGTAATGAATCTATGTATTTTGAAAACTGCATAGAAGACATATTTCAAGATGAAATTTATAACGTGGAATTACCAAGATACACAGAAGAGCGAAAATAAGAGCGAGTGGGATTCTGCTATGTTAGATGAAATTCAAACAATGAAAGACAGACAGGTTTGGAAGTTGGTTAACCCGCCGTCAAATGCAAAGATTGTAGGATGTAGGTGGGTGTACACGGTTAAATGCGATGATAACAATAAAGTACAACGGTTTAAAGCGAGACTTTGTGCACAAGATTTCAAACAGGGACAAGGACGACATATTTTTGAATATACTGATATTTTTTCACCTGTGATAAATTTTTCTGTACTAAAATTTCTTTTTATATTTTTAGTGTGTTTGTTAGCTTGGAATCATTTTCAACTTGATGTCAAGTCTGCATATTTGTACAGCAAATTGGACACGATAGTGTATATGAGACAACCACCTGGTTTTGTAGAAAGTGGTAATGAACAAAAGGTCTGTAAACTAGAAAAAGCCATTTATGGACTTAGAGTATCTTCAAGGCAATGGGCAACAGAGTTTGATTCGATAGTTAAGGAACTTGGATTTGAAAGTTTGTGTTGGGTTAATTGTGTTTATAAGTACCATAATGTTATATTAGCTGTATATGTTGATGATCTAATTTTATTTGGAAAAGAGATTTCAGAAATAGAAATTGTTATTTCAAAACTTAAGGCAAGTTTAGATGTTAAAGAATTAGGAAAGGTAAAATTTTTACTTGGAGTTAATTTTGATTGTAGTGAGAAAGGAGGTTTTTTGCATCAACAAACTTATATTAAAAAGTTAATGAATCGATTTGCTGGATTACCAAAATCTAATGTCAGTTTACCATTTAAAGTTGGTGTGACACTTCCAGATGCAGTTAAAGAAACTAAAATTGTAGAAAGTGATTTAATGTTAAGTTACCCTTACAGATCGTTGATAGGATGCTTAATGTTTTTAACAGACCGAAGTAGACCAGATATAAGTTTTTCAGTTAATTTAATGTCACAATTTTGTAATGGGTATACATTTGAGCATTGGAAAATTGTTGTAGATATTATAAACTATGTTTTTAATACTATAGATTATAAGATAAATCTTTCAGATATTTGCAATGGTAATTTAACAGCATATTCAGATGCAAATTGGGGTTGTAGATTATCAAATCGTCATTCAACGAGTGGTCATATTTTGTTTCTGGGTAATATACCATTTTCTTGGAAATCTAGAAAACAGCGTTGTATTGCTCTTAGCACTATGGAGTCTGAATTTGTAGCTTTGACTGAATCGGTTAAAGAATTAATTTGGTTTACAAATATTCTAAGAGAATTAAATTTATTTAAAGTAGAAATACCAACGTAGTATTGCGATAATCAATCTGCGATTTATTTCACGAAAAATTCAGTTGAGAATTTGAGAACAAAGCACATTGATATCAAGTATCAGTTCATAAGACAATTGTTAATGGGAAAATAAATTTGATTTAAAATATGTTGTATCTTCAGAAAATTTAGCTGATTTTCTGACGAAGCCTCTTGTGAAAGAGAAGTTGGAAAATTGTTTACATTTTATATTTAATCAAATGTATTGATGTTTTCTTTTAAGGTAAAACTTTACTGAGATTATGTAAAGAAGGATCAGAATTTGCTCATGGAGTCCGATGGGGCCGAATATTGGAGATTTATTTAATATTATATTTATTATTGATTTATGTGTCGTACTCCATGTTATGCAAATTTCATAGTTATTTCTGTAACCGTAACTATTGTAAAAAGTATATATATATATATATATATATATATATATATATATATATATATATATATATATATACAGGATTGGATTGTGATAGGTGTTGAGGCTTCATACTTGTAAACTTATGTTATTAAATTGATTTTGTTCATGGTTATGGGCTGGCTAAGTTATTTGTGGCATCCTGAGTTTCTTTAGGTATGAAATTACCAATATTTTGAATCAAAACTGTGATGATGAAAGTAGCACTTTTTAGCAAGGAGTGCTGGAAAGGAACTTTTCTCGCACGTCTCGTGCTCAAATAGTATAAAGTCTTGGCATTGAAATGAAATATTTTCTGAAAAAATTCATTGACTCACGTTGCCAACATTAATAAATATATGCATAAAAAATATTTTTTACACGTGATTATAAAAAATATTGTATACAACACGTGGGAAAATACTTCTTCAAACTCTGTAAATGATTTATAGCACGAGTCAAATAATCGTTTTCCTTGTTTGAAAAAGTATTATTTTCCCCACTAGTTGCATAAATAATTATTTTTTTTATAAGATTCTGGGTAATTACAATAAGAGTTACGCTAACATTCAAAAAATTATGTAAGGAAAATTTAAATTTTGATATAATTGTTTTTCACAATTATAATGAAAAGGGAAAACATGGAAGTTTGAATTGTCTTGAAGAAAAAAATTGTTTTTTTGTAAGATTCTGAGGAACTGGAAATAACAAAAATATTTCTTTGCCATTTTATATAATGTATATCAGAAATAATTTTCGTTTGCTCAATATTAAAAAAAAAGTAAATTTTTAATAAATATTTCATGTATATTATATTTATCAGTTTCAACTATCTCTCAAATTTGGTCAGCAAGAAAGTTCTTATTTTTCATTCAATACGACCTTTAAAAAAAGCCTCACCCGCATAACTGTATCTTCAAAACTAAAAGAATTATGACTTAAAGAAAATCACTTATGCCCTTTTCCCGTATCACTTAAAAGGCTGTTTCTTTTGAGAAAATAACCATTATATTCAAAGTGTAATGACAATTTTTAGATGAAAAGTAACAAGTGTCAAAACATCCCAAATGTACTTAAATATAGCCCTAATAGCTGAAACAAACAGTGACATTGCCTATCAAAGCCAATGGGAAGCACGCGTCTTCAATTTCATTCTATGTGGTCTCGCATTTGAGACACATAATTAAAAAATTATGCATAGAAATATATATATAACACGAATTTCTGTATATTTGTAAATATTTCGTAGTATTAATTATGAAAAAAGGAAAATTTATGTACATTTCGCATAAGGCAGTGCAAGGGTTTACTTTGCTTTCCTGCAATGTGTCTCTTAATGCTTGAAAACGAGTTTTACAGAGATAATGCTGGGAAACGAGTTTTACAAGGGGCAAGCTATTTAACATTATGGTTAATGGCAATCTCGCCAAGTTGGCGAGATAAAGCCAAGTTGGCAACGGTTTTGTTGCCAAATTTGGAGAGAAATTGCCAAATGTCGCCAAACTTGGCTACCATTTGGCGACATTTTCGGTCCCCATGTACCTGTATAGGAATTTTTCGACTACAATCTGGAAAATCCTCCAAATTTCTATCTATAGAAGATTCACGAAGGCTTGACTTTCCTATATAAGGCCGTCCGTGGTGAGTTGATGGAGTTATCAAGTTAGTTGTCTCTCAACGAGCATTCCGAGTAGTTCTAAAAGCGAACTGTATTGCATTGTCTTTTGCGGCGATTTTAGTAGTTGTGTTTTTTAACTGCTGTTGTGCTCTATTGTTGCGTAAAGAGCTGTGTTGAGTCAATTAGAACTAGAAGTTCTGGATTTGTAAAAGAATCTGCGAAGAGTTATATCGGAATAAAATTCTGCAAGTTTTGATCTGCTTTGGCTTCAAGTCTTTCGAACCCATCCACGCAGTAATATATACAGGGTGTCACAAAAGGTCATGTCCAAACGGCACACATGGTTGTGTCAGGTCATGAGGAAGCAGAATTACATAGGAAAGGGGGGGTCAGAAACGCAATTTTGACAGTGAAATTTCATCATAACCGTCACGCAAAGAAAAGATAACAAACGGTGTAAAAAATCTTTATTTTACAACAAAACAGTACCAAATAAAAAAGAAAAATGCTACAAATCATAGTAAGTGCTCAAAATTGGCCCCATCAGCTGCGATGCATGCTTCACATCTGCGACGCATGGAATCGCGAACTCGTTCGAATTGGCCAGTAGTCTTCCGGACACGTGCCGCCGCTTCAACGATACGTGCGATGAGGTCCATGTCCGATGGAACGGGTGTCTCGTACACCAGACACTTCAGGTATCCCCACAGGTAAAAATCCAGGGGGGTTAGGTCCGGGGATCGTGGTGGCCACGGTACAGGGCCGGCTCTCTACAACGTCCGCGCTTCGATTAATCCGACTGCCCGCGCTTTCGTCTGCTAGCGCTTATTGCCCTCTAGCGGATTACAATCGCGTTTCCGACCCCCCTTTCCTATGTAATTCTGCTTCCTCATGACCTGACACAACCATGTGTGCCGTTTGGACATGACCTTTTGTGACACCATGTATATCATAAAAAAACTCGCAATTACTTTTAAAACCTAACACGATAAAATTTTAAACAGACAATTATACAGAACATACATGAAACGGTTCATGAGTGTAGAAGAAGTGCACCATCTTAAAGAGCAAGTCGTGTCCGAGTCAATAAGCAGTCGGTTGCCATGGTAACGCAAGAACTTATTCTCAGAGACGAGGAGATAGAGCAGTAGCAGCGTAATGTCTGGTGGAAAGATAAAATAAAAATACAAAGCTGAACAGGAATCTTGGGCTTTTACAGGTTATCAAAGTGACATGCGCAAAGACATAGCATGAACTGTTTGAGCTGGTTGAAACTACCAAATCTAATGTACATTTCCCTAAAGTCCGAAAACCCCCAGAAAAGACTTATAATAAAAGAGAATTCCTAATGGAAATACATTTACAACTTAGAAAATAGGTTTCGAATTTAGCGTCTTGTGAAACCTTAAGAATACGTTGCTGCATCGCGAACATACCCAAACCACCCAAAAATTGTTTTATAGTAAATATTATCATGAATTATTATCTTTTTAAAACATATACTAGGGGACTCCGCCCCTGCTCTTTAACGCTCGCCAACCCCCTGGATTGCTATGCAATCCCCTTGGTTCGGTTTGCTCGCCTCAAAGTAAGGCAATTAAAATATTCCCTAGAAAAAAGATATTTGAGATCCATAATTAAAAAAATCCTTGTAATGTGATATTGTGCTATGAAACTGAAAACGTTTTATTATTTATGAAGAGCTGCAATACTTGACACATCATTATCTTTATGTCGGGACGCGTTAAGCAGGGACAGTATTCTTTATTTTAATGATTCTCAATTCGTAATAGCTGAATTTGCACAGATTAGAAATGAATATAAGTTCAGATTTACTACACAATACCTCTTGGCGACTTTTTGAAAGTTGACAATTTGGCGCTGAATGCAACCCGGAGACTTGTTTTTCCGGCAACCACAGTGACCGTTTAGATTTGGTAACATGGCGTTTTGACACAATTTTGGATTGGGCGACACCCATTTGACTTCATTTTCAATTTGGCGACTTTTTTTTAAAAGTCCCCAAGAGGCAACATACGGTAAATCATAACTTGAATGAATATATTATTATAAAAAGTTAAATTCCAGTTTATCCGGAATGCTGAAGCTCTTATTCAATCTAGAGTGAATTTTCAGCATAGAAACCTTAATATTCTTAAAGAAAACTAAGTGCTCAGCTTTTATAGGCATATATCCGGAAAACGTTCCCATAAAATATGTTATGATTATTTGCCAAATCTAAACAAATCTGGCTTATTTTAATTGAATACGAAAGAAAGTTTTGTTGTCGAAATTCTATTATCCACAGCACCCGGAACGATTAGAATGTACTTTATGGTCACCACTTTTTATTTGGCGATTTTGGATAACCTGGCGCCAGTGAGGTCCCATTCTAACTTGAAATCCATTTTTGAAAACCTGTGTCGATTCAACTTGGCGGCAAAATTGCAAAAAAAAAAGTGGCTACCATAAAACACTTTCTACTAACCTCAGGAGCATGCTCCAGAAGATAATTTTCCGAAAAATCTGGTTTATCCAGAATTTTAACCCAAAAGATATATACACATCTTGGATCTATTTATTCTTGTATCATCTTAAATATTAAAACAATACGTTTTAAATAGGCAATAATTCGTATTAATATAATAAGAAAAACAAAATATAGTGAATCCCAGTTGCTGGCTGTTGCCAAATGCATTAGTCAAATTTCAAATGATTTTTTGTGATTGGCTGGATTACTGAATTTGATCTTGGATCTATTTATTCTTGTATCATCTTAAATATTAAAACAATACGTTTTAAATAGGCAATAATTCGTATTAATATAATAAGAAAAACAAAATATAGTGAATCCCAGTTGCTGGCTGTTGCCAAATGCATTAGTCAAATTTCAAATGATTTTTTGTGATTGGTTGGATTACTGAATTTGAAAATTCATGCCTAAAGTACATTTAGAAGATTTGTGATTGGATGTCTAAAGTCGTTGCCATTCTGCTCACAGAAATACAGCCGAATTTGGGCGCCACGCAAGAGAATTATATATATAGATTACAAATTTACATTTCTATTTTGATACATGGTCCCGTTCAATTTTGAATTAAGCTCAACTCATTCAATTTTAAAGATGCATGTATGGAATCTCTTGTTATGATGTTGTATTATTAATATTCTTATTGACCAAATTCCTCTATACTAAACTTCAACTTAACTAGACATCACTTAGACGGTAGATCGTCACAGTGCTCATAGATATTTAATCTATTTTGGCGGCGTGAAAGCATAATGTTCGCCAAACCACAACCCTGTAGAGAACTATAAGGTTTGGCGAGAATTATGTCTTCACTCCGCCAAAATGGATTAAATACCTATGAGCACTGTGACGATCTATCGTCTAAGTGATGTCTAGTTAAGTTGAAGTTTAGTATAGAAGTGTTATATAAAAATTTAGAAAGTATAACTTTTTAAAAATTAACGGGAATATTTTTATTATTATTATTGGCGTAGTTTTATTTTGTACCGTATTCTGAACACTTTTACAATTTTCATTGTCCAGTTATCTTGAAAAGGTAAAGAATTAAGCTGCGTTACAATCTTTTTGGAATACCCTGATACAGAATCACGTATATGATCTTATATATGACAACATGTATACATATTAACGTAAGGTGACTTGTTTTTATCTTGACGTAAATAGTTTCTTAAATAATTTTTTTTATCAGTTTCGGTACTAATTCGGTATTCAGTAGTTTCAACAAAAATCAACTATTGTATTTTTATGTACAGTTTTGGTGTATCATAACGTTAAATACCAATATCAAATGAATGAAAGCTGCAGCTGAGAGAATTTCAGAAAGAAAAAAAAACTCATCTATTGCCTTGTAAAAAAAAAATTATAAAAAAAAAAAGTATCTGATTAACTGTGAAAAAATTTCAATTTATTTTGTTAAATCCAAAACTTACTGGCTGGAAAACTTGAAAACAAACGTATTTTCAATAGTGGACTATGAATAACTTACTAGAATATAATTTGGTTTATATGCAATATCTTAAGCTTATTTATTATATATAATAAGAAATAAATTTAAATATGTCAAAAATACCTTTAAATGTGTTAAAAAATACCTGTTCCATAATTCCTACACTTGAACATACATTTGAGAAAAATAAATGATTGACTATGAATAGTTTACACGATAATTACTTGTATTAATAAAAAAATATCTTAGATTCAGATAAATCCTAAGCGTTAAAAAGTACATGCCCCCCTACCCTACCCAAAAATTACTGATAGCTTGCAGCGAAGGAGTTTTGGTTTATCAATATACCTTAGATTCACAGAAATAAAAATTCCAGTTTCACACTCTTAAATATAGTTGGTTTCAAATTTCGCCAACTTTTTGTTACCTCTGCTATTATCCAAGTTTCCATACAGTATGGGGAATGATTTAATAAACAGGAAATGTGTTTTAACAGCAAGGTAAACTGTCACGGACTTCATACTTCATGCCTAAATACTGAAACTGATTTAAATAAAACTTGCTGTTGATTCAGAGCATTATCAAGTATTCTAGAATAGGTAGAGTTTTTACTCAACACCAGGGTGTATAGTGAGGACAGTACTTTTTCGAGAGCCGGTCCGGCATACTTCCATTTTTTTGAAGTAATTAATAATAACTCATAAATTTTTTATGCATGTAATGTGATATAAGTTGATGAGAAAATAAATACGTAAATTAAGAGTATTTAGCTATTTTTTATGGTAAATTACGTAAAATATTGTGGATTTGCATCTTATAATTAAAAAATTCCAGCAACAGTTGGGGTTACCTTCACGCATGGTCGCCACCAGGAGGGTAGAAGGAGGTGCACATGTACCCCCTAGATCTTGAAAATTTAATAAAAATGAGGGAAAATATGTAAATTACAAGATAAAAAAGCACATATGACGTTTATACTTTTATGTTACAATAAGCCTTTTTTTTTTTCTTCTATTAATTTAGTCTTTTGTTTCTTTCCTATGTCGGTTTTTATTACTACTTGCGTGACGATTTTCTGACGCTTGTTGTCTATGGTTATTAGAGGCTGATGAGTAGACGTATTTATTCCTTTTATTGTATAATCATTTCCTGTGTAGTTCTCAAAATTCTAGGAAAATGTTTTGTTTTTAAAGTCATCAGATATACTATCTTGAAATCTAGTTTCAGAATTCAATTGAACATATTCTAACACTGCCTTCGTGTTTCATTTTGATTATTATTATATTGTTTTCATTGTATCCGAAACTTTTTTCATAAAAAAATGTTGCTCTTGCGTATTTTTGCATCTTCGAGTTCCTCTATTCTAAACACTGTCTCTTGAATGCCGTGAGATCTAGTTGGATGATAAAAAAAATCGTTAAAAATATGTATTTTAGTATTTTTACTATTTTTTTCTCTCTTGAACAGGGTTGCGCTTTCAAAAATAAATACCATGAGTTTTAACTATTCTCAAAGAGTATAGTTTATAATGCACAATTATTAGTTAACATTTCTAAAAAAATTAATGATTTTGATAAAAATCTAGTCTTGCACCTCCTTGCAAATATTCCTGGGGGCGCACATGCCTATACGATCGGGGAGGTAGCGCACTGGTAAAAAAAATTTCAGCACTACATCCCTGCTGACTCTAATACAGTTTACAATTTTTCTACTAATAATAAGTAAAATGACAAGGTGCAAAGGAAGAAAAATACTTTATTAATAAGAACACTCTCCTAAACCACTCAAAAGCACAATCTACAACAACTCGATCCCCGAAAAACTAATTTTTAAGTGTGAGAATATCACTGATCTCTAACGTCTACATAGTACATCATGTTTGTTTTTTGTTTTGTTTCTTTTTTAACTTAAAGCTAAGCCGCAGAAGGCTTTACAATTGACAATTCCCGCATTTTTTATTTATTTTTTATTCAATTCTAAATGCTTCGAAAAGGCCATAAACAAAACAAAAAAAATCTTCTCAATGCGCTTTTTCTTTTTTTTAATTTGCAATCAAAGTTCCCCCGTTAGTCGTTGGTGAGAAAACGATTCATTCGGTTCGAATTGAATGTGACGTCAAGAAATCCCAAACATCTTGACTTGAAATGCAGCAGCGGAAACCAGTTTCGCAAGTTTCTCGCAAATCGCGCCAATCTGTACGGAATATGAAAATGGTCTACCAGCGCCAAGTATTTGGCCATAGAACTAATAACCATAGAAACTGCAGGAATCCTTGACGTCACAGATTTTGCTGAGTGTTTTGATCGGACTGGTTTTGCTCGGTTTCGGAGCATTTTCTTTTTTTAATATTTAAATAACTAATTTTTTTAAAGAACTTTTGCTTAAATATTTGGAATCAGAAAGAAATTCTCCATAAATATAAACTAATTTCACTAGTTTTTAAAAAATGCGGGAATCGTCTATTACCATAGCGATCTATGCTAACAACTGTGTCCCAACTTGGTTAACAATTGTTGGCAATGACTGTCACAGAACATTATACAGGGTGGCCACAAAATTCAGGAAAAAAGTTCCCTGATTTCCCTAACAGATTTCGAGAAAAAAAAATCCCTTATTTCCTTAATACAGATTTTTAAAAAAATTCCCTGATTTCACGGCAAATTTTTTTCAAATTTCCCAAACTTTTCTAGGTTTTCCAGATATGTAGACACCCTGATCAAATAGAATACGTATACCAATTTTCTAACTAGTTTTGGCGGCAATGAAAAGTTCAAATTATTCCTTAACATGACATTTCTAACAATTACCACCACAATTCACCGAGTAATTGGCGCCAAAATAGGGACGAACTGGAAAATGTGCCTTGAACAATGATAGAAAATGTCCCTGATTTTCGTGAAATTTTAAAAAATTCCCTGAGATTTCCCTGATTTTTTCCAGAATCAGAAAGCTCCCTGATATTTTCCTGATTTCCATGTTTTGTGGCCACTCTGTTATAAATGGAACAGGAACACAGCATGGCCATCAACGGACATACCAATGGCCTTCATCTGATCGTGAAGCACTTTATGAACTATCCAGATGGTTATAGTTCAAAATCAGTGGTGAATATTAATCAGTAAAGTTCCTTGACTGGTTTCAGGGACACCAGAGCGACCTGATTCCCGAGGAAAGGGGTGACAGCCCTGGGAAATGTGTGTCCTCCTCCGTAGATCCCGTCGCTGTTGAAGTGCAATGGGGTGTTGTTATTGCCACAAGGGGTGGTTCGAACCAGGGAGTCGTTGTCCCCCACGTGGTAGGCCATGAAGGATGAGCCCGAAGTGGACAGTGTCTCGATGTCCGCGCTGTCTGAGCGACGGCGATGGGCATGGATGTAGCACCAGAGGCTGAAGCCGATGACCATCACGATAACGATGATGAGAACGATAACCACGATCAGAAGGCTTAGCATCTGTGACTCTGTAGGATAAGAGTAACATGGAACGTTAATGTTTTAAAAAATCAACCGAGATAAAAATGTACTGGAGATATGGAAACAAATAATATGAACAACCATGCAAAATTACAGTGGTATAATGATGGCTGTGGGATTCTTCGTTACTAGTAGTAACCAGGGGTGTATTGGGGCCGGTACGCGCCAATACGGTTTACCGCCACTTCTTTTGACTAATTAATAATAACTCATAAATCTTTATGCATGTATTGTGATATAAGTTAGTGAAGAAATAAATAGATAAATTAAAAGTATGTAGCTTTTTTTGTGTGGTAAATTGTATAAAATATTGTGAATTTGCATTTTAAAAAGTCCCTGCTACAGTTGTGTTACCATCACGATCGGTAAGCTTGCGTACCAGCAAATTTTTTTTAGCACTACAACATACGTTACTACATCGTATAACGGTCATGGAACCATATAACATCAACATGAGGGCATGCTTAGTTGTTAAACAGGCTATATTTTAAACCCAATTAAGGCTCTGAAGGACTGGGCCATAATTTGTAATCTAGCAAACGTTTCATAGACCTATTTTCACATGATCCACAAAGTCAACCAAGCCTTTCTCTTTGGTATAGTAGCCGATTTAGCATGAATTGCGTGTAAGTAAATTTTCTAGTAGTCAAGTGTTTCACCCCTCTTTTAAAAAGTAACTGATAAATAAAGCTCACCTGGCTGGAGCATCAGTTAAAAAAACATAAGTACACTTACGCTACATCAAAAAGTTATGTTACCACAAAACGTTACCTTCTAAACAAATAATTTGATTAAAGTTAATGCTAACCTATATGTCTGATATAAACAACAATCTATTGGACCTTTTATCAGATAAACATTAAACACGCGTCGATATATCAGTGCAACACTCATTTTGTATGGGATGGAAGCCCATATTATTTTTCTCACAATCTGTATTTCTTAAATGTCTTAGAAAGCATTAACTCTAACCTTTCTGTCGTTTGTCAATCGCACACATGTTACAAGTATTGTCAGAAGCCTGCATTTTCCTAAGAATTTCAATTTTAAAACATATGGAAAATTATTTCAATTCCTCTAGTACAGAGACTGTATTCCTTTGTTTTAAGGCCGACTAAACGATATAGTGGCTAGCGTGCTAGCTTCTAGACCGCGAGGTTGCGGGTTCCGAGTCCCGTGTTTGGCATGGGTGTTTGTAAATGTATGTTGGCTTCTCTAATGACGAATGTTTCGGCGCATTATAGCCCTCGTGTTGCTGACGGCGCCAGATAATCTGAAAACAACCAACCAACCTTTGTTTTAAGAACTTTTTACTAAATCCACATATGAGTGCATTCGATTCCTTTGCCATTGGAACCATTTTTCAGGATAGTCAATTAATTACTGTTCATGTTCTAATGATGTTAACTTTATCATTATTTTAGTATATAATAAATATCGTATTAAATATTTCAATCTTTTGGTGACAGCTAAATTTTAGTTTTCAACAAAGAAATTAGCGTTTTTAAAATATACAACAGAAGAAAGTATTTTGTACAAAGTAGGACAATATTTTTACAATTTCACTATTCAATTATGAACGACATGTATTTGCATGAATGGTAACTTAATACAGAAAACCACATACAAGAAAATCTTCCAGGATTAAAAAAAACTGCATCGAAATCTGTTCACTATTTCTTTTTAATTGGATAAAAAATAATTAATTTTAATTGGAAGAAAATAAATATAAAGGTCTTTTTATGTGATTGGTGCTTGTGCTTGGTTGGAGGGGATAATTTCTTAGAACTGATTCATATTTGATTTGCAGATTGTTTAGATGTGTGTTGGAAGATGTTTTTATTGATGTTTCTGTTCTTAAGGACAACGGGAGTAGTTTTTTTTTTACTACGTTTTATATTAAAGACTGGTCTAAGACAGACGTCTTGAACAATTTTTTTAAACTAAATCATACTTTGATATTTGGTCGACCACTTTGCGAAATGGCTGGTTAAAGCCTGAATTGCCTGAGGAAATAAAGTACAAAAGAGCACATAACTATGAGTAATTTGGGGCTTGGATATCCAATTAGACAAATGAAAGGTTCGTGTATTCGTTCTATTTATTTTCCTTCAATTGTTGGTTGGTTGATTGAACTCACGGCTGGGAGTGGAAAGGAAGGACTTTGTGAACTAGCACCTGCCTCCGTGTACATATGTGAGAGAACCACATCTCTGGAACAGGTTGAAGTAAAAAAAAAAAGAACTAATAAAAAAAAAAGGGGGGGGGGGGGGATATCAAATCATTTCGGTGCAGAAGGAATTTTGCAAAGTTGCCGTTTCAATGCTTTCTCCGGGTGAGAACTTCAATTGTTGTGGTTATTTTACTTCCCATAAATTGAGTTGACAAATTTGTGAAAGTGTCGCTCTATGCACAAAATAGCTAAAATTCGGAGTTTGGCTGCGACATTCGCACGACTTTTCACCTTGTGGAATAGGGGATCCTGAATTGCCCCACTTACCATATCCGGGTATATTTCCATGAAGCACAGACTGGACTTGTTCAGAAGACATCCTTGAATCCTTCACGTGGTTCTGCTTGTAGTGGTCGTAAGTATAAATGTCGTTGTTAGAATCCATGTTTCTCAAAGCCTCTTCAAGCTGTTGATATTTGAAGTTTTTCTTGTCTGCTTCACTCTCCTGGGGGACATTGAACCTGAAACAATTTGAGATTAAGAGCCGGTTTATAATCATTAACTACTGTGTATGAGAAATAATCTATATCATTAATATCTCGAAATTATCAGAAAACATATACTGGAAGTTACTTAAAGTATAATTTTTGTTTGAAAAAGTATATGTGACTTGAAAGTCAAAAATACACTATCTACCAATAAGTATTTGGACACCCATTCAAATGAGGATATCTTCTCCGGGGAGCAGTATAGACACCTGAAATTCACATCAAGAGGACACCTTTATGCAACATTTCTATAAATAAAACAACTCAGTCACATATTGAAATGCAAAGTGTTCACTGTGAGCATATGCAAAAGAATGGAGTACCATTAGTGTGCAGTTGTACAGATGCATTGACATTAGAAATCACGCAACTCATGGAGTTGACTTTTAGTGTGAGATATGATCTCCTCTGTCATCAATGTTTACTTGGCACTGTAGTCTTATATTTAACATGAGTTTCTTGATGAATTCTAGTGGCTAAATTGTTCTTCCTACATTTGAACTGTTTGCAAGTGATGGAAAGTTCCCAATACATTAAATTTTTACACAATGCATATCGTAGAAGCGTCCCACACATGCTTGATGAAATTTGGATTAGAGGAGTGATCTGGTTTACATATAGGGGTGATATTAATATTTTGTAATCATTTTTCCAAAGCAAAAGTGGGATTAAATTTGCCATAACCTTCAATAAACACGATTTAAAAACTGATATTTCACAATTAAAGACTTGTCTAGATCAAGGTAACGATTTACAGTGAAAAAGTGGGATTTAATTATGTTTTGCGCTTTTGGGAAGCTTATTAAACTATTTCAACATATTGAACCAAAAGACCAAAACTCTTTTCCCACCAAATCGTTAACTTTAATTGGCATTTACCATGAAATATCATGTTCCCATTGTTTCTACAGATCATCTGATGTCCAATATCACTCATAAGACTGAAAAAATTATTTTTTGTAAACAGTATCTGATGTTTAAAAGATTTGGTCTTTGGGTGCCATATGTTGAATTGGTTTAATAAGTTCCCCAAGAGCTCAAAAGATAATTAAATTTGACTCTTTCACTGAAATTATGTTAACTTGATCTAGATAAGTAGTTAATGGTGAAATATTGGTTTTTAAACCATGTTTATTGATACTTATGGTAAATTTTATTCCACTTTTGCCTAGTATAAACCATTAAAAAATATCAATATTGCGACTATAAGTAAGCCATATTACTCCTCTAATCTAAATTTCAGCCAGCATGTGTGGGAAGCTTCTACGATATGTGAAAAAGATTTAATGTATTGTTAACTCTCTATGACCTTCAAACTGTTCAAAACACGTTACGAACCATTTAGTCACTAGAATTCATCAAGAAACTCATGTTAAGTATGAGAATACAATGCCAAGTAAACACTGATGACAGGGGAGATTATATCTCACACTAAAAGTCAACCCCATGACTTGCGCGATTTTTAAAGTAAATGCATCTGTACAACTGCACACTAATGGTACTTCATTTTTTTGTATATGCCCCCACAGTACACTTTGCATTTCAATTTGCGACTGAGTTGTTTTACTTATAGATATGTTACATAAAGATGTCTTTGTTATGTGAACTTCATGTGTCTATGCTTCTTCACTGAGAAGATATCCTCATTTGAATGGGTGTTCAAATACTTATTGGTAGACAGTGTATAATAATCGTTTTTGGATATCTTTTTATAATATTTTTTTAAGTTTTTTTTTTTTTTTTTTTTTTTTTTTTTTTTAACATACTTTATTAAGGTGTTAAAGGAATTGAAGGGCCACGGCAAAAAAAAGATCAGAGTCCGATTTTTTTTGAAATCGAGATTTTCCCGTCATCTGCAAGGTTATAGCAGATAGTTTAACCTCACGGAGTCCTCTGGCAAATAAAAGTCATGGCACCTTGAGATTTTGAGCTACCTTTTAACTCAACCCTAATACAAGCCCTGAGATTTGAAACTTTAAATCGGCGTTTCTGGAGAATTGAGAAAAACGGACTCAGATCTTTCTTTGCCGTAGCCCTTCAATTACGAACGTTAAAATATAAAAGCAAAGCAATCGCTATTCAAAGACATTTGGCGACTGCCGCATTGGACCAGTCCGGCGTATTAAAAGTGATCCATTCTCAATTCGTCCAGGGGAATATTGAAACTCTTTCCGTGTTGGAATCAATCAGTCACTTCCAGAATAAAATTTCTGGTAGAATTTTTTCTATTATTAGATGATAGTGTAATCTCAGGTTGAGAATCAATATTGGCCAATGTCAAAAACAGAGGTTCTGGAAAAATTGGCAAGTCCATGGCAAATCTCGAACATCTTTCCAAAATACAAGACTTTTTTATTTAAAAAAAAAATAATAAATAAACATGGCAAAATCATTACAAAACTTATTTTTGATCCCTCTATCCTCTCTTATAACACCATATTTCAATTAAAACTCTGCATCAACATTTACAAACTTCCAGTGCAAATCCCTAGCCGGGATTTTTTTTTTCCGGGGATGGGGGGGGGGGGGTTATGGTCAAAGATTTGATTAAATACATATAACAAGTTACAGAAAAAAAAAGAAGGGGAAATAGTGAAACAAGATTTTACACTATTTCGGTCCCCTCTTGTCTACGGCTCTGTTCCCAGGGCCTGATTTACCATTAGGCCCACTAGGCCTGGGCCTAGGGGAAACCCAAATTTTGAGAGTTTTCTGAAAATTTTAAATATAATGGTCTTTTTATGGGAAGTACTGAACAAAAATAATAAAAAAAATTTAGTTACACAACCGCAAATGTTCAGCCAATCATATACAACTTCTTCATATGTACACGGAGACAAGGGCTTTACGCCGTTGTTCTCCTTCTCTCCCCTCTTGTAAAGAGATGTTCACCAACCAACCAACCATATACAACTTCTTATATTATGAAATGAAAGAGTCTTTGTGATTGGTTGGTTTGCAGACTCTTCCGTGAATTTTTTTAATTTTTTTGGCCCTCCTTTTTGGTGAGATCGTGGAAAGGTTACTTTGTATTATTTACAATTATTGTTATAAAATTAAGTAATCTTTATTATTATATAATTTGTGGATCCTGTGGTAAAATGTAAATACAGGAAAGTGTGCTTTAAATCAGTGCTCATGGGGGGGTCTTGATTAATTCAAAAGTTTTGAGGAAATCAAGATCATACTAATTATAACAAAAAAATCATGTGAAAGTAAACTATGAGTTTTAATTGTAAAAAGTTAGTCTTAAAGAATGTAGCTTGATCTGGTAATATTGTGACGTAAGGAAATAAATATTTGCTATTGGAGGCCCCTCTCAGAATGTTGGGCCTACTGTAAAAAAAAATTCTAAATCGGGCCCTGCCTGTTCCAGTGTATTTTACCCAGCACTGGGCGAGATCCGTAGAAACTTCCAGTCTACAACAGCTCACAACGGGATTGCCCATAGGATTTGTGCTACTGAGGATACTACCATTTTATTTTATACTTCCTCTCGACGAAATTTTTACCACCAATTCTAAATTAATTACCCGTGTCAAATGCAAGTTCTGTTTCAGATTGCCTCCACAGTACTCAAACCGCAGTGGGGTTGAACCCTCAGACATTTGTCATGAAGGTATTGTGGCGGTTCGGTTACCCTGGCAACAGCTCGAGCTCGAAATCCCGTAGTCATATGTAACTGCACGGGATTTTTACAACACATTAGTGCTTAACTTGTATCTATGACAATTTCTTTGCTGTCGATCTTCACCATTTTTAAGTTCGGTATTTATTTGAGTTTGTTAAAACCCACTGACGGTCATGGGAATGGGCGAAATTCCCCAGTTGTTTTCTCTGCAATAATTTTTAAATTATTTTTCTAATTCAAATACATAATTTTTTTAAATTTTTTTTTTTTATTATTTTTTTTTTTTTTTTTTTTTTTTTTTTTTTTTTTAGATTGGTTTTAGACTATCATCCTAATAAAAATCTCTAAAAAATATTTTATTTTAAGTTTTATTTATAAATTTAAAAATTTTGTGTATTGCTGGAAAAACTGGGGATCCTATGACGTATATATACGTGCATGACCGTCAATGGGTTAAATTGTAATAAACGTATTTGTATTAACTAATTCCTCTCTGAAGTTTTTTTGGAGTTAGAAATACATTAAGTGCATTCCAGAATAATATTGTTACGAATTTTTGTATATTTGTAAATATTTCGTAGTGTTAATTTTGTAAATAGTAAAATTTATGTACATTTCGCATAAGGCAGTGCAATAGTTCGTCGTTAAGTTGGCTTCCCGGCAATATGGGTCTCGATGCTTGATAACGGGTTTTACAGAGGTAACGCTGGGAAGCGAGTGTTACAAGGAGCAGGGCATTTAACATTATGGTAATGGCAATCTCGCCAAATTGGCGAGATAGAGCCAAGTTGGTGACGTTTTTGGCGACTAATTTTTGTCGCCAAATTTGGCGACCATTTTGCGACATTTTCGTTCCCCATGTACATGTATAGGACTTTTCGACTACGATCTGGAAAGTTCCCCAAATATCTACTTCTAGAAGATTCAAGAAGATTCACCTGTCCTATATAAGGCTGACCAAGAGAGCGGGGAAGTTAGTTGTTAGCTGAGTCCATTAGTTGACTGTATTTACTGAATCTCAGTGAACATTCCGAGTAGTTCCAAAGCGAACTGTATTGCATTGTCTTTTGCGACGATTTAGCAGTTGTGCTGTCAAGTTTTTAACTGCTGTTTTGTGCTGTATTGTTGTGAAAAGAGCTGTATTGTGTCTACCAGAACGAGAAGTTCTGGAGCTGTAAGAGAGTCTGTGAAAAATTATATTGGAATAAATATCTGCAAGTTTTGATCTGCTTTGGCTTCAAATCTTTCGAACCTGACCACGCAACAATATATTTTATTCCTCATGCACCAATATATAAAGAGTTGTAAGAGGTGGATAGAGTAAAACGAAACTCTAACCATCAAGCAAAAGCAATCGCTGTTGTCGAAGAGAAGCCTCGAGTTATGGTCATCACTGATAATTAGAAAGCAAAATACAGAAGGCATTGATTTCAATAAAGAGAACTTACGCTGCCTTTATGGTGAATGTTTCTGGCAGGAAGGTGCATTGAACAAGGAATCTTCTCGAATTGTGGGTCACGACTGAACTGCTCTCGTGTACAACTACAACCGTGTCAATTCTAGAATCATTCTGGAATAATAATCATAATAATAATAATAATAATAATAATAATAATAATAATAATAATAATAATAATAATAATAATAATAATAATAATGATAATAATAATACAATAATAAAAATAATAATACAATAAAAAAAAATAACAATAATAACAATAATAATAATAATAATAATAATAATAATAATAATACAATAATAATAATAATAATAATAATACAATAATAATAATAATAATAATAATAATAATAATAATAATAATAATAATAATAATAATAATAATAATACAATAATAATACAATAATAATAATAATAATAATAATAATAATAATAATAATACAATAATAATAATAATAATAATAATAATAATATTAATACAATAATAATAATAATAATAATAACAACAATAATAATAATAATTAATAATAATAATAATACAATAATAATAATAATAATAATACAATAATAAAAATAATAATACAATAAAAAAAATATAATAATAATAATAATAATTATAATAATAATGTGCAATTAACTAAAGTTAAATGTGCATTTACCATGTCATAACATTATAACATCATTAAACTATCACGTCTGACTAGTTTGTAACGCCATTATGAACTGTACGAGCTAAAAAAAATTTCTCTATATTATATTATAAAAAAAATCCCTCTTTACTTTCTATTTTTTTAAAGTTTAAAATCTGCTGCCAATTAAATTTAATAAATAAAAGTCCCGAAAGGATGTTTTAGTGGCAAAAAAAACTAGTTGTAAGTCATTCTAATTAGAACCTAAAAAAAAATATTTTTTTTATGTATTCTCTCTCAGGATGTTTTTGCATTTTAATAGTTCAGAAGAAAAATATAGTAAGTGTTATTAATTTAACATTGCGCTTACGATTGTTCACTTCCAAAGTACAGATTTATTTCCTTCCATAAGCTAAAATTGTTTGTTTCACTTCGTTTTTTCGATCATATTCTTGTCCATTCATTTGCATAAATTGACAATCAGTTTCTTTTTGATCCCCTGCATGTCTCAATTCATTTGTTTTTATCATTTGAACTAGAATTTCCATCCAGCTTTGTATGGTTTTTAGATTATTGTATAGGTTTCTTATGAAAGGTTTAATTGATTTCATATCACCATGTTTGTGTCCAAATTAACGATACAATGGGATGGTTTCAAAAAATTAAAAACTTTCCGAGATGTAGAAAAACAAAAGTACATTCCATTGCCTCCATTTTTAAAAAGGCCATTTTATGGTTCTCAGTTTTTAATTTCAATTACCCATATGTATACAAAGGGTAATAAAAGTATAGCATTCGATCAGAAAAGAAAAAAAGAAAAAAAAGAAAGGGAAAAAAATGTTTTTTTTTTTTTTTTTTGCATTTTTCCACGTTTTGGGACCTCCTGATTTCAAAAAAGTGATCTAGAAGAAATGTCTGTTTGTTTGTACGTGGTCAGCATAACTCCAGAACAAACTGACCCAGGATGTTCAAATTAGGTATGCGGGTTAGTGGTGACCATGAGACCTACCACTAGAGTTTTTGTCAAATTCGCGCATGCGCATAAGGTACCTATGAAAAAAATCATGTTTATCAATGATAGTTAAAAAATGGCTGTAACGATTTTGATAAAAATCGCTGTTCTAATGCTTCTTAAGGTGTTCTAAACATCCCCACCTCTGAAATTCCCGTAAAAATGCTTTAATGGCATAAAAAGTTTAAAAACGAATGCCTTCAACACAGAGTTCTCTTTCCTTGAGCATAGCTCATCGACGATCGTTTTTCCTCCTCTCTGCAGTTTTACTTATAAGATAATATAAGATTTATATAATATAATATTAATAATATAAGATTTATCGAAAAGTATAACGCCAAAATCACAATTCTGACAAAGTGGGGTATTTTTTAATAAAAAAAAAAAAAAAATTAAAAAAAAGACGCCTATAAGAATTATAGCAAAAAATATAACCAAACTTGCCATTTGTTCTAAATGACTGATAAAAAATATAAAAACGGTAAATGACACAAATCCACTTCAGTATCATAGTGTAACTAAAAGTTGTGCGATGTTTCACACCCCTAGTTTCAGTCGCAATGAGCTATCAATATGGTAATGCTTTTCTTGATCCTTAAAAATTAATTACACACATAGACGACAACTTTTCAGTTTTACTAGGGGTGGGGGGTGAGAGTTGATGAATAAAGTTTGTTGGGTGGGGGGGGGGTAGGGGATTAACATAAGATTTCCGGACACCACATTATTCATAATCTATCTACTAAGAATACTGAACTTAATCTCCATACCAGACAATAAACTTATCACGAACTGTTTGATTCATGTAGCAAAGTTATTTGTACAAAATTATACTAAACTTCAACTTAACTTGACGTCACTAGACTGTAGATCTTCACAGTGCTCATAGGCAATTAATCCATTTTAGAGGAGTGAAGACATAATTCTCGCCAAACCTTAGAGCCTTTTGTTCTCTACAGGGTTGTTGTTTGGCGAACATTATGCTTTCACGCCGCCAAAATGGATTAAATACCTATGAGCACAGTGACGATCTACCGTCTAAGTGATGTCAAGTTAAGTTGAAGTTTAGTATAGCTCAGAAACATTTTATAGATAAATTATTAGCACTAACCAGTTCATTTATCATTATAAAATAATTTATTTCTATATCGTCCATACAGTATTTTAAAAGATATACTTTTATGATATCGCAATAACATGAAGGAAGAAATTTTTAATAATTATGTTTAATAATCAGTGAAAAGAGAGCCTATACCAGATCTCATCATTGCAAAATTATTTATTCTTATTAAAAATTATTATTTATTATTACTTTAAAATATATATTTTTATGATATTGTGCAAAAGTAGCGCTACACTTACTTTGATACTCATTTGGGGAATAGTGTCTGTGTGTAAACAAAAATTGAGTTCACTTTCTTTTTTTTTATGTGATTTTTTTTTTCTTTAGAGCGTTATAAAATGTTTTTTCCAAGCAGTATTCTATAATGGGAAAACACATTTTTTTGAAGCGGGAGGGGAAATAGTACCTTTCAAAAACATATAGTCCGAGAGGCGACTGCAATTTTTGGACCCCATCGAACATCATTCTGAATTTTTTTTATAGAAAAAATTGGAGGAAAGTGAGTAGATCACGAATTTACTGGTTTTTATTTAATTTAACATTGCGCTTACGATTGTTCACTTCCAAAGTACAGATTTATTTCCTTCCGTAAGCTAAAATTGTTTGTTTCACTTCATTTTTTCGATCATATTCTTGTCCATTCATTTGCATAAATTGACAATCAGTTTCTTTTTGATCCCCTGCATGTCTCAATTCATTTGTTTTTATCATTTGAACTAGAATTTCCATCCAGCTTTGTATGGTTTTTAGATTATTGTATAGGTTTCCTTATGAAAGGTTTGATTGATTTCATATCACCATGTTTGTGTCCAAATTAACGATACAATGCGATGGTTTCCATTGCCTCCATTTTTAAAAAGGCCATTTTATGGTTCTCAGTTTTTAATTTCAATTACCCATATGTATACAAAGGGTAATAAAAGTATAGCATTCGATCAGAAGAGAAAAAAAGAAAAAAAAAGGGGGGAAAAATGATTTTTTTGTTTTTGTTTTCATTTTTTTCACATTTGTTCACATTTTTATGAAGCGGGAGCGGAATAGTACCTTTGCCCCCCCCCCCCCCCGCTGTTTAGGGAGCACGGGGGCGATCGCCCTCTCTGCCCCCGCGTAGTTGGCGCCTATGATTACCCAGAGCTTATACTTTGTAAATTTCAAA
Source organism: Linyphia triangularis (assembly GCA_963978545.1). NCBI lineage: Eukaryota > Metazoa > Arthropoda > Arachnida > Araneae > Linyphiidae > Linyphia > Linyphia triangularis. The sequence goes on along the minus strand of OZ021723.1, from coordinate 12,051,343 downwards.
AACATATAGTCCGAGAGGCGACTGCAATTTTTGGACCCCATCGAACATCATTCTGAATTTTTTTTTATAGAAAAACTTGGAGAAAATTGAGTAGATCACGAATTTACTGGTTTGCCGTGAAAAAAAATGGCCGAAACTGATCAAAAATTTTCTTGGAATTAGTTGTACTAAAATCCGATTGCCAAATATGTCATAACTTGCCAAAAAGAGAACAAGCTTTTTCGTCTGACAACCCACTGCATTTTGATTTTCAATGAGAAAAAGCGCAAACGATTTCTGATCTCTGGCTCGGAAAACTTGTGTCTTTTAAAAGTAAGCCAAATTGGCTACATCAGTTACGTCATCAGTGACGTAATGTTTATTGCCAATTTGGCTCATTTGTGAAAGATGCAAGTAAGCCATAGCCACATATCTGAATCGTCTGCAACCTTCTTAATTAAAAATTAAAGAGTGAGGGTTACCAAATAAAAAAATTAAAAAATCTCATTATTTGGCAAGTTATGACGCATTTGCAATTGGATTTAGTTCCATTCATTATAAGTCGATTTTCGACCAGTTTCGGCCATTTATGCCACGGCAGACCAGTAGATTCGTAATCTACTCACTTTTCTCCAATTTCAATAAAAAAATTCAGAATGACGTTCGATGGGGTCCAAAAATTGCAGTAGCCTCTCAGTCTAATAGCATGCTTAAAGCAGTAAATAAGTTTATAATGGACTTCCTTTACGAAGGAATTGACTAAGACGTCATCACGCATCACCACAATAACCCATCCAAGAACCTCGCCAAAATGCACATATAGAAACTATAATCTACTCACTTTTCTCCAATTTCAATAAAAAAATTCAGAATGACGTTCGATGGGGTCCAAAAATTGCAGTCGCCTCTCAGTCTAATAGCATGCTTAAAGCAGTAAATAAGTTTATAATGGACTTCCTTTACGAAGGAATTGACTAAGACGTCATCACGCATCACCACAATAACCCATCCAAGAACCTCGCCAAAATGCACATATAGAAACTATAATCTACTCACTTTTCTCCAATTTCTATAAAAAAATTCAGAATGAAGTTCGATGGGGACTAAAAATTGCAGTCGCCTCTCAGTCTAATAGCATGCTTAAAGCAGTAAATAAGTTTATAATGGACTTCCTTTACGAAGGAATTGACTAAGACGTCATCACGCATCACCACAATAACCCATCCAAGAACCTCGCCAAAATGCACATATAGAAACTATAATCTACTCACTTTTCTCCAATTTCAATAAAAAAATTCAGAATGACGTTCGATGGGGTCCAAAAATTGCAGTCGCCTCTCAGTCTAATAGCATGCTTAAAGCAGTAAATAAGTTTATAATGGACTTCCTTTACGAAGGAATTGACTAAGACGTCATCACGCATCACCACAATAACCCATCCAAGAACCTCGCCAAAATGCACATATAGAAACTATAATCTACTCACTTTTCTCCAATTTCTATAAAAAAATTCAGAATGAAGTTCGATGGGGACTAAAAATTGCAGTCGCCTCTCAGTCTAATAGCATGCTTAAAGCAGTAAATAAGTTTATAATGGACTTCCTTTACGAAGGAATTGACTAAGACGTCATCACGCATCACCACAATAACCCATCCAAGAACCTCGCCAAAATGCACATATAGAAACTATAATCTACTCACTTTTCTCCAATTTCAATAAAAAAATTCAGAATGACGTTCGATGGGGTCCAAAAATTGCAGTCGCCTCTCAGTCTAATAGCATGCTTAAAGCAGTAAATAAGTTTATAATGGACTTCCTTTACGAAGGAATTGACTAAGACGTCATCACGCATCACCACAATAACCCATCCAAGAACCTCGCCAAAATGCACATATAGAAACTATAATCTACTCACTTTTCTCCAATTTCTATAAAAAAATTCAGAATGAAGTTCGATGGGGACTAAAAATTGCAGTCGCCTCTCAGTCTAATAGCATGCTTAAAGCAGTAAATAAGTTTATAATGGACTTCCTTTACGAAGGAATTGACTAAGACGTCATCACGCATAACCACAATAACCCATCCAAGAACCTCGCCAAAATGCACATTTAGAAACTATTTATTTTTGTGACTACAATAAATCTTAAATATCAAAAACATTTTTAACACCCCGTTATCCTGGTGGTCCCGTTATCCTGGACCCCGTTATCCTGGTGGTCAGAGTAATGATCGGAGGGTTGTAGGTTTGATGCTTGACGGTTGCTGAAGATCGGTGTGTACCTAATGGGGGCTGGTGCACACTAAATCTGTCGTGGCCTCAATGTCCTTACGTTGGTGTGGTGGGGTTGGAGAGAGGATCTTACACTAGAAGATCTCGTATTCTTCTAGACACTCAAAATTAAGAGACGTATTTAGCTGTGTTAAGCACTAAATAAACGGTTGGAAGTTCCAAAAAACTAAGTTTCAAATTTTATTTCAAATTATTCTCTGAACTTGATTTAATTTTACTGCATTCTTAGCAATGTTATATAAATACGGAATATCATTCTTGACTTGAATCTATCACTCTTCCAAAATATGTCAAGTTCAATTGACCGGACTATTTTCAATGATGTATTTATGTATTCAATTGTAAATATATTTTAATTTTTATTGAATAGTTTATTAAGATTCGAAAATATTTTGCGCGATGTTAATTTTTTTTTTAAGAGGGGGCCAATTAGAATGTCCCCTTGACATTCAATTCAAACTATTTATAATATCCAAGAGTAAATAAATTGTCTATTTCAAAGGATATTTGAAAAAGGTTATTTATATTTCACAAATTAAATTTTTATTATTAAAATGGCACTAAAATTGAAGGCATTGCCAATGTGATATCTAGTAAAAATACTTTAAGGCAATTTTTTAATTCATGGAGGATGGAAAAATAAAACATTAGCAGGGCATATGAAGTACTCGTATATAGCATGTTTACTTCTGTATTGTCCCATTATAAGCAATGGCCAGAGTATTTCCTTAGCTGTTGTAAAAATTAAAGTCGTTGTCAGAAGCCCTCATTTGAGATCCAGAACTAATATATCTGGCGTTTTAGACCGCTTGGTCATTCTGACACGTAATAGGTACTCTATTCACGCTTTTTAAAGCAGATTCAAAACTGAATATAGGTGACTGATAAATGACTGCAGCAGTACAAACATAAGAAGAAAAAAAAATTGAATCAGAACCACAGAGAAAGTATTGCGGAACTTGTCAGTAAATATTTTTTTTAGTAAATTGATAATTCTTGAGATATTCTTTCATTAGCTGCGTAGCTCTGCGTTGCGGTGACCAGTCAATATGCATAAATACCTGCTTTGGCGCTTAGCTCGTTAAAAGCTTCATTGCTACGCAAACAAATGTTTGCTTCGATAGTTGAATGATTTATTGCTATTTAAGCTCTCCCCCCCCCCCCCTTAATACAAATCTACCCGGATGTAAAACAATATTTTAACCTTTTCCCCATTGATACAATCCCCCCTTTAACCAGAAAGAATTTCAGAAAAACTAAATTTTCGTAAGCATTCATTGCATCACAAAATCTCAAAGAAACTCGTAAGAATTAAAAAAAAAAAAAAAAAAAAAAAAAAAAAAAAACATACCTGAAGAATAAAACAAAAACAAACTAAAACCCTCACAAAAAACGAACTTTACCAAAGCATAAAATCCAATAAGAATAAAAAAAAATAACAAATCAAACAGCCAAGATATAAATACAAAGCATTAGACAAGACTGTTTGGCAACCATCTGGTGGGAGTTACGTGAATTATCTTCCCATTGTCATAATGTTAAAACTTAAAAAAAAAAAATTAAATAAAATTTTAGCATTCAAAACAAAATTAGATGGCCAAAACGACTTATTTTCAAATTTTTGGTGTTCTTCACATATTAGAATTTACTTTCTATTAAGCCACCGACAATGTCCCATACTTTTTGTTTTATTAATATTTACAATTTCACTCTTATTATCGTTTTTCAATAACAAATGATAGTTTATAACAAGCTGTGGCTCCATTGATGCCTAAAAACAACCACCACACAATAACGTTATTCCATATCATTCCATACGAAGTTTTCTCAAGGTCCTAGAAAACCTTATACACTTACCCTTGCAAAAATTCTAGGTGTCACTTTTTGACTATTTTTGATTTTGAGTAACATTCATTGGCTTTCGCATCATACGTTTTCGTGAAGAAGAAAAAAAAAATCATCAAATTTGTCATTGTTAAATGTGTTGAAATTTAGTTTCCATGTTTCTTGTATTATTTAAGAAAATGGTTGGACACAATTTCAAAATCTGGCCTCAAATTTGCCGGTACATGAAAAAATAATGAAAAAATGTAAATCGTTTCCCTCCACCATCGTGCTGCAAACGTACCACCATCTTGCTACCGCACAGCCTGTGGTCGATCTTGAGTGTGTACGTGTCCTGGGGACTGGTCCTGTTGCCGTAGATGGAGCATCGGTCATCGGTTGACCCTTCCACGGTTATCTTGCCCCCGAAGAAAGGGCCGCTGCTGACCACTATGTCTGACGAGTTCTGCAGACAATTAGTAGCATGAGCAGAGACTGAAAATAGATTATAAAAAATGCATTGCTTTTGAGTCGATTCAAAATACCTCAAAATTGCAAATCTAACATATAAAATTCCAATTTATAGAAAAATATTATTGTTGAAAATGCTTGTTCTGGCAGAGGTTTATTTGACTGGAGACACGGTGGGGAAACATCAACCAGATAGGATATCTATACTCTGAAATTTCTTTAATTATCCGTCAAATTATAAAAAATTATAATTGAACCTCATTGGCTGAAAAAGGTGTAGAAAATTCAATCCAAAGGAATTGTAACTCATCAATTTCTTCTATTATTCGAAAAATTAAATTTTTCATATTTTTGACACTCTTATATTACCATGACATTAAAACAGCTTGTTGAATTCTATAAACAATCAATTTATATATAGGAGACAACAATGAGTTTTGTATAATGCTTAAGTATATGCTTCAACTACTTCCATAATCAATTGTGAATAAATTGATGAGGCCCTTTCTTAAGTATAAATCAAGAACTTTCGATTGCTTGCGTGATGAAATTGATCGCGTACGAAATCCACATGATAAGCTGAAGATTAAGGAAAATGGTTAATAGACTATTTTATAGCTTATAATTGCTTGGAATTTGGAAAGTTTGGATTTTGATTATTCGAGAAACGTGCATAAACAATAATATAACAATTACGATTCCAAAATATACCAGGACAAATTTTACTAAATGTCCAGATCAATTCAAATATTAACTATGAGAATTTTGCACCAGCATTGACTTGCAGCAAAGCGAAGACATGTCACTCACCAAAACATAAACTGAGAGACGACTGCAAACTTTAGTACCTCATTGAACATCATTCTGAATGCAGAGAAATGTTAGTAAATCATAAATCCAATGGTCTGTCTGGGCAAAAATGGCCGAAACTATTAAAAAATAGAATTTGAATGAGTTGAACTAATTCCGATTGCCATATTTGTCATAACTTGCCGAAAAAGTAACATATTTTTTTTTTTTTGCCTGGTAACACATCACTCTTTAATTTTCAATTAAGAAGGTTTCAGACGATTTGTCTTTCCTGACGCCAAAATCTTGCATCTTTTGAAAGCCAGCTGGATCTGCAATAAATATTCCGTCATCATCAGTGACGTTATATGCATCGCCAACTAGGCTCATTTTTAAAAGATGGAACAAATTTTCTCCAGTGAATAATTATCGTCTGCACTCTTTCTCATTGAAAATTAAAGATCACTGGGTTACCAAATAAAAGAAGAATGTTTATTATTTGGCAAGTTATGGCATATTTGACAAATTGGATTTAGTTCAACTCATGCAAAATCGATTTTCGGCCATCTTGACCCCAGCAGACAAGTGGATTCATGTGATCTAGTGACATTTCTCTACGTCTTATTAATAATTCAGAATGAACGTTCGATGCTGTACTTAAACATGCAGTCGCCTCTCGGACTAAATGTTATACACTCACATCCTTTTGTCTTCACCAGTATCCTCTCCGGTGCTTCGAGGTTAGCCCTTCGGGAATCCATCCACGCCGGTGCCGCCGCCACCCTATTATGGTCTTCCATGGCCTGCACGGCCACGCTGTAATTAGTCAACATCCGCAGGCCATGCAACGTGGCCCTGTACTGTCCCCCAGTTCCGAGCGTCTCAAGGGTGTCGAACCCATTCAAGGTGGTGCGCTTGCCCAGCAATAGATGGCGCTCGAAACACTCGCCGTCATTGGACCGAGAGGACCACGTGGTCAGTTCGCAGAGGGTGATGACGAAACCGATGGGAGGTTGGTGGGAGTAACGCCACTGGAGCTTCAGGGATCGGAATTCTGTCTCGGATGTGAGGTCCTCGACACCTGGAATAGAACAAAACATGTTAGAAAAAATGTCATTCGAGCTTGGGCTTTAAGCCGGATTTAGACGCTAGCAGTCGGAATTCCAGTGTAGATCGCCAGCTCTGCGACTTCAGCTAAGCGACCGCTGTGCCGTCTGTCGGTGATGTCGGGAAAGAGCACGTGATTGGGTTGATGGAAATCGCCGGCGCCAATAAATAGAAAACGTTTCGTTTACTGTAACCAGTAGCCATGTGACGTCACAGACTGGCGATCTAAACTGAAACCCGACTAGTTAGCGTGTAAATACGGCTTTACACTAATATTTCGGAAACTTAACTAGGGGTGTGGAACATCGCACAACTTTCAATTACACTATAATACATACTGACGTGGATTTGTGTCATTTACCATTTGTATATTTTCATCCTTCGTTTAGAATAAATGGCCAGTTCGGCGATATTTTTTGCGATAATGTATGGGTCTTACAAAAAAACAAAAATCATCGCCAAAATGGTGATTTTGGCGATATACTTTTCGATAATCCTTATATTATCCTTCATTATTAGCGAAACTGAGAGGAGAAGAAAAAACGATCGTTTAATGAGGTATGCTCAAGGAACGAGAACTTTGTGTTGAAGGCATTCATTTTTCAACTTTTAAAGCCATTAAAAAAAATTTACGGGAATTTCGGAGGTGGGGATGTTTAGAACACCTTAAGAGGCATTACCACAGAGATTTTTATCAAAATCGTGAGCCGTTTTGTAGCAATCATTGAAAAACATGATTTTTTTTTTCAATGGCAGCTACCTTATGCGCAAGCGCGATTTTGACGAAAACCCTTATGTTAGGTCCCATGGCCGCCACTAACCCTCATAACTAATTTGAACATCATAGGTCAATTTGTTCGGGAGTTATGTTGACCACAGACAGACATTTTTTCGAAATCACTTTTTTGAAATCAAGATGTTCCAAAACGTGGAGAAATGCAAAAAAAAAAAAAAATCAAAAAAAAAAAATCAATCCCCCCCCCCCAAGAGGAACTAATTCCGACATATAGTCTGCATGTGTGTTGCTGTTGGGTATGGTTTTAATTTTCTGCTGGTTGTGGCGAATAGTCATTCATCCCCAGTAGTTTTAATTTTTTTAACATGTTTGCTTTAAGTTAAAAGGATTTAGTTAACTGTTAAGAGGAAGTCCTGGTAAGGATCATTCCCTACACTCGCTATGTTACAACTTTCTAGACTAGTGCATTTAGAAACTACTTTGCATAAAAACTTGACTATATATATATATATATATATATATATATATATATATATATATATATATATATATATATATATATATATATATATATATATATATATATATATATATATATATATATATATATATATATATATATATATATATATATATATATATATATATATATATATATATATATATATATATATATATATATATATATATATATATATATATATATATATATATATATATATATATATATATATATATATATATATATATATATATATATATATATATATATATATATATATATATATATATATATATATATATATATATATATATATATATATATATATATATATATATATATATATATATATATATATATATATATATATATATATATAAACTATATATATATATATATATATATATATATATATATATATATATATATATATATATATATATAAACTATATATATATATATATATATATATATATATATATATATATATATATATATATATATATATATATATATATATATATATATATATATATATATATATATATATATATATATATATATATATATATATATATATATATATATATATATATATATATATATATATATATATATATATATATATATATATATATATATATATATATATATATATATATATATATATATATATATATATATATATATATATATATATATATATATATATATATATATATATATATATATATATATATATATATATAAACTATATATATATATATATATATATATAAACTATATATATATATATATATATATATATATAAACTATATATATATATAAACTATATATAAACTATATATATATAAAGACTATATATAAACTATATATATATATATATATATATATATTTGATATCCTTACATGAATGCCTATGCATTAACGCCATCTGCAATAGTCTTTTGCTTCTTTGATTTTTATTTGTCACATATATTGCTACGAATTTCTGTCTATTTGTAAATGTTTCGTAGTATTAATTATGTAAAAAGGAAAATTTATGTACATTTTGCATAAGGCAGTGCAAAAGTTTGTCTTTGCTTTCCTGCAAGGCGTCTCTTAATACTTGAAAACGAGTTTTACAGGGATCATGCTGGAAAACGAGTTTTACAAGGAGCAGGCCATTTAACATTGTGGTAAATGGCAATCTCGCCAAGTTATCGACGATTTTGGCGACCATTTGGCGACATTCTTGGTCCCCATGTACTTGTATAGGGCTTTTCGACTACGATCTGGAAAATCCTCTAAATTTCTATATCTAGAAGATTACACGAAGGATTGACTTTCCTATATAAGATAGGCCGTGAGTTGAGTTAGTGAGTTACTGCGTTAGTGGTCTCTCAGCGAGCATTCAGAGAGTTCCGAAAGTGAACTGTATTGCATTGTCTTTTGAGGCGATTTTAGCAGTTGTGTATCAAGTTTTTAACTGCTGTTTATGCTCTATTGTTATGTAAAAAGCTGTATTGAGTCTACCAGAACGAGAAGTTCTGGAGTTGCAAAAGTTGTTAAAGTTGTAGAGTTATATCGGAATAAATGTCTGCAAGTTTTGATCTGCTTTGGCTTCAAGTCTTTCAAACCCATCTACGCAACAATATAGACATTAAAAAGAAAATTATATCATATCATTAAGTGATCATTTTCGTACTTACTTACCAAATTTCAAAGTTTTTTACAAAGTGGTTTCTAAATGAACTGGCCTAGAAGGTTATAACATAGCGAGTATATGGAATGGTTAGTATATTTACTAAGTATCTCCAAGTTGGGCAAGTACGGTACCTATAGGCTTGAGATACCCCGATAGTGAGGTTGAAAGTAACGTTGACAGTACGGACAAGGGTTTCTAAAATATCTGGCAAAAATATAAAGTCAGGTGAAGGGGACTGAAATAAGCAAATTTTGTTATGGAATGTGTGCATCTAAATTAGTAAAAAAAGGAGAGTTCTTTGCCAAGTGGAGGTGTGCAGTGCAAAGTGGCGTGGTAAAAGTGCGTGGCAAGGATGGTAATTGACAGATGTGCGTTCACCTTTTTGCCAAAGATAGGGGTGGAAAGGACCGCTTTCAGGTTGTGACGGTGTACTCTACCGGTGGTTGGCTATATGATGCGCCGCTGACCACCGCACAGTTCCCTAGTGCGCATGGGCACCAAGCCCATATAACCCCGGCCTGTTGTTGGGATGTGGCAGTTTTGTTAAAGCTTGTTGTCGAAGTTGTGTATCGCTAGCCTGTGTGGCGTGTGGGTGACACTTTGAGCCAAGGATGACAACTTGAGCCGACGACCGTCCCTGCACAGCAATGTCTGTAAGTGTAGCGGCAGCACATGGATGAGCTCGTTTAAGTTTACTTGCGTGTTCCCCTCCCTTCATTAGTTTCCGGGTTTGGTGCTGTGATATATGTTTTTGAGCCAAATAAATTGCTAATTTAAACGTAACTCTATTGACTCTTCTTTCATGACTTGTCATAAACGAGTACGTCACAAGGTATGAAGTAAAAATACCTTCTAACCTTACCTTTTAAACATACCTTCTAAATATACCTTCTAAAAATACCTTCCTCAATGTGGCTTTATCGCACACACTTTCCGTTAAAAAATCGACTTATTGTACCTTTACATTTTTGCCATATATTTTAGAAACAGCCAGTTAAAACTCTGCATTCGGAGGCTGACATGAGACAATCTTTCAAACAATGGACAATTCCCGCATTTTTTAAAAACGAATGAAATTAGTACATATTTATAAAGAATTTCTTTCCGATTCCAAATATTTAAACAAAAGTTCTTTAAAAAAAATTAGTTATTTAAATATTAAGAAAAGAAAATGCCCCAAAACCGAGCCAAAACCAGTTCGATCAAAACAGTCTACGAAATTCGTGACGTAAAGAGCTCCCTGCGTTTCTATGGTTATCGTGAGGTTTCTGCTAAAAATTTATTGTTAAAAAAGTTGGCGTTGGTAGACCATTGCCACATTCCGTACAGGTTGGCGAGATTTGCGAGAAACTTGTAAATCTGGTTTCCGCTGCTGCGTTTCATGCCAAGATGTTTGAGATCTCTTTACGTCAAGTTCAATGGCAACGAAATAAGTCGTTTTCTCGCCAACCTCTAACAAGGTAATTTTGATCGCAAATTTTTAAAAAAAAGAGAAAAAAAAAGCGCGTTGAGCATAAATTTTTATGTTTATGGCCTTTTCGAAACATTTAGAATTGAATAAAAAAAATTTTTAAAAATGCAGGAATTGTCCATTGATATCTATCAGGAAATAATACATATTTTTTAAATAAATGAATAGTTATTAACATCTATGAAATTCGGGTCATGTATGAAAAGTGCAAATATCACAAATTATGTCGCCTTTCGAATTAGTAGAGACATGTTTGATATCACAATGCTTAAAAATAATGAAATTAAATTAATTAAATTATTTTTTGACACATCTACAATTCAGGCCTTTTTAAATGACATCTTGATCATAGACATCGGTTGAATAGTTTAGAAGGAGTGATCGTCACAAAAATTCGTCTTACTATTAAGTATATAGATAGATTTTCACAACCTATTCAGATAATGCACATAATAAAATAGATTTAGTTTAGTGAAAGTTTAAAATAGCAATAATTAATCCCAACAACAATTTAACTAACCATTATAATCTACTGTCTTACACTAAGATAACTAAAGCTTTAAACTAAGACTTAGAGCTTTAAATTAAGATACCTAAAGCTTTAAACTAAGATACCTAAAGCTTTAACTAAGATACCTAAAGCTTTAGAAATAGGAATCAGATTGCACCTAAAGTACTTAAACTGTATTATCAATCAAAATGCATGTTTAATGATATGTAAAAGTAGGGGAGACCTTTGTACTTAGGGCCGCCTTTTTTCAATGAACAAAAAATGAGCCACTGGACCGTTTAAAAATATGAAACTGATATGCATGCATCGTTATAGTGATAAAATATATATATAATATAGTAATAAAGAAATTTCACAAATGGGGCCCTAGGTACAAGACGTTGTTGTACCTAGTGCCATCAGGTGATATACCTAGGGCCTCTTTAAGTTAGGTTTCAGTCCATAATGAATAGAAAACAAACATACACAGATGAATTTTATGAAAGAAACAATATCAAGTAATTATCAGTCACTGGTTTATCATACAATAACTACAATAAATTGCAATGCGCCAAATTATTAGTGAATTGCATGTATTTTCATAAATTGAAGAACTGATTCCGAAAAAGGAGTTGCATGCATTGTAGCTTTAAAGCACCAACAGATTTTGGTTTTGGCAATTTCAACACAATATTTTAGTTCTCAATTTCATAAACAACATCGTTATCATAGAGAAACTTATTCGATCGTGCAATTTTTTCAAGTACTTAACACTATCCCTAATAGCACACATCCTCCCTGGGAAGTCATTCGTAGTCCCGGGGATGACTGGGGACTTCCTAAGGACCTCCCTGGGAGGATGTGTGCTATTAGGGATATTGCTTCTCTTTAACATCTATTATTTCTGCCTCATAAAAATTTTCATATTTTACCTTGTTAAATTAAAAAACCCTACTTAGTTTGTATCACTTATAAACTACTGTAGAATTTGCATCATCAGCGGAATCTGAAGAATATACAGTGTGTAATAATTCTTCCGATGAAGTTGTCTCAATTTGAAACACAGATTTTTTCACAATTTTTTTTTTTTTTCTTCTTTCTTTTTGCCATTCAAATCACATGTTTTCTTCAATTTCTTTCTTTTCTGGAGTGTCTGTCAAGATTATACATCTCCCTGGTTTTTGGCCATCTCTTTTGGATGTATGAGGTTTCGCTTTTGGAAAAGACCGTACCTGTTCAGGTTGGTTGGTTGGTTGTATTCAGATTATCTGGCGCCGTCAGCAACACGAGGGCTATAATGCGCCGAAACATTTCGTCATTTAACAAACCAACATACATTTACAAACACCCATGCCTACACGGGACTCGAACCCGCAACCTCGCGGTCTAGAAGCCAGCACGCTAACCACTATACCGTTTGGTCCGTACCTGTTCAGGCATAGAACATGAAATGAAAATAGATGTCGGAAGCTCACAAAATTCAGCAGCACATGAAACGGGATTTTGATGTCAAAGTCTCTAAAAATGCTGCCGTGAAAGTGAATTTAATACAGAAGCATCCAGTTCCATAAATGTCGACTCCTTTTCTTACTCGGGAAAATCATTATTTTAATAATTTATGAATGGATCAATTCTGTCTGTCACACTTGAAATTATGAATAAGTTCTGCATACACCAGGTATACGAAATCCCGCTAGAATCTTTACAGGAGTAAAGGCCAATGGATATGATTTGTCAACATTCTCCTCGACGTCGAATATGGTGATTGGTTTTCTAGGTTTCGTCAGCAACAATTACTGCACGCTATAGTATTTCTTAAAGGGTTCAAAGACACCTTTGAGGTCCACCTCTTAAGAAATACAACAGGTTTTTTTTTCATGTTTATATCAACAAATTGATAATCCTGAACATTAATAATAATAATAACAAACATAATTTTTATAAGTCAAGAACATTGAAAGTTCCAGAGCAAAATATACAGCACTCTCAAACCAACAAATAAAAATTGACTGAATCAAAATGGTTCAGATAATTAAAGCCATTTTCCTCCATTTATTAATAAAACTTTTTCAACAAAATAAAAACATAAAAGATATGACTGCAGTTATACCTAGGACCATGGAGGTAGTTACACGACTTGGTAATTTCATATAACATGTGCACATGGTGAAAGGACTTGTTTAAACATCTCATTTAGTACTTAATATTACAAACAAGATTATTTATTAGAATTCAAGGAAAAGTATTTGACTTAACTTTGTAAAACAATAAAAGACACGAGCTGCAAATGTTGCTGCAGATCATATAAAAACGTTTTCCACTATAACTTACCACAGCTTTCTCCTCTCTCCTCCAAGATTTCAAAATGGTTGTCAAAAGAGCAATTGGGTGTTGCCACTTACCCAAGTGAGTAAAAAAACTTAGAACTAAACACCATTCAATAATAGTGGGGTGGCCCTCAGTACAAAATGACCCTAGGTACACAAGTCTCCCCTACTGTCCTGCATATCAGGAAAATGGCTCTCACCAGACAGTCTTAATGGTGGCGGTCGCTATAGAAAAAAGACTTGTCTGTTTAGAATAGGGGTGATGCATGCAGGAAATTGACATTGAAAAAGGTAGAAATACGTCAAATGTCGACCCCCACCCCCCCCCCCCTCTTTTCCCGTAAATCACTGTAGAAAACTGGGATACTTTTGTTTCCACGACCACGACAAAACCCCAGACATAAAAAATAACTTACCATTATAATAATTTTCCGGTAACTTTTGAGTGTTACTGAAGATTGCTAAAAACACAAGTATTAAAACTGACGTTTGTAATGCAACTTCCATTGGCATCTGCAAAAAAAGAAAAAAAGTTTATATATTATGTACATTAATTATGAATGAATGATATTGTTACGAATACTTGTATATTTGTAAATATTTCGTAGTGCTAATTTTGTAAATAGATACATCTCTGTACATTTCGCATAAGGCAATGCAATGGTTTGTTTCCCTACAGTGAGCGTATCAATGCTTGATAACGGGTTTTACAGAGGTAACTCTGGGAAGCGAGTTTCAAGGGGCAGGGCATTTAACATTATGGTAATGGGAATCTCGCCAAATTGGCGAGAAAGAGACAAGTTGGCGACGGTTTTAACGACTAATTTTTGTCGCCAAATTTGGCGAGAAATCGCCAAATGTCGCCAAACTTGGCGACCATTTGGCGACATTTTCGGTACATGTATCCCATGTATGTACATGTATAGGATTTTTCGACTACTGTCTGGAAAGTTCTCCAAATGTCCATCTCTGGAAGTTTCAAGTATGTTCGCAGCCACTCCTATATAAGCGCGACCTGAGTTGGTTAGTAGTTAGTTAATTTTGAATCACTGAGTTAGTTGTCTCTCAACGTTCATTGTGAGAGCTGTATTCCTGACTTGAGTCAGTTCTTGGATTTTGTGTCACTGAATTAGTTGACTGGAGATTCTAAAGCGAACTGTATTGCATTGTCTTTTGCGGCGATTTAGCAGTTGTTGTCAAGTTTTTAACTGCTGTTTTGTGCTCCATTGAGGTGAAAAGAGCTGTATTGTGTCTACTAGAACGAAAAGTTCTGGAGCTGTAAGATAACTGTGAAGCGTTATTTTGGAATAAATTTCTGCAAGTTTTGATCTGCTTTGGCGTCAAATCTTTTGAACCCGTCCACGCAACAATATTTTAGGTAAAAGTTAGTTTTAAGATACTCTCTATATGTAGTTTTGAGTATAAATTAAAAAATAAATTACCAATAAAATACTTGTGATTAACAGTGCTAGAAGTGTGGGTAGACGCGGGGTGACGCGTCACCCCACTTTTCAAGAAAATACCCATGCGTACCCCCAGTTCTAAAACCTGTGAAAACCATCTCCCTACATTTAAAAGCACTCAATCCGTCTAAAAACTGCTAATGAAAAATAACATTAACCTTTAAATGGAGTGAAACAGAGAAAAAGTTATTTATTTTTGCATTTGAAAACTTTAAAACTATTTATGGTATATATATCATACTATTATAAAAAGGTATTGTACTACTTTGTATAAAAGCATAAGTATTTTTACTAACAAATACAGTTACACTTGGTCAACTTTTAACTTTGGATGAACTTTCTTTTAAGTTAAATTTCTATTCGTGTTTCTTGTCAAGACAAGCTATTTTTATTATTATTATTATTTATTTATTTTGAATTCTCTATTAATTTAATTTCATAAAATTATGTACATTTATAAGTATTATTTAAATCTAAATGAGCAGTTATGTATATAACATAGAATTATTATTTAACTTTATCTCTTGCTTCCTAGTAAAACAACTAAGTCTCCGAATATTCATTAAAATAACAATAAATTTAGGACCCTCGTTTAATGTTAATGCTAGGAAGTATAAATTATTTCTTTCCTAGTTAATACTTTTATTATTAGTTACGAAATTATAAATTTTATCGTTGAAGATGGAAGAAGGGGCAGGGGGATGTGGGAGAGCACGTACTTGTCACCAAGTTTTGAGCATACCCCCACTTTTTTTTCACCACTTCTATACTAAACTTCAACTTAACTAGACATCACTTAGAAGGTAGATCATGACAGTGCTCATAGGTATTTAATCCATTTTGGCAGCGCGAAAGCATAATGTTCGCCAAACCACAACAGAACAAAAGGCTCTAAGGTTTGGCGAGAATTATGTCTTCACTCCGCCAAAATGGATTAAATACCTATGAGCACTGTGACGATCTACCGTCTAAGTGATGTCTAGTTAAGTTGAAGTTTAGTATAGAGAACAAAAGGCTCTAAGGTTTGGCGAGAATTATGTCTTCACTCCGCCAAAATGGATTAAATACCTATGAGCACTGTGACGATCTACCGTCTAAGTGATGTCTAGTTAAGTTGAAGTTTAGTATAGAGAACAAAAGGCTCTAAGGTTTGGCGAGAATTATGTCTTCACTCCGCCAAAATGGATTAAATACCTATGAGCACTGTGACGATCTACCGTCTAAGTGATGTCTAGTTAAGTTGAAGTTTAGTATACCACTGGTGATTAATAAATTCAGACGCAACTTTTTTTCTTTAAAAAAAAATAACCTTAAATTATTAGAGCTGATGTGTATGCCGAAGTAGAAAAACTAGGAGGGTGGAACATCGCACAACTTTTAATTATAATACATTACTGGTCAGTGCATTTAATATTTGACTTGGAGTGGCGTCGTTTACATTTTTTACATAGTCATTCATGTCGAAAAAGTTACTATTTTGGCGATAATTTTTAAATAGGACCCTCCCCCCCCCTAAATAAAACACTGCTAAAATAGCAAATTTGCCGATTTCACTTTTTGATAATTCTTGCATTATCTTTTCTTGTAAGTGAAACAAAGGAGAAAAACAGTCGTTAATGAGCGATGCTCATGGAAAGAGAACTCTGTGTTAAATACATTCGTT
Organism: Linyphia triangularis; assembly: GCA_963978545.1. NCBI lineage: Eukaryota > Metazoa > Arthropoda > Arachnida > Araneae > Linyphiidae > Linyphia > Linyphia triangularis. The sequence continues at coordinate 12,034,542 of OZ021723.1, read as the reverse complement.
CGTCAACTTTTTACGTCTTTAACGCACTTCTACTGGAATTTCGGAGGTGAGGATGTTTAGAACACCTTAAGAGACATTAGCAAAGTAATTTTGAACAAATCGTTGGAGCCGTAACAGGGTTCCAACGGTCATTGAAAGTCATTAAAAGTGCTTAATATTTTTTAACTTGTTTTAAAGGCCTTTAAAGAGCTTGAAATGCTTAGAGGTGCTTAAAAGTCCTTGAAATTGCTTAGAGACCCTTAAAAGTCCTTAATTTGTGCAGATGTTATGTGCTCAACTGCAAAATTTATAAAAATACAACTCGGACTTACTATTCCCAAGTGACCGCTACTTATCCGCACCGTATCTTAATTCTTTGACATATTTGTATTACGCATGCGCCAACTTGTAACTTTTTTGGTAGAATACACTTTATTAAAAAATTATATATATACATGATGTCTGAAAACAAATTTTCAAAGGTCCTTAAAAATGTTATTTAAGTGCTTAAAAGTCATTGATTTTCATTCTGTGATTTGAGTGGGAACCCTGATATAGCAACTGGTGAAAAACTCAGTGCTAGAGATGTGGGTAGACGTGGGGTGACGCGTCCTCCCCCCCCCCCCCCTCCCACACTTTTCAAGAAAGTACACATGCATCCCCCCCACTTCTAAACTCTCTAAAATCTATCCCCCCCCCCCACTTTCAAAAACACTCAATCCATCTCAAAACTACAAAAGAAAAGTAACATTAACTTTTAAATGTAATGACACTGAAAAAAAAAAAAAAAAAACGATTTAAAGTTTTCTAATGTGAGAAAAAAAACCTTTATGGGATATATTGTCACGAATTTTTGTATATTTGTAAATATTTCGTAGTGTTAATTTTGTAAATAGTAAAATTTATGTACATTTCGGATAAGGCAGTGCAATAGTTCGTCTTAATTGGCTTCCCTGCAATGAGCCTCTCAATGCTTGATAACGGGTTTTACAGAGATTACTCTGGGAAGCGAGTTTCAAGGGCCAGGGCATTTAACATTATGGTAATGGGAATCTCGCCAAATTGGCGAGATAGAGCCAAGTTGGCAACGGTTTTGGCGACTAATTTTTGTCGCCAAATTTGGCCACATTTTTGGTCCCCATGTACATGTATAGGACTTTTCGACTACAATCTGGAAAGTTCTCCAAATGTCTATCTCTGTAAGGTTCACGTATGTTCGCCTCCCCTATATATAAGCCCGGCCATGAGACGAGAAGTTAGTTGTGATTTTGAGTCACTGAGTTAGTTGTTGTTAGCTGACTGGAATTACTGAGTAGTTCTAGAGCGAACTGCATTGCGTTGTCTTCTGCGGCGATTTTTAGCAGTTGTGTTGTCAAGTTTTTAACTGCTGTTTTGTGCTCTATTGTTGTGAAAAGAGCTGTATTGTGTCTACTTGAACGAGAAGTTCTGGAGCTGTAAGGGAATCTATGAAGAGTTATATTGGAATAAATTTCTGTAAGTTTTGATCTGCTTTGGCTTCAAATCTATCGAACCCGTCAACGCAACAATATAAATATCACACTATTATAAAAATGTATTATACTATTTTGTATAAAGATGTAAATATATTTATTAACAAATACTGTCCAACTTTTGACTGTGGAGGAACTTTCTTTCAATATTTGTGTTAAGAAGTATAAATTATCTCCTCGCTAATTCATATTTTTATTACAAGAAACTATATTATAAACTTTATCATTGGAGAGGAGGAAGGGAGGTGCATCTGGCACCAACTCTTGAGCATCCATCCACTTTTTCTTTACCCACTTCTACCACTGGAAAAACGTATCTTTTTAATAGAAGCTACCTTATGCGAATGCGCAATTTTGACGAAAACCTTAATGAGAGATCCCATATCCTCCACTGACCCGTGTGCAAAAATTGAACATCGTAGGCTCATTCGTTTGGGAATTCTGTTGACTACATACACACAGACAGACATTTTTTCTAGATCACTTTTTTGAACTCAGTACGTTCAAATACGTGTAGAAATGTTAAAAAAAAAAATCTTGATATTTTAAATAAGATGTCCCTCAAATGCATTGAGCCCAGTAACACAATAACGCTTGGCAATATAACTCGACATTGGCCAATCCCGATGTGGAACGTCGTAAACCGACCATTGTTACAGATATTAACCGATCTCGCCTAATGGTGAATGAAAAATACTGGAAGCTTGGAAATGTCAATGCACAGGTTTAAAAATAAAATATTTTATTGGTAAGAATGGGTGAAAGGCAAAAAAAAAAAAAAAAGTGTTTTGTAATGTATTTGACATGCTTTCTTTTTTAAGAAATGGCATTTTTCGTGTAGATCCGTAGGTAAGATCCTATTTTTTATCTGAAAAACTTGAAACATGGTACACTGATGAAGTACTCTAATATGAACCACACTCATTTTCAAAAGTTAAGCACGGAGAGGTAAAATGCGAAACAATGGACAAGTACTGCTTTATTTGACGCGAAATGCTGCAAGCAAGTAGCTCTGTGTTTATTCATGAAACAAAACAAAGAATTACGACAAAGATAGAAAAATATTGAATTTTCATAAATTATAAGATCACGTCATAGTTGTGTCATTAGCAAAATGATGTTTAAATTCAGAACAAATAACAAAAACTGACATTAATAGGGTATGTGAGCGCCCCTCACCTGCATACCAAGTATACAGAGTATGATCATGCTTGATACGAGGTGATCAACCGCCGCAGAGTTAAGTAATCGTCATTCCTCCTGCAGGGCAGTTTCTAATTCTCTGAGAGTGGTTGGAAGTGGGAAACGTCTACATACAGCACGGCGAGGACATCCAAAGGATTTTCAATTGGATTAAGGTCCGGCGAGTAAGCCGGCCACTCTATGCGAGCAATCCCCTCACTCTACAGAAAGTCGTCAACGATGGCGGCTCTACGGGGACGAGCATTATCATCCACTAAAACGAAAGAAGGACCAACTGCTGCAGCGTGCAGTTTCAAAATGGGGTCTAAGACCGTGATACCGTACAGCCGTCACAGAACCTCGCCTGAAGATGCGCGGGTCGATGCGATATCCCAATGAAATCCCTGCCCAAACCATGATGCTTACACCGAGGAATGCGTGATGTTCTGGGGCCAATGGACGATTCCCGCAATTTTTAAAAACGAGTGAAATTAGTACATATTTATGAAGAATTTCTTTATGATTCCAAATATATAAACAAAAGTTCTTTTAAAAAAATTAGTTATTTAAATATTAAGAAAAGAAAATGCCCCAAAACCGAGCCAAAACCAGTCCGATCAAAACAGTCAACAAAATTCGTGAAGTAAAGAGATCCCTGCGTTTCTATGGTTATCGTGAGGTTTGTGCCAAATACTTATCGTTAAAAGAGTTAGCGTGAGTAGATCATTGCCACATTCCGTACAGGTTGGCGAGATTTGCGAGAAACTTGCAAATCTGGTTTCCGCTGCTGCGTTTCAAGCCAAGATGTTTGAGATCTCTTTACGTCACATTCAACGCCAACGAAATGGGTCGTTTTCTCGCCAACCACTAACAAGGTAATTTTGATCGCAAATTTAAAAAAAAAAGAAAAAGGGCATTGAGCAGAAATTTTTATGTTTATGGCCTTTTCGGAACATTTAGAATTGAATAAAAAAAAAAATAATTAAAAATGCGGGAATTGTCCATCGCGTTTGGATTGTTCCCTCCAGACCATAACACTCTTATCGTCGGGTTGTAGGGCAAATCTGGACTCATCTGTGAACATAACGTTGCCCCAATCAGGCACAGTCCAATTCACATGCACCACTTTAATCATGCTCCTTTTGATTGGGCTGTTGAAGGAACACAAACTCGTGGTACCCGGGTGATGAAACCATTCCAGTGTAGCCTGTGACAGATATCATCTTGCCAATGGCCGCTGCAACCATAGATGTCACACGTGTGGAGAGCGATCTTTGATTCCGCTTGGCTACAACAGCAATATATAGATCTTCTGCGGGGGTCGTAAGCCTTGGACGACCGGCTACAGGTCATCGGAAAACTGTTTGGCTGGTTTGGAATTGTTTCCATAATCGTGAAATGACGCAATAATGAATGCCGAAAAAAAGAGCAACGTCTGTGATAGAATGTCCTACTTCAAAGCGTCCGACAGCACGCCAGCGGTCAGAATCCTCCATTCGTCTTCTGGAAACCATAGAAACACGTCTAGCTTGAAAACAAATTGTACGAATGTTCCAAACGCCTTTCATCAGCACTTTCATGCAACTCCTGTAACCCTTCACAATGTCGGTCTCTTTTAGGACAGCTTCTTTTGCATATTTCTCGACACGAAACAGTGATTGGCTGTTACCTAACACATTTGCATACTTCCTTCTACCTTTGCAGCAAATTTCAGCTTCTTTTATTCAGATTGGCTTACGGAAATTAACATTTCCCTCTCCGTGCTTAGCTTCTGGAAGTGAGTAAAAATTTTGCAATTAAAAATTTAATTCTCTGAAAATTTATTTAAAAAGTGCAATTGTTTTTTTTAAACCTACTCTTTATTTTTCATTTTAAGATACAGCTTAAAAAAATCATATTTCAGAGTGATTGGTGTTGTAAAATAAATTCTGAAGATTTTTTTTTTTTTTTTTTTTTTTTTTTTTTTAATATTCATACATGGATGGCGAGAGCAAGTTTTTGGGAAAAATCGTTATTTTCATTTCTATAAAATGCATTAAAAAACAAGTTTAAGAGTTTAAAATCTCTTCATAATAAATGAACAAGTCTAAAAGGCCGTAGGGTTTCAATATTTTGCAAATGTCTGCTTCAATACATTTAGAACTGTTTTCTACATTAAAACAAAAATCACAATATTGAAGGACTTTTTCTTAATGTAAGAGGAATTCCTAGTAAGGATCATTCCCTATACTCGCTATGTTACAATCTTCTAGCCCAGTGCATTTAGAAACTACTTTCTATAAAACCTTGACACTTTGGCTAGTAGGTACGAAAATGATCACTTAACGAAAGGACATAAATTAAAATCTCGAAAATACCATCTAATATAGTTAGTTTTATATATTAAATCCTTACGTCAATGCATATGCAGTGGCTCCACCTGGTTTTATTTTTCACTATTAAAATTTACATTTATAATAGATAGACATTAAATGAAAACAAAGTATGTCTTTTAATTAAGTGATCTTGTGGTAGAGTATCAAGCTCATGACCAGAGGGTTGTGGGTTCGGTCCTCGGTCCACGAAATATTGGTGGGAACCTAATGGGGTTGGTGCACATTAAATCTGTCGTGGCCTCAATGTCCTCTCGTTGATGTGGTGGGGTTGGAGAGAGGGGTTTACACTAGAAGACTTCGATCTCGTATTCTTCTAGATGCTCAAAATTACGAGACGTATTTGGCTGTGTGAAGCTCTTTGTAAGTGGTAGAAATAGATAGTTGGAAGTTCCAAACCAAACTATTAAGTGATCTTTTTTCGTATCTACTCAGCAAATTTAAAAGCTTTTTAAAGAGTTGTGTTACACTGAGAGGCGACTGCAATTTTTGGACCCCATCGAACATCATTCTGAATTTTTTATAGAAATTGGAGAAAAGTGAGTAGATTACGAATCCATTGGTCTGCCGTGGCAAAAATAGCCGAAACTGGTCAAAAATCGGATTTTAATAAGTTGAACTAAATCCAATTGCCAAATGCCCCATAACTTGCCAAATATTAAGAAGGTTGCAGACGATTCGGATGTGTGGCTATGGCTTACTTGCATCTTTCACAAATGAGCCGAATTAGCAATAAACATTACGTTACTGATGACGTAACTGATGTCGTCAATTCGGCTTACTTTTAAAAGATACAAGTTTTCCGAGACAGAGATCAGAAATCGTTTGCGCTTTTTCTCGTTGAAAATCAAAATGCAGTGGGTTGCCAGACGAAAAAGTTTGTTCTCTCTTTGGCAAGTTATGACATATTTGGCAATCGGATTTTAGTTTAACTCATTCCAAGTCGATTTTTGATCAGTTTCGGCCATTTTTGCCACGACAGACCAGTGGATTCGTAATCTACTCACTTTTCTCCAATTTCTATAAAAAATTCAGAATGATGTTCGATGGGATCCAAAAATTGCAATTGCCTCTATTGACTATTTCTAAATACACTTGACTAGAAGATTGTAACATAACGGGCATTTGGAAAGAACCTTACTAAGACTTCCGCTTTGCCTTCTGAGGGTCATGGACGTATATATATACGTCCTTTGATCCCAGTTTTTCCAGCATTTACACAGCATTTGTTGAATAATCAATTAAAATATTGTTTAAATATTTTTATTAAGATGCTAGTTTAAAATCCATGTAAATCAAAATAAATTATAAAATAATTTTACAAAAATTATATTGTTGCGTGGATGGGTTCGAAAGATTTGAAGCCAAAGCAGATCAAAACTTGCAGAAATTTATTCCAATATAACTCTTCACAGATTCTCTTACAACTCCAGAACTTCTCGTTCTAGTAGACACAACACAGCTCTTTTCACAACAATAGAGCACAAAACAGCAGTTAAAAACTTGACAACACAACTGCTCAAATCGCTGCAAAAGACAATGCAAATACAGTTCGCTTTAGAACTACTCTAAATGCTCACTGAGACTCAGTATCTCAACTCAGTAATTCCAGTCAACTAATTCAGTGACTCAAAATCCAGTCAACAACTGACTAACCCAGCTGACTAACTAACTCCCCCGCTCGCTTGGCCGGCTTATATAGGAATCAAACCTTCTTGAAATTTCTAGAGGTAGATATTTGGAGAACTTTCCAGATCGTAGTCGAAAAGTCTTATACATGTACATAGGACCGAAAATGTCGCCAAATGGCGACATTTGGCGATTTCTCGTCAAATTTGGCGACAAAAATTAGTCGCCAATTTGGCGAGATTGCCATTACCATAATGTTAAATGCCCTGCTCCTTGTAAAACTAGCTTCCCAGCGTTATCTCTATAAGACTCGTTATCAAGCATTAATAGACACACTGCAGGGAACCATAGCTAACGACGAACTATTGCACTGCCTTATCATCGATATAGATAAACAACTGGATAGACTGCTCCGGTGGCAACGCGAGGTGAAAAACGCGCCGGCAGTAATATTTGTTTTCCTGCCACTGGTGGGAAGATTTCCTGAATGATGGTTAACTCGTGTGTTGCATATAATTGCAACAACAGCGCAAATCGGAAAGATATCAACAAGAGTTTTCACCGGTAAGTAAAAAATAGTTATTCAAATATGTAAATATATATTTTTTTAATTATTTATTATTGAAAAATATCTAAAATGACCCTTTTAACATTGATCGCTCGTGGTTAATGGTTGATCTCTTACATGACAATTCATATCATAAATAATCTATTTTAAATTCAGAACAAATAGCATTAGGATCTAGAATAAAACACTTGATTTATATTTATTTAATCCTTGTTTTTATGCGTTTTCAAGGGCATTTGGCAAAGAAATGGAAAATGAAAGCGAAACTAAAACTCCACTTGTTATTGTTCTATTCTACACTCATTTAATAATTAAAATTATTACACTGTTTATTTATAACTGGATAATTTGTTTTCTATACGTTTTAATTAATCTATGTTTTTATACGTTTTCATGAACATATAGTAATTGTATTAATAAAATAAAAAAAAGGGGGTTGGAATGAGAAACAATAATTCAAAATGCATTGTTCTGATGTAAATTTATTTAATATCGAAACTGCGGACTGCAAACGGAAAAGTTTATCAGTTTCTTTATTACTTACGTATTTATTTTAAAAACAAAGTCGTTTTTAACTGTTTGTTGGAATCCGAAGTCAAATCAAACTGTGGAAAGCAATTTGTATTTCAGTTTTATTTCTGTTTATAAATATAACCCTTGAATTTTAGAGATAAATTGTCTCTCCTCTTACAATCGTATACAAAAGCTAAATTAAAAATTGGTCAATGCAATAGCCATACTTATGATACGCAATACCATCAAAATGCCAAATCGTTTACATGCAATGTAAATAAAGGTGGATTAAAATTTGCTTCTGATGGAGTATTGTTTGTTGTGCAACAAACTAAAAAATTATTTCGTCATTATGTGTCAAATTTAAAAAAAAAAAAAATATGGAAAAACCTTTAGATTACATTGTTTATTCTGTTTCTAAGTATTTGTCACAGGGTAACACTGTTAAAAAATTGAATACATTGGGTTTTATGCATTCAACTGAAGGTGAATTTGTTGTGGAGGATCTCCACCAAACGCAACTAATAAAACTAATTGCCAGAACTTATGGCAATATTAGACTTTTTTCGAATGCCAAAAGAGTAACACTAGATCATCAAAGAAACAAAACTACCATCAGGCATAAACTGAATAAGTTGGTCCTTTTTAACAATGTTTAGATCTAGATTAACCACAAACCATTTTTTTTTCTTGGGAAAAACTCTCCGACTACTTTTAAAATTTTTCCTCCTTTTAAATTTTTGCTTATTAAACTATGTAATTTATTTGATTTTTAAGTTGAAATCCTCAAAAACAACTTTCTGTAATATTATTATGAACAATGCCTGAAATTATTTAGTTTTGATAAAGTTATCTACATTTTTCTCATTTCAAAATTATAGGACCAAATACTTGCAATAAACAAGTTTCACAACTTATATATTTAAAATCATAAGTTATATAATAATATTGAGTATAAAAATTTAGTATTATAGTTGGCCTTTGAAACTTAAATTGTTCTTTGAATTGGTGTATGGAATGTATGAATTTGTATTTTGCAATCTAATTATTACATATTTTCAACTGGTTTAGAGTATTTCTTCAATTATTTTTAATTTCTACTTCTAAAATAAATCTAGTTTAAAAGTCTATTTTCATTTGTTTATTGTATTCTTATAACTTGTAGATAATAATTTATTTTTTAAACATGTGATTTATGTAATTTAAAATTTAAAGAATTAAATTCGATTCAATAAAGATCAAACATGTTTACAGATATCGACAGTAACTAATCTGAAATGTTTGTTCTAAATATACAAATTCTATACTTAGAATTATTTTGATTAGTTATATTTATTGGTTTAACTATTTTCTTCAAATATGTTTTATTCTTAATTTTTTTTTTTTGCTTGCTAAATATCGAAAGTAACGCGAATATATCATAAAGATCGAAGAAAATCCACATCGGCGATACAATTTCCTCCATCCAAGCATCTCGCTTCCGCGGGAGAAAAGGCTCGTTTCTTCACCGTTAGGCAGTCTATCCAGTTGTTTATCTATATCGATGTGCCTTATGCGAAATGTACATACATTTTACTATTTACAAAATTAACACTATGAAATATTTACAAATATACAAAAATTCGTAACAATATATTTCAATGGACGCTCAGAGGGCGCAAACCAGATAGGAACGCCTTTTTAAATTTTACAACTCTACCACTATTCTTCGAATGTTGTTGATTTCGAAATGGAAAGCGTTTTGTTTTTTTGTTTCCCTTTGTGTATTCACACGGTTAAAACAGGATAGAAGGGGTTTTTGGACCTTGCATTTGGCGAGGGAAGAAAAAAAAAATGTGTCCTTAGCAGAGCAGAACTGATGATCGCGGATCTGAATGCAACACCGGAAATGACGGATGGTCAACAGCTTCCGCCTATTCATGTGCTGGAATGAGACACAGATATATTGGAATTCAGAAAACATCAAAATAGGCATATTTAGTTCGTTTACAATATTTTTTTTTAATTCATTCTCCGATAAATAAATGCTTGAAAATAATTGCATCAACAAAAGTAGGAGTAAATTCATTAAATGCAATTGAAATCAACAAAAAGCTTCATATTAATCAGTTTCATAGGTTGATAATACTAGTTATAAATCACAATACTCCTGAAAACACAAATTTCCAATTTTCACGTTCCATATAAGTCAATCGCACCACGCATTTGATTTTCTGCGGGTCATAGCAGTTGACTGTGACGTCATCATTCATGAGATCAAATAATATCTCCACCTTCTCTTTCCTCCAATTTTTTTTAATAGTTGGTATAAACTGCTACTGTATCGATGCAATTACTTTTAGAAAGTCACATGGCGGGAAAGAAAATAAATTCCAAATTATGAACCAAAATGAAGAAATCCAGAATGAAAATTGTGAAAATCGGAGAATGTAAAAAACAGATGACGAATGAGAAAAAGGAAAAGACAAATAAAAAATAATTAATATCAGGGCAGAGGAGTCCAATATCAAGAGAGTGGTGACACTCGTTATAAAAAGAAAAGTTCTACAAGTGAACGATAAAAGAGCTTTTGCAGCTGATTATTTCAAAAAGCCGCAAACATTAAATGCCCTCACAAACCAATAGTTTAATAGCTAGCTTAACTCTCGTTCTACGCACGAAATTTCACATGTATATTCTAACTGAATGTAACAGTAGCGGCTCGTGCATTACAAACACTGAATCTAAATTTATTAGTTCAAAACTAAAATTATATATTTTACAACTTTCTAAACAGAAGGTCCAATTTCTGTAAGTGAAAAAAAAAATCTGCTAAACGGCAATTTTCTTGCCTGAATAATTTACAAGAAAAAAAACCCGCTTCCAATCAAAGTGATCTTCCTCCACAGCAATCGTGTGTCCCTGAAACACGTTTCAGGCTTCAACGTTGCCACCGCGTTGCCATGGTAACCAATGGAAAGCAATAGAGCCTTCCCTCCACGTAATATATAGCGGAGCTCTTATCAGGAATTTGTTCTAACTTCGGCTGTCCTCGAGACATCGAAGAGCTGATTGGTTCTACTTGAAAGTAAGCTTGAGTGAAAGTGAAAAAGGTAGGGGAAGGGAAAGTTAAAGGTCTTTAAATATCGACTGTCTTTTGAAACATTGAGGGACTTGTTCCAACCCTACACAAAAGCAAGGTATTAACTTTTCCGTGTTTATTTACAAACATTGTTTTGTTGGCCATGTTTGATTGTGCTGGATATAGTAGTCCGAGAGGCGACTGAAATTTTTGGACCCCATCGAACATCATTCTGAATTTTGTATAGAAATTGGAGAAAAGTGAGTAGATTACGAATCCATTGGTCTGCCGTGGCAAAAATGGCCGAAACTGATCAAAAATCGACTTGGAATGAGTTGAACTAAAATCCGATTGCCAAATATGTCATAACTTGCCAAAACGAGAACAAACTTTTTCGTCTGGCAACCACTGCATTTTGATTTTCAATGAGAAAAAGCGCAAACGATTTCTGATCTCTGGCTCGGAAAACTTGTATTTTTTAAAAGTAAGCTAAATTGGCGACATCAGTTTCGTCATCAGTGACGTAATGTTTATTGCCAACTTGGCTCTCTTTTAATAGATGCAAGTAGACCGTCGCCAGATATCTGAATCGTCTGCAACCTTCTTAATTGAAAATTAAAAGAGTGAGGGTTACCAAATAAAAAAAATGCTCATTATTTGGCAAGTTATGACGCATTTGGCAATTGGATTTAGTTCAACTTAATAAAAGTCGATTTTTGAGCAGTTTCGGCCATTTTTGCCACGGCAGACCAGTGGATTCGTAATCTACTCACTTTTCTCTAATTTGTATAAAAAATTCAGAATGATGTTCGATGAGGTCCAAACATGTCGAATCTCAGTCTATAGTGTATTAAACAAAAAGGTAGCTCTCTGATAAGACGCTTCATGTAATTACTCATCAAAGCAGTATTGTTTTTAAGTAAACAAGAACTTACATTTAGAGGCCAAAACGAGATATATGTTTGTTTGTTTTAAATCAAAACTATACAGAATTATTTGATTATTGTTCTTATTTTATAATGTTATGTTATAAATGTTAGTATTTTGTGCAAATTGAAACCAAACTTCGATTTCAGTATTCAAGAATTTGCATTCATTTTATGTGGTGTACACACTTGAAATATCGCAAAAATAGGTCGAATGTATTTGTAGTTTTTCTGCTTTATAATAATATCTAGATGTAATTTTTGCAAGGTAATGGTATCATCTGAAGGCTAGATAGTTATTTGATTAGTCTCAAGTGCTATTTTGTTCAGAAAATGAATTTGAATACAGTAAAACACCGATTATCCGAGCCCCGGTTATCCGAGTTTCCGCTTTAACCGAGCCAGATAATTTTTTTTTTTTGCACCTGATATTTTCCTTTGTCAAAACTAGTACCGAAAAAAATTGGTACTTGATCTCTCAAACACTCAAGAAAACAAAATGTTTACATTCCTTTTCATTGTATGACACTGCTCCTCCTATCGCGTCGCTAAAGGTCTTAAGGCTTAAGTAAGAGAACTCTTTAAGCATTACTATATATTATTAATTGCATGTGGTTTACCTATAGTATAACATTTGTACTTGTCAAAACATACATTTAAACCGATGCGATTTATTTTATTTATAATTTTCGCTTTAACCAAGTTTTTCGGTTATCCGAGTTGGTCTTGGTCCACATTAACTCGGATAATCAGGACTCTACCGAATTTGATACTTATTATCCAAAAAATCGTGTTTTTTGGCACGTGAAACTTCATTTATACAGTGACAACTGAAGTTTGATATAATCTTTTTAAAAAATGATTTGAGGATAAAAATATGCATTAACTATAAATGTTTTGAATCTCAGTTAAATTGATTGGAAAAGAAAATGAATTTTGCTAGATTTTTAAATGCAGAAGTTTTTAGAAAAATTTCGATTTTTTTCTATTTTCATTGGTAAAAAAATTCTATTAAAAAAAACCTTTATATTCTAGAAACTAGATGGAGATTCAAAACATTAAGAATGATATTACGAACAATTTCCAACCATAATTTCTTTTCTTGGCCTCATAAAACTCGAGTAAGTGTTCAAAAATGTGCTAATTATAACGAGTTAAATGTTAATTAGTTAATTAATTTTTTAATAAAACTGAAATGTTTTTCATGTAAACATCATTACTAATTATTTACTTTTAAGTGTAAAAAAAACCGTTTTTTAACATAATTGAAGAAAAAAAAATCCAAGTGTGATTGTACATGATTGTGGAAAGTGTATGCGTGGTTGGGGATGGGGGGGGGGGGAGAGAGAAAGAGAGAGAGAGAGAATGGGTTTTTGGCAGTGCTAGAAGTGTGGGTAGACGCGGGTGACGCGTCCCCCACTTTTCAAGAAAATACCCATGCGTCCCCTTTACTTTTAAAACCACTTAAATCCCTCCCCCCACTTTTAAAATCATTCAATCCGTCTAAAAAACATTAATGAAAGATAACATTAACCTATTTAAATGTAGTGACTGTGAGAAATTTTTTTTTTTTTTTAACATTTGAAAACTTACAAATTATTTATGGAACTGATCATACAGCTCTATAAATGTGTATAAAGATAAAGATATTTTTTATTAGCAAATACTGTTAGATATGGTCAACTTTTTAAATTTTAGGAACTTTTTTTTGAGTTAAATTTCTATTCTTGTTCCATATAAGGACAAGCTATTTTTTAAAAAAGCATTTTAGAATTCTCTATTAATTTAATTTCATGAAATAATGCACATTTATAAGCACTATAAATATCTAAATAAGCAGTTATATATAAAACGTTGGATTATAATTTTTTACATGACGGCCATAATTTTCGGCCATAATTGACAATGCATGTAAAAGATTTATATTAAAAAAATATTCATGTGTTATATTATTACCTACTAGCTAAATACCCGGGCTTCGGTACGAAATTTTAACATGTTTCATATTTTAGCTAGCTGTGAGGCCTCGGGTTGCGGTAATCTGTCATTCGTGTATATGTACTTATGTTGAAAATTTCAGAGCTGTAACCCTATTAGAATTCGTATTATTAAAAAAATTGTTCATTAAGAAAATTAATTAAAAAATAACTAACTAAAATTTTAACATTCTGTTTTTCAAAAGTCTAATTAGAAGGCTAAAACTACTTATGTTGAAAATTTCAGTGCTGTATCTCTATTTAAAGTCGCTTTGTAAAAAAAAAAAAAAAAAAAAAAAATAGTAATTAAAATTTTAACATTCTGTTTTACATACACAAAATTAGAAAGCCAAAACTTCTTATGTTGAAAATTTCAGAGCTCTACTCCTATTTTAAGTAGGTTTCTATAGATCCACAGACAGACACACATCTTGTTTTATTATTATTGATTTAAATATCAGTAGAACTTCGAAAATGAAGACTTCTTGCACTTCATAAAGTACTATGAAACGCTCTATATCAAAATATTGGTGGGGCAAAAACAACTGCGTGGTATCATAAATACAACATCTGGCCACGCTGGATGGACTATATGTACATTTAAAATTAACTAGAGTTATGGGGGAGAGGGCTCCATGCTCTCTGAGCTCCCGAAGATTGCTAAGCAATCCTCATTGGTCCGCTTTACCAATCAGGCTCGCTTTGCTCGCTAAAAGGTTACATGTCATTAAAATACATCCTAGCATAAATAAATTTAAATGGTAATCAATACAAAAATCACGCATTAATTAAAAAATTTGTATTCTACTATGGCATAGCTGATACTAATTTTTCGTAGAAAATTAAAGCTATCGTAATATCTTTTATTACATTTCATTCATTTTTTGGGATAATTACTAATCATGGCTTAAAATTATTCATGACTTTAGTAAGAAAATTTGCGTTGCAAATTTGAAGTATGTCATAACGACTCTGAAGGCCAATGGACAATTTCCGCATTTTTTTAAAAACGAGTAAAATTAGTACATATTTATGAAGAATTTCTTTCTGATTCCAAATATTTAAATAAAAGTTCTTTAAAAAAAAATTAGTTATTTAAATATTTAGAAAAAAAAATGCCCCAAAACCGAGCCAAAACTAGTCCGATCAAAACAGTCAACAAAATTCGTGACGTAAAGAGATCCCTGCGTTTCTATGGTTATCGTGAGGTTTCTGCCAAATAGTTATCGTTAAAAATGTTGGCGTTGATAGACCATTGCCACATTCCGTACAGGTTGGCGTGATTTGCGAGAAACTTACAAATCTGGTTTCCGCTGCTGCGTTTCAAGCCAAGATGTTTGAGATCTCTCTACGTCACGTTCAATGGCAACGAAATAAGTCGTTTTCTCACCAACCTCTAAAGCTTAGCGTCCACTGTCGCTAAGCAGAGCAGATTAGAGCGGAGTGGATTAGAGCCAATTACAAGGCTGTCAGCATCCATTGTAGCTCGAGGCTCGTGCAATAGTAGACATTGGCAGCCTTGTAATTGGCTCTAATCCACTCCGCTCTAATCTGCTCTTCTCTGCTTAGCGATAGTGGACGCCAAGGTTAACAAGGTAATTTTGATCGCAAATTAAAAAAAAAAAAAAAAGAGCAGAAATTTTTATGTTTATGGCCTTTTCGAAACATTTAGAATTGAATAAAAAAAAAAAATTAAAAATGAGGGAAGTGTCCATTATCAAGACAAAAACTACCTCACCAACATATAACCAAACTGTCATCTTAATTTTATTTACATACTGACAATGGAGCATTGTGTCAACTTTGACATTCTTCGATAAAGTTTCGTTCAGATTTCTTGTTTTCAAACTTGCCACAATGTGACACATCTGATCGAATCGTGTGATAAAAAAAAATGTGTCATAATCGATAGAAGAACACTGAACTTGATCGACTTAATTAAATTAAATCCTCTTTTGGGAAAACTATTCCGTCATGAGGTTAAAAATTAAGGCCGCTAATTTTTCGCCGCCAATTGTCGCCAATTTTCCGATGATGGATTAAGGTATACATATACAATTGAGATGATTTTCTTTAATTTTTAGGTTATAATTTAAAACTTTTTGGCAGTATATCAGAATTAAAAATGATGCATTTTTATATATAAACTTTTTTTTTCCGTCAATTTTTTAATCAGCTAATTGCAATTAAAGTGATTAATTAGGACATTATTAGAACATACATAAATAAACTTGTAATTAACTTAGAGGTATCATTTTTATTGCAAATAAGAGATATTATATTGACGCATGTTCCTATGGAGAATTTTGAATTTGGCTTCAATATTTATTTAATTATAAGTTTTTAAAGAAAAAGTTCTTAAAAATACATAGTTTTAAACAAAATATTAAGATTAAAATATGCATAAAAAAAGTGTTTATAACAATATATATTAGATTTTCCATAGAAAACACAATCACAACTATTGTCTACAAAACAAAATTAGAATTTTGTAAATCGGACCATTTATTATGAAGTTATGACCGTTGGCGTAAAGTCACATAACACCAAAATGTCATTCTTCAGAAAACGCGTTTAAAGTTTACTACACTAATGAACGTGATACAAAACAGGTTCACAAAACCTACGGTAATTTAAAAAGTAATTTGAGTCTCAGAAAGAAAATGGTATCATTTTTATGGTAATGAATTCGGGAATATTTTAAAACCAAAAAACAAAAACGCAGAATTGAGTCAAATTTCACGATTCCTAATGTATATGTATACCTTAAACAGCTAAGTAACCTTAATCTTAAACCGTCAAATTGTGAGGTACCCAACATAGGAAAAGTACCTATTTGGAATATTTTGTTATATATTAACAGTAGCGGTATCCCATGGGTACGCAGGGACCGGGATGGGTACAGAAATGCGAGGGGGGGGGGAGGTAGCTACACGGGGCGTGGGGATGACAAGAATAAAAGTGAACCATAAAATTAGAATAAAAAAAAATGATAAATCCAAACAACAGTTAAAGCATATTTTACAATTTGTAGTTCCAAAGGCTGTAATTGTGATGAATAAATTAAAGATAATGTAGGTTCTCCTAGGCATTCGTTTTCGAAACTGGTTGAATCACTGAAAAATCTCATAATTTGCAATGAATTTCGTCTTCTGCTGACAGTTAATTACAAACATACGTATCGTTTTGTTCGTCCTAATTTCTCGGAGATTGCATCTTTAAGCGATTCCAGTTTTAAGAATGCGCTTTGAATTTTGACCATACACAGTATGGAGCCTTGTTACTGTTAAATTCCTGACTTATAAAAAAGTAACTGGAAGAACATTTTTAAAATAGAAGCAGGGAGGAAGGATATGTTTAATTTCTTCTGGGATAACAGAAAACGCGAGTGCTGATTGAATTGATTATTTTTAGACGAATATGCAACTTGAGCACGTTTCATAATATAACAGTTCCTATAATAATCAAAACTAAAGTTGCTGCTCCGTAATTGATCTTGTAAACAGTGCTAGAAGTGTGGGTAGACGCAGGGTGATGCGTCCTCTCACTTTTCAACCATGCGTCGTCGTCCCCCCCCCCCTCCCCCATCCCACACACACTTTTAAAAACACTCTCTAACACATACACAATCCGTCTAAAAACTACTAAAGACTAGGGCTGCAGAGCATCGCAAAACCTCAATTTACTCTATAATACTGATATCAAGTTGCATAATTTACCGTTGTTATATTTTCATCATTCATATAGAAAAAAAATGGCCCGTTTGACATATTTTTTACCATAATTCTTCTAGAAAACTTAAAAAAAAAAAAAAAAAAATCTTCGCCAAATAGATGATTGGCGTTATACTTTTCAATAATTCTTATATTATCCTTTCTTTTAAGTGAAACCGAAGAGAAAAAAAATTATCGTTGATGAGGTATGCCAAGGAAATAGTGCTCTGTGTCAAAGGCATTCGTTTTTCAGCTTTTTAGGCCTTAAAGCATTTTTACGGGAATTTTGGATGTGGAGCTGTTTAGAATACCTTAAGAGGCCTTACCCAACACCTCCTATATAAGAAAGCCTCTGCACGGGTTACCACTTTTAAATATGACGTCATTAAAATAGTCAAACTTGAAAACTACAAACTTCTTCCATACCGGGTGCCATTTAGAAGAAGATATCTTTTCGATTTGGTGATAAATGGTTTGGAGACGTTTTACTTGCTTGTGATTCGTCAGGATATGGTTTGGCGACGTCTTGCGTGCTTGTGATTCGTCAAGATCTATTTTGGCGCATAACTCTGGCGTACGACGGACGATAGCAAAAAATCAACATCGCCATTTTATTTACCGAATACTTTAAGTCTGCTGCATTCTCTGTTTCAAACACGTATAGTTTACAATATTTTCTGTTCCGAAAACGTAAAGACTACTACATTAAGAGTGCTATAAATTATATTAAATGCCATTTCAATGCTCTGTGGTAAACTGCAAAGGAATTTTTAAAAATGGGCTAAGAGTTCCGGTATTTATATTTCCCACAGATCATGAACTTAAAAGATGGATTAACTGCTGTTTCGAGAAAAGTTTTCGTAGTAACTTCTACTTCAAGGGTAAGCTGAGAGATGGAGTGGTACCTTCTATTTTTTGAAAGCTATCCTAGCTACATGTCTAAAGCAACAGTATCAAGACCCAAGTCCTGCCGAAAAGATGGTTATAGCGAATGAACAAAATATCAGCAAAGCTATCCAATGGACTCTAAAGGATTGAAATGTGCCATTCACTGATTTAAAAGAATGCGGTCAATTTAAAAAAGTCGACATATCTTGTTTTAAAGAAATTACACTTTCCGAAGAAGATTTTATTGCTATTACTAAATTACAGTGCTGGTTATTGTGACCATTCCATTGTGAAATTCAACAAATGTTCTAACTCTAAAAATATTTTAACACTTGAAAACATCGATGATGCTTCTGATTTTGGTGACTATGATAATCATAGTTATATTTTGAATCTGGGTAAAGATGGTTTATGCTATCCAAAACTTGAGGTTTGAATGTTATTTTGTATTTATATGTTGCAATTCAAAAGTTCATTTCTGTAGTATATGAGAAGTTGTTTTAGAACTTTTGAAGGTCAGAGATTACTTTCAACAAGTTTAACTTTAGATATTATTAATGGTAAAGAAATATATAACATTCCGCATGAATGTAAAGAACATAATATTAAATTTATTGTAGAAAGTATTCTAAAAGATGCTGTTAACATATATCGAAATAATTATTGTAGGCAGCAAAATGACAACCTGTCAGTGGAAAAAAAAAATTGTTGAAGCAAAAGAATGTTTAAAAAAAAAAAAAAAAAAAAAAAAACCTTTCAAATATTAAAGTAATTTTGAACTTAATGAATAGCAACACTAAACTATTTTGCTTTAAAATGTTTTATTGATTAATAATAACTATGATTTGTGAATAAAATAAAAATAGTTTATTTAGATTTGGTGTTTTATTTCGGAATAAAATTCAGAATAACTAGGGGGCTCCGCCCCCTGCTCGCTGACGCTCGCCAACCCCCTGGATTGCTATGCAATCCCCTTGGCTCGCTTTGCTCGCCTCAAAGTGAAGCATTAAAATATGCCCTAGCAAAAAGCTATCTCAGCTGCATAATGCCATGAAATTGAAAACATTTTGTTAATTATGAAGAGCCAGAATACTTGCCACGTCATTATACTACTGCTGTCGAGACGCGTTAAGCAGGGACAGTGTGACAACGTAGTAGAAAGTTCTTGGAAAACAACAAAAATAAACAGTATCGTACATATATTTAAAAAAGATGGTTATTTCATTGAACAATTAAAATTTACGGGCTGGTATCGTATGAAGCGCTAAAATATTTAAAGTTGTTTATAGAAATTTCTTAACGAAGCAATCATATATTCGCATAATCTTTTTTGCGATACTTAGAAAATAAAATAAACAGCCAATTATCCGGCATTCAATCAACAGGCATTTTTTGAAAATCAAATTTGGCGAGAAAATTAACCCTATTCCGCCAAAAGTTTTTTTTTAATATCATATGAGATTTTGAAGTTGAGTGGGTGGTTTTGTTCGTTAATTTGATAGTTTTCAATTCGATAGCTGAATTTGCACTGATTAGAAATGAATATAGGTTCAGATTTACTGCACAATGTCTCTCAGCGACTTTTTGAAAGTTGGCGATTTAGCGCTGAATGCAACCCGGCGACCTACGGAACATGTTCAGCAGATAACTTTTCCGAAAAGTCTGGTTTATCCGAAATTCTAATCCAAAAGAAATGTACACACCTTGGATCCATTTATTCTTACATCATCGTAACTATTAAATCAATACGTTTTAAATAGGCAATAATTTCTATCTGTAGACTGTTGATTGATTGATTGATTGATTGATTTGGTGGTGTGAGATTTTTGCTCGCCTACTGGCTGCTTTATCTCTCTGTAGACTGTAATTAGAAAAACAAAATATAGCGAATCCAAGTTGTTGCTGTTGCCAGTTGTATTAGTCAAATTTCAAAAGATATATTGTGATTGGCTGGATTGCTGAATTTGGAAATTCGTGCATAAAGTACATTTAGAAGATCATTGCCATTCTGCTCACAGAAATACAGCCGAATTTGGACGTTACGCAAGAGAATTATATATATAGATAGCTGAACATAAATATTAAAAAAAAAATTCAATTATCTCTGTCAATAAAAAATAAATGTTTTCTAAATGCTCTCCTATTCAAATTAACTAGCAAAACTAAGAAAATGAAAATTCCTATGCTACCAATGCGAAGTACGATTGACTACTCTATGTGACGTCACGCAGTCAGTGCGAAGGCTTTCTTATATAGGAGGTGTTGCCTTACCACATCGATTTTGCACAAAATCGTTCGAGCCGTTTTTTAGCAATTTCTGAAAAACATGATTTTTTCAATGGCACCTACCTTCTGCGCGATTTTGACGAAAACCTTAATGGTACGTCTCTGTGCCATCACCAACCCGCACACCAAATTTGAACATCGTAGGTCAATTTGTTCGGGAGAACCACATACACACGGACACACAAACACAATTTTTTTTTTTTTTTTTTTAATTAGAGAACCCTTTTATCTCTCTTTATGCAAAACCAACATTGCTAAATAACCTACCAATAATTTGTGGTTATTACCATAGGTGCCAACTAGACGCGGACAACGGTATCATTTCACTAACCTTCCAAATATCTGTGTATCTCCGAATATCTATAAGAATGTGTTTTTCCTATACAAAATATTGCGTAGAAAAGACATTTTGTAATGTTCTAAAGAAAAAAAATCCCATAAAAATAGAACGTACACACTACATTTGTAAGCGCACTGACATCATCCACCCCCTTTACCCCAAATGAGGATCAAGTAAGTGCCGCAGCTCTTTAGTGCAATTTCATAAAAATACATTTTAATGTATTGCATGATATTGGAATAAGTTAATTTGTATGAGATTACTGGTATATCCTCTTTTTACTTTCAATTACCCATTTGTATACTTAGGGTAATAAAAGTATAGTATAAGGTACAAAAAAAAAACAAAAAAAAAATTAAAAAAAAAAAAAAAAAACGATATTTTTGCATTTCTCCACTTTTAGGAACATCCTGATCTCAAAAAAGTTGTAAAAAAAAAAAAAAATGTATGTCTGTATGCGTGTCTGTGTGTACGTGGTCAGCATAACTCCCGAACAAATTGATTTACGATGTTTAAATTTCGTGTGCGGGTCGGTGATGACACAAGAACCTACTATTAAGGTTTTCGTCAAAATCGAGCATGCGCATAAGGCAGCTGCCATTGAAACAATCATGTTTTTCAATGATTGCTAAAAAACGGCTCAAATGATTTTGATCAAAATAGCTGCGGTAATGACTCATAAAGTGTTCTAAACATCCCCACCTCCGAAATTCGCGTAAAATTGCTTTAATGGCTTAAAAAGTTGAAAAACGAATGCCTTTCACACAGAGTTCTCTTTACTTGACCATACCTCATCAACGATCGTTTTTTCTTCTCTTCTCAGTTTCACTAATAAGAAAGGATAATATAAGAATTATCGAAAAGTATATCAACAAAATCACCATTTTGGCCAAGTTTTTTTTTTTTTTTTTTTAAACCCATACAAGAATTATCGCAAAAATATCGCCAATCTGGCCCTTTTTTCTAAATGAATGATGAAAATATAAAGATGGTAAATGACACAAATCCGCGTTAGTATTATAGTGTAATTAAAAGTTGTGCGATGTTCCACACCCCTAGTTTTATTAATAATTATCCCGAATTTTTAAAACTTGCTTTCTTCATTTTTGTGCATCATCATATAAGTATATCTTGAGTAATAACGTATGATATTGAAATAAATTATTTAATAATGATATATTGACTGATTAGTGCTCGTACATTTTTCATAAAATGTTTCGGAACAATGTTTTACACTAATAACTTTTGCATAAGTCAAACAGTTTGAGAAAAATTTATCGCGTGTTCTACGGAGAGGTAGATCTTGAAAAAAAATGGTGGCCGGAAATCTTGGGTCAACCCCTCCATCTCTCTCGAATTGATCCACCTATAAAAGTGAAAAGTTGGCACCCATAACTAAGACCTCCACTCCTGACTAATAGTTTACTTTTACAATTGCACATCCTGTTTTTTGTTTCAAAAACGAGGTTAAAAGAAATCGGAAATAGTCCATAAATTCTGGAAGTTATATTAGTATACAGTAGATATCACTATAGAAAAGAGAAAATCGCAATTTTTAGCACTTTGAAGAAACCTAACTAATTAGACTGAGAGGCGACTGCAATTTTTGGACCCCATCGAACATCATTCTGAATTTTGTATAGAAATTGGAGAAAAATGAGTAGATTACGAATCCATTGGTCTGCCGTGACATAAATGGCCGAAACTGATCAAAAATAGACTTTTAATAAGTTGAACTAAATCCAATTTCCAAATGCGTCATAACTTCCCAAATAATGAGTATTTTTTATTTTATTTTTATTTGGTAACCCTCACTCTCTTATTTTCAATTAAGAAGGTTGCAGACGATTCGGATGTGTGGCTATGGCTTACTTGCATCTTTCACAAATTAGCCAAATTGGCAATAAACATTACGTTACTGATGACGTAACTGATGTCGCCAATTTGGCTTACTTTTAAAAGATACAAGTTTTCCGAGCCAGATCGAAATCAGAAATCGTTTGCGCTTTTTCTCATTGAAAATCAAAATGCAGTGGGTTGCCAGACGATAAAGTTTGTTCTCTTTTTGGCAAGTTATGACATATTTGGCAATCAGATTTTAGTTCAACTAATTCCAAGTCGATTTTTGATCAGTTTCGGCCATTTTTGCCATGGCAGACCAGTGGATTCGTAATCTACTCACTCTTCTCCAATTTCTATAAAAAATTCAGAATGATGTTCGATGGGAATGTTCGATGTTCGAATGATGTTCAATAATTGCAGTCGCCTCTCGGACTAAATCTTATATCTCTCAGCAGTAGAACACAATTTATACATATAATAAAATTCGAAAACCAGAAAAGAAAAAAAAATAGTAAATTTTAAGCAATGTTAAATACGCAAACAGTGCACGGACTCCTGTTGAATTTTACGAATTCTTATTTTATTTCTTACGATGTTTTTTTTTTTTTTTTTTTTTTTTTTTAAACCAAATATTTTTCTTCAAATTACGTTTACATTTTACGCTGGCTCAATGTTACTCATTTGCATATCGAACATACAAATAAAAAAAAATTTGAAACTTTGGATGTTTTATTAGACAAGTTCGATAGATTATTTTTTTCTTTTTAATTTAAGCTGATTAATTTAAGAAAAATGTGTAACACACGCATTGAACACACTTCTTATCTATTCAGATAATAGCATTGAGCTGCTTAATCAAGTGTGTAAACCATTAAGCACACGTAAAGTAGTCGATAAATCAAATATTAATTGAACAAGACAGTAATCTAAAGATTAGATAACTTTTTCATTTTTCTACTATTCAATGCGTCGTTCTGTTGGGGATATAGCTCAGTGGTAGAGCATTCGACTGCAGATCGAGAGGTCCCCGGTTCAAACCAGGGTGTCCCCTACGCTTTATTTTTTTTTTTTTAATTCTTTATATTAACTTCAATTTTGTTTGTGTTCAAATCTGTGCAAGCCTAATTAACCCACTTGTCGTATCCAATCGGGTTGAAACTTGGCAGGTAGATTCGATGTCGATGACAATGCATTCAACAAATTTTGGGGGCTGTCACTGTCACTAAAAGGTCGCTTTTACACACGTTGCTATAACTGTTTTGAAATATTATAATCCCATTTAACCGAAATTTGAAGAAACTCTTTCCTGTTGCCAAAATTGTTTTAATAAAAAAATTATAAAATTCTTTTAATCAGAATAAATAAAAATTATTCGCATGCGGATGCATAAATTCTCATTCATTATAACGAATGAATTTTGAAAAGTAGTTTACCGCATATTTGCCGATAGAGATGTTTTTAATATTTAAAATTAGATGCAAACACCGAACACACGCTGTCACCAGAAACGGCGACATATATGTCAATGAATTAAAAAAAAAATTGGCAATCATATAAAGGACTAATATAAAAAAAAATTCAATTTAATAATTGTTCCATTTAATAATTTAATTAAACCTTTTATATATATATATAAAAAAAATATCGTTGAATAAAAATAATTTCAAAGAAAAAATGCATAATTATTCAAATTATTTCCAGAATAAAAGTAATTTTATATTTTTAAAGCTAATTCGTTTAATAACGTCTGAAATTTTACCGTTTACCTTTACGAGTGTGCAAATCTGATTTGAATTACTCTTTGAATTAATTAGTAGTAAATCATTACTCAACTAATTTTAATTAGCTTAATTTTGAACTGTTTTATTAAATAAACAATTTGCAATGATTACAAATACAATAAATTAATTCAAAATTGTATTTAATAAATGTGAAATTGAGTCTAGAGGTACACTGTACCATTCTAGGATAAAACATTAAGAACATCTTAATTCGTCAATTTGTTTTTAGATATACAAGATGAGGCTATTAATTTCCAAGCCCGATCTAGTAACTCTGAAAAATATTATGTTAATTAAAATACCCATTTGATAGGTTCCATCTGCCATAGTGCACTTCTGTGTTCGGCTGTAAAAGTTTCGTAAACAACTTTCAAAGTCCTCTTTCGGAATCCTCTTCAGTTTCGATGTCACGGTTTTCTTGATGTCTTCTGCGTTTTCAAACCATCCTTATTCATCATGAGTTTGTTCCGTCTCGTAGTACTGTCACAAGACAGTTTTAAGCAGAAATTCTTGCCCAACAACAACAAAGAATTCGCCAAGTAATAAAACTTCTTTTGCATGACAATGCCCACATTTCGTCCATTGTGAAGTATGAGGTCCATAGTGTGTTGACTGATCATACACAGACATTTTCTTGCTTCTAAAACTGACAAATTTTGCTGAAGGTTTGAGGATGTTGAAAGCAAGAAAACAGTGACGTCAGAATTGAAGAGCATTCCGAAAGAGCACTTTAAAAAATGTTTCTGAAACTTTTACAGCTGAGAACAGAAGTGTATTACGACGGATGGAGATAACTTCGACTTATATAAATGGATATGTAAATCACATAATAATTTCCGGAGTTATTAGATAAGTCCTGGAAATTAATTACCGCACCTAATATATTTTGATAATATGAAATTAGGAAAAACCCGAAATGACCTGAATTTTTGTTGTGACCCAATTGACCCTCAACCCCACCTTTAAATGTTTAAGTTTAGGAATCCGCTTGTCATATTAGGCCAAAATGCGTCGAAAAAATCGTGGTCGAATTTGCTGGTCGATTACAAAACTTTCTACATCTGATAAATGAAAAAGTAAGGAGATTCAGAAGGGGTGGATATTACATATTGATATGACATGTAAACTCGTGCATTCTCCGATATATTGGCATAACCAAAAAGAAATGTAACTATATATATATATATATATATATATATATATATATATATATATATATATATATATATATATATATATATATATATATATATATATATATATATATATATATATATATATATATATATATATATATATATATATATATATATAGTTTCCAAAATTTTGGACTTTGGAAGTATAAAAATCCTTTTTATTCAAATCGATTTTGTGTTTTTGTCTGTGGCGGGCAAATTTTCAGAGGGCTAATTAACACAACTTGTCATCAACAAATTAAGTTGAAATTTGGCATATTGATTATTTATCGATAATAATGCAGTCTATCAAGTTTTGAGAACTGTCACTAAAATTCCGCTGTCACACACGTTTCGATTGGTACTTCAGAGGACTAATTAAAGAACCAATCGAGCTGAAACTTTGGCAGAAAAAGTTGTTGGCGATGGAAAAGCATTCTAGTAAGTATTGAGCCGGGGAAAAAAGAGTAAGTCGATGACAGGGAATCAATGTTTTTTATTTGTAGTAGTAGTAGTAGCAACAGCAGTAGTAGTAGTTGTTGTAGTAGTAGAAGTCAAACAGCATGTAATCTTGATCTGAGCTCAAAATCTTTAAGTTTCAATTGCATATAAATATTGGCAATGTATACAATGGATTCATATTAGAACTTAGTTTTTATGAGTTAAATTTTTTGATAGTATTCTTAGCTGAAGGGAGCCATCAAAGCTGCTTTGTAATTATGGTTTTGGCCATAGATTTAGGGGTTTCACTATTAATAAGTTGGTATTAATAATTAGGAGGGAGTGGCCGAGAGAAAAGTAGCTGTTCTTTTACCGCATATGGTGTTGGCAGGAGAAGATATTGAGTTTGGAGCATTAAAAAAAGCAGTCTCTGTAGTTTTAAGGATACTATTACGACTATTAAAAAGAGTCAATGACCTATTTTCGGGACCTTCGTAATGCTTCTGCATACGCCGTACTCTTGAGGGAAAACCAACCACCCTAGAAATCTAATTTTTTGCAGGCACAGAGGTATATGTCGTACTAAAACATTCTAGATCTTCTTTTTTTAAATGTCGTTGTAGTTCTGGAGTTAATAAAATTCTAAATTTAATGTAAGTTTAAAAAAAAAAAAAAAAAAAAAAAAAAAAAAGATTAGTTTCTTTTAATAAATTATATCACGACATAGACCATATTATCAGGTTACGATTTAAAAATCAGATCTCAGATTATTTAAGCAATGACGCGGATGGGACTAATTTGAGTTAATTAAACGTTTTTTTTTTTTTTTTTTTCTTTCTTCTTTCCCATTTTTCTCTTCATGTGTTTAAAAAAGAAAATGAAATGTTGACGGATGTTGTATATTGAATACTACCATGGGCGTAGACGGGGGGGGGGGGGGGATATGGCTATATTTTTAGATTTGAGAAAAAAAGCAGTAGAAAATGAAAAACTAAAATAAAATGAACCTATTCCTCCCTCCAAATTTTAATACTAAAATATAGTGAAATTGTCCGCTTCTATGTGTAGAACCCTTCGTTTTCGGGGAGGCTCCCCAGGAATTGGAGCTGAAAAACCTCTCTCCCCCCCCCCCCCCACCCGCATTTTGGGGGGGGGGGGCTTTTTTTTCTTCTTTTGGCGGATAATTCCATCTTTTCCTACCCGTTCCCCCCCTCTGTCTATTGCCTGCAGGCTATGAGTGGTACAATACCATTTCTGTCTTGGTTTGACACTTTGCAACATATTGTGCATATTTTCCTTTAGAAAGTGAAGTACTGCGAGTTGCGTATAATATGTGGCATTGCACTCGAGGAGGATTCACCTTGAAAACTAGCTATGTTCTTAATATTAAAGTACCAATTTTGATCAAAGAGAAGTTTGCCCTGGGCCTCGTAAACTCTAAAACCACACTGTGACTATGAAAGAGTATTCCCTCTTCCCGAAAAAAAAAATACTACTGTAGTATAAGAATTACGCATGACTACGTCATTGGCAACTCATGGGGACTTGTAACCAATCACAAAGTTCCAATATGGTCTTAAAGATGTACTTTGATTGGTCGAAAACCCTCAGCAGTTGCTAGTGACGTAGCCATGTATATTCTTCATTTTCATATATTTTTGGGCGTAATATTTTAAGTACTAGTAGTTTTCAAAAATGTGGTACCTTCCAATATATATATATATATTTGACAGATAGTAGTAAGAAGTACTATTGCTGAAAATCTACATTATTGGTTTTGAAAGTTAGATTCGATGTTGTTTTGAATGTTATTGTTTGTAAAGACTTTGTGCTCGATATTTTAAGAATACATTGATTTCCAGACTCACGTCACAAAGCTTTCACTGACGGACGGTTTTCAGCTATGAATTTTTAGTAGCAATCCGCAAGCGTAGCGAGTTCAGGGTTTGGCGAGCCTTCACGAGCAGATGACATGATTGTCCTTGGTTTACGAAAATGTCTCCGGTTGTTGACGAACGTTAGCAAACAGGGGGTAGAGCTTCATAGTTAAGTAAGATTTTTTTTTTTTTATTTTATTATCATTCCACACTCTAACAAAAAATATTTGAAAACAAAAATCGCGACTTGGTGCGGAAGAGGTAAGGTTTTTTTTTTTTTTTTATTATTTATTTATAAGAATATTTTAATAATCTGAGTTGTGGAGATATTTTTGAAAAGGAAAGTTATTATGTGTATATGAAGAAAAAATGTATTTATTCATTATCAATTATCGGGGAAAGTCGTGCCGTATACTGTATAATGACACATCATTATTAATTATATTACACCAAATTATGATGAAACTTTGCTGTAATTCGGAAATTTTTTTATGGAGATACGGAGAAATCATATCGACACAGTCAAAAAAAAAAAAATCCTGGGAGCCAATAGCCTACACAGGAGACCTCCTTAAACAAGGCCGTAACTAGGCATTCATTTTGGGAGAAGGGGGGAGAGGGTTGAAAAAATACTTTTAACCATTTATATAAAATTAGAAAAAGTTGGGAGAAACCAAGCCGTGAATTTCCATTGTTTCTATTAAGAAGTTTGAAAATATATATCCGAGTAGTTTAATGTATTTTTTGGGGGGAGGGATGCTACCCCCCCCCCCCTCTACATACGGTACTTGGCCTGAATGCTCCGAGCCTCCGATCCAAAAGTCATTTGTTAAAAAAGTTTGTTGTATTTTCTAATGAGATGTTATTTATTAATGAATTATATTGATATGAATAATTTCAAATATGCATGAATGCATATTTAGTTGCATGCACATGGCTCCTTATTTTTTACGTGAATTTCTTCACTTTCATAATTTTTTATTTTATTTCAGTTGGTTGGTTGTTTTCAAATTATCTGGTGCCGTCAGCAACACGAGGGCTATAATGCGCCGAAACATTCGTCATTAGACAAGCCAACATACATTTACAAACATCCATGCCTAACACGGGACTCGAACCCGCAACCTCGCGGTCTAGAAGCTAGCACGCTAACCACTATACCGTTTAGGCGGCATTTATTTTATTTCAGATTTAAAGCCCCAACGACGTCTTTCGAAGGTTTTATATTTTAAAAACCCAATACATTGCAAAGTTAAATTGTGTATCAATTTAACAATACCATATTATTACATCGTAAGGGGACCCTGAAAGAAATTTTTTCGAAGTTTAATCGCAAAAACAAACTGTAAAAGAAGCATTTTAAATCACGTGTATTTAAGGCTTAATAATTAAGTATAAAAACGTTTGAAACACCTTTGATCAGATAGTCATCGCAAGATTATGACATAATCTTTGATCTTTCAGAATGATAAGTACTATCTTACAGGGCCGACCAAACGGTATAGTGGTTAACGTGCTAGCTTCAAGACCGCGAGGTTGCGGGTTCGAGTCCCGTGTTAGGCATGGGTGTTTATAAGTGTATGTTGGCTTGTCTAATGAAGAATGTTTCGGCGCATTATAGCTCTCATGTTGCTGACGGTGCCAGATAATCTGAATACAACCAACCAACTATCTTACAGCATACAATAAAACCTGAATCGACAATAATCTTAGATCAGAAGATTTCAATAATTTTATCTTTTTGTAGATCATGACGTTTATGAAAAAAATTCTATCTATCTACGTAGGAGTTCGAAGGGGGTATAGCTCAGTGGTAGAGCATTCGACTGCAGATCGAGAGGTCCCCGGTTCGAACCCGGGTGTCCCCTTCGCTTTTTTCTTCGTCTCTAGTGAGGAGTTAATTTGTGTATCTTCGCGTAAGCACGATTTAATTTATTATTGCTTCAATTAAAAAAAAAATTATTAAATTGAGTAGAAAATATATAACATGTAATTCAATAGAAATTGAGTAGAAACATGAATATTTAAAATATAAAAATATTTTTTTATATATTTAATAATAATATGGAATAAATTGTTCGGTTTGCAAATCTGTTACGAATTACTCTTTGAATACAATAATTTGTGAATTCAATATTTAACTGATTTTACGGACATAATTCAGTTTTGGAATGAAACATTTCCGGTTAAGGTATACATATACAATTGAGATGATTTTCTTTAATTTTTAGGTTACAATTTCAAACTTTTTGGCAGTATATCAGATTCAAAAATGATGCATTTTTATATATAAACTTTTTTTTTCCGTAAATTTTTTTAAATCAGCTGATTGCAATTAAAGTGACTAATTAGGACATTATTAGAACATACATAAACTTGTAATCAACTTGGAGGTATTGTTTTTATTGCAAATAAAATATATTATATTGACGCATGTACCTATGGAGAATTTTGAATTTTGCTTCAATATTTATTTAATTATAAGTTTTTAAATAAAAAGTTTTAAAAAGACATAGTTTTTAACAAAAAATTAAGATTAAAATATGCATAAATTTTTTTTTATAACAATATACATTAGATTCTCCATAGATAACACATTCACAACTATTGTCTACAAAACAAAATTAGAATTTTGTAAATTGGACCATTTATTATGAAGTTATGACCGTTGGCGTAAATTCATATAACACCAAAATGTCATTCTTCAGAAAACGCGTTTAAAGTTTACTTCACTAATGAACGTGATACAAAACAAGTTCACAAAACTTACTGTAATTTAAAAAGTAATTTGAGTCTCAGAAAAAAAATGGTATCATTTTAATTGCAATGAATTCGGGAATATTTTAAAAACAAAAAACAAAAACGCAGACTTGAGTCAAATTTCGCGATTCCTAAATTAAATGTGTCCTTTTCAACTTTTCTTAACTGGTATTGCATTTATTTAAATTTTCGTAGGCAATAGTAAATAGGAATGCATTTTAAAAGAAAACTAGAAAGATCGCGATTCGTACCCCTTTATTACTATTACTTACTATTACTTTTAATCCTTAAAAGGTTCCTTAAATGTCAAGTCTGGACTAAGTCATCGATATAAATAAACAACTGGATAGACTGCTCCATTGTCAATGCAAAGAGAAAAACGCGCCGGGGATTGCGAAGCTGGTGGGAAGATTAACCAATCACAGTTCACTTTTATAGTTGGATGGAAATGCGAAAAACCTTGTAAAGTGCTAGAGTTGATATTTTTTTTGCACATTATTACTAATTAGGGTCTAACTATTAACATTTCTGCTGTACAACCCAAAATTTTATTTTCAATCCTCGGCAATCCGTATTTTTTATCCCACCAACGGCATCTGGCAACGGCTTCATTTTCCCAGCGTTAAGCAGTCTATCCAGTTGTTTATCTATATCGATGGACTAAGTTGGCGTTTAGCAACGATCAAGTTGGAGTAAGATTTTAACCTATTAATGGCGGTTTTAAATAAAATTTGCCAATTGATAGTTAAGTTTTTTCTTTGCTAATGAATTGTAATTGGGGTTTCCCTTAGTGATTTTTAAAAATCACTAGCTGCGTGGCCCGTCGTTGACGGATAAACTCAGTTTTTGGTACTAAATAAAAGTAATATAAAAGTTTAATAAATGGAAAGTTTACAAAGCATGCTGTAGTAATATGTATAAGTATATATATGTAAAAATAAGTACAATAAAGTAAGTCTGTTTATAATATGTTACGAAAATAGTTTTAAGCACTAATTTTGCTTAATGATGGGCGTTTTTTTCTAGGCATTGTGAATGTAGAATATCATTTGCGATTTTCAAAACAAACCAAACGAAGATTGTCATTCAGTTGCCATTCAGGAAATACTAAATTGTGTCTGCTTAAAAACACCAAAAAAAATTATTTCGGAAATTTTAAAACTCAATTAAAATTAAAAATATATCGCCTATTTTACTCCTGGTCGTTTAATTAAGCGATATACCAAATTTCAACCTAATCCGTTAGGTAGTTTTTACGTGAAACGGTCCCCAAATCCGTGTGACAGAAAGTCAGTTTTTGTCTGCTTAAAAACACAAAAAAAAAAATTATTTCGGAAATTTCAAAACTCAATTAAAATTAAAAATATATCGCCTATTTTACTCCTGGTCGTTTAATTAAGCGATATACCAAATTTCAACCTAATCCGTTAGGTAGTTTTTACGTGAAACGGTCCCCAAATCCGTGTGACAGAAAGTTAGTTTTATTTATATAGATAAAAATATTTTTCCAAAAAATCTGAATAATTGAAAATATACTTTAAATTATCTAAATAAATAAGGTGTAGGATAAAAAGTCATTTTTTTTTTTTTTTTTTTTTTTTTTAACTATTTCAAAGTCGCCTTTAATGGGTTAATACGTCTAAAGGCATAAGTTCATTATTTAGACA
This sequence comes from Linyphia triangularis, assembly GCA_963978545.1. Taxonomy (NCBI): domain Eukaryota; kingdom Metazoa; phylum Arthropoda; class Arachnida; order Araneae; family Linyphiidae; genus Linyphia; species Linyphia triangularis. The sequence continues at coordinate 12,002,055 of OZ021723.1, read as the reverse complement.
AGGTATAGTCATTATACTACATTATTAACCAACTGACGGTCATGGGAATGGGCGAAATTCACCAGTTATTTTCCTTGCAATAATTTTTAAATTATATTTCTAATTCAAATACATAGTTTTTTTTTTAATTATTTTTTATTTATTTTGTTTTAGATAGGTTATAGACTATTATCCTAATAAAAATATCTAAAATATATCTTGTTTTAACTTTTATTTATCAACTTAAAAATGTTGTGTATTGCTAAAAAAAAACCTGGGGATCCTAAGACGTATATATATACGTGCATGACCGTCAATGGGTTAATACGATTTGTGATATATTTTGAAGTTTTATTTTAGTAAAATAATTTATTTTCATGATTACTTGTGATTCTTCACTACTAAACGAGAAATTTAAAATTTTTAGATACAACATGAAAATAACACAATTTTGCGACTTCCACCCTTCAAATCTCAAAATGCTAAAAAAAAAAGCGTTACTTGTAAATCTATAGAATACCATCAAAACAATAAGTAAAACATTTATTGCATAATCTAACGAAAAGATTACGATCCCAAGTATCTTCTACTAATGTAAGTCGATGCTTTTGCAGAAATAAAATTTAATCAAAATTTAATCAAATCATACCTGCATAGCTCTACCAAATATTCTTTGGTCACAAGTACAGCATCACATACGTAACTGATATAAATCACATTTCTAAATAAATAATAATAAAAAAAAATCTAAGAGCACTGCCCGATAACTCTATGGTCCGTCAGCAGCAATGGTCGGCACTAGCAATGACGTCCAAGCAAGGGACCTTTGTTGTGTTTTACAAACAGCCACCAAAAAATCGGCAAAAAGGATATAAATAAACAAATAAAAAGAACGACTTGGAATAAAGAGATCTGTGAACCTGGCAACTTCCTGGTGGGAGGGACTATTAGGTCAGACAGTTTGGAACAAAATGGACATTCGAATTCTATGGGGACCCCATTTCCCGGAGATGTGCAGATATACATCCCGGTTGGAAACGCGAGCTACCTCCCTATACACAGACAGCCCACCTTTTTCAATGCATCTTTTTCTGATGTTCTCATATCCTGTCGACGATGCACATGTACGTAATATGGCAGCTGTTGAACTGAAGCTGAGGTTCGATTATGGACCGAGTTGTTCAATACCAGGCCGATCTCTGGGTCAGCAGTTGAATTGATTGGAGGTCAAAGTGAATTATTAACTCCTTGTTTTGTTACTGCGCAAAATAATTGAATGGCTAACTGGTTGAAGGTGTTGCGATGGTAATCGAGTCGTTTATTGTTGAAAGGTAGCAAACCCATTTAAAAAAATAAAAATGCTCACCAGCATATATGTTGACCGACTGCCACGAAAAGAACAGTTGCTTTGATAAAAATGTATGATTCACTATTACAAGTATGGTTTAGTGAGCCATGGCCAAATCCTAAGGATACTTACTCAGTGGCAGTGATGGAGCCGGGATGGGTGCTTACTCGCATAGTGCGAGGTAAAATTAAACAGTAAACAGACCAGTGTCCACTGTGTGCTTCCCCATAGAGAGGCATGGTTTATAGACTGAGAGGCGACTGCAATTTTTGGACCCCATCGAACATCATTCTGAATTTTTTATAGAAATTAGGGAAAAGTGAGTAGATTATGAATCCATTGGTCTGCCGTGGCAAAAATGACCGAAACTGGTCAAAAATCGACTTTTAATAAGTTGAACTAAATCCAATTTGCCAAATGCGCCATAACTTGCCAAATAATGAGCATTTTTTTTTATTTGGTAATCCTCACTCTTTAATTTTCAATTAAGAAATTGCAGACGATTCAGATATCTGGCGACGGTCTACTCGCATCTATTAAAAGGAAGCCAAGTTGGCAAAAAATATTACGTCACTTATGAAGTAACTGATGTCGCCAATTTGGCTTACTTTTAAAAGATATAAGTTTTCCGAGCCAAAGATCAGAAATCGTTTGCGCTTTTTCTCATTGAAAATCAAAATGAAGTGGGTTGCCAGACGAATAAGTTTGTTCTCTTTTTGGCAAGTTATGACATATTTGGCAATCGGATTTTAGTTCAACTCATTCCAAGTCGATTATTGATCAGTTTCGGCCATTTTTGCCACGCCAGACCAGTGGATTCCTAATCTACTCACTTTTCTCCAATTTCTATAAAAAAATTCAGAATGATGTTCGATGGGGTCCAAAAATTGCAGTCGCCTCTCGGACTATTAATTTTACCTCGCACTATGCGAGTAAGCACCCATCCCGGCTCCACTGTGTAAGTACCCTCACGATCGTAATTCCTATCTCTTTATAAGATATGAATTACAATCGTAAGTAAATTATTAATTCTTATTGTTATTTTTTCACTGAGATGGCAACCTGTAGCGATGTGCTCTAACGGGGAGTGGAACTCGGGACCCCCAAATCTGAAGAGCGACGTTCTAACCACTAGGCAAAAGTAATTACTAGTGCCTGGGTGTTGTATCTGTCTTTTGTACACGAGATCGCCAGATAGTCCCTTCCCGGTGAGTCGCGAAGGGACGAACGATTGAGCAGGGAGTTTTGGCAGTGAGTCGCCAAAGATGCTGTGATGATAGTGAGGTACTTGTGTAGTGTTTTTCAGAATGAACCTATAGATGGCAGCATGATTCAATTGTCCTTGTAAGTCAATGTAGAGATGTGCGCTAACGGGGAGTCGAACTCGGAACTCCAGGATCTGAAGAGCGATTCTCTAACCACTAGGCAAAAGTAATTATTAGTGCCTAGGTGTTGTATCTGTCTTTTGTACACGAGACGACCACAAACCTACTTCAAATCTTTTTTCTTGATAGTCACATCAGTAACCTAATATAAGTATTTAGAAATGTTTTCTAAAAGGTAAGTGGAAGGTTACCAACATACATCAAAATTGCGTTGCCAATTCCAACCAGAAATAGATAATTTTCAAGCATCTTTAAAGTAGTTAAACGACATTACCCTTCCACTAAATCCTTGCCTACACATCTTACTAGTAAAATCAAAAGATAATTTCGTATGTCTCTATAACAAACCTTAACTCTTACAGGACCATAAGATGTCCAAGACTAAATATGCCAATACAACACAATATTTTAGCTATTGTGGGTGTAAAGTAAGAGAATATCACCAGAAAAACATAGCAGGGTGTATAGGTTTCCTATAATTTCATGGGAAATATTTTTCCCTATGGACAATAAAAGTAAATAAACGAAGTTTATTATATAGGTTAATTATATAGGTTATAAAACGTTTATTATATAGGTATTTTATTTATCGCTTTGTTATACAAATAACATAATAAAAATTATCAGAAAAGTAAAATTAATAGTTAGTTATGATATTCTACGAAACAATTTCGTTTACTTGTGAAGCATAAGGGGACATTGCACATAACACATTTATTATGTGTCTATTTTCTATACGTTTTTTTTTTATTCGTTTAGAAACACATTTGCCGCCTTGGACATACGTTTTATTTTGACATTCAGTAAAAAAAATATCTATTCAATAATAATTGAACAATCGATAACGATTTTTGTAGAAGGGAAAAATATTTCCCTTGAGCATGAAAGGGTTAAACACTGATGTGAGAAAAATTAGATTAAGAAATATGCTATTTCTTAAAGAATAACAAAACATCTTTAACGCGTCTATATATAAGCATGCAAGAGAGCTCGGGCTTGAATCTCTGATGCTTTCGAATATGAGTAGACGCTTATGATTGTCGTTTGGGAGAGTTTTTGTGAAGCAAAAGGCTACACACGAACTATACTCGAACATTGTTTTGGATTTACATCTGTGTAAAAGCTGACAAACATACTACAGCAAGCCGGCGAGCTTCGTTTCTATAAATTCTACCTTCCGGACAAGAATCCTGGGATTGGCTATATCTTTTTTAAGTTTTTACGGTTTTCCCCCATTCTAAACGCCAATCTGGAGCAATTTCTATCGAAAAATCCATCTCTTCTTAAAATTCGCACTGTTCTCAGTAGTCTAGGTGTTGGTAGCAAGTTTCAACGTAGTATTTTTTCATTCTTGAGCGCAGTGAAACACCAATACAACAGATTTTTTTTTATTTTTTTTTTAATTTTTTTTTTTTGAAAGCTAGTTTGATTACAAGACTAAACAACCATATGTGTATTTGAAAAATATTGGAGGTGATCTTTAAAGATCTATTCGCGAGCCTGATTATTGTCCCACTGTTATAGCTGCTTTTTTTGTGTTTAGTAGGGCTGAGGGGCGCAGGAAGGGGTAGTTGCCTTTTTATTACTTTCAATTACCCATATGTATGCATAGGGTAATGAAAGTAGAGCATTCGGGTCAAAAAAAATGCAATGATTTTTTTTTTTTTTTTTTTTTTTTTTGAAAGCTAGTTTGATTACAAGACTAAACAACCATATGTGTATTTGAAAAATATTGGAGGTGATCTTTAAAGATCTATTCGCGAGCCTGATTATTGTCCCACTGTTATAGCTGCTTTTTTTGTGTTTAGTAGGGCTGAGGGGCGCAGGAAGGGGTAGTTGCCTTTTTATTACTTTCAATTACCCATATGTATGCATAGGGTAATGAAAGTAGAGCATTCGGGTCAAAAAAAATGCAATGATTTTTTTTTTTTTTTTTTTTTTTTTTGAAAGCTAGTTTGATTACAAGACTAAACAACCATATGTGTATTTGAAAAATATTGGAGGTGATCGTTAAAGATCTATTCGCGAGCCTGATTATTGTCCCACTGTTATAGCTGCTTTTTTTGTGTTTAGTAGGGCTGAGGGGCGCAGGAAGGGGTAGTTGCCTTTTTATTACTTTCAATTACCCATATGTATGCATAGGGTAATGAAAGTAGAGCATTCGGGTCAAAAAAAATGCAATGATTTTTTTTTTTTTTTTTTTTGAAAGCTAGTTTGATTACAAGACTAAACAACCATATGTGTATTTGAAAAATATTGGAGGTGATCTTTAAAGATCCATTCGCGAGCCTGATTATTGTCCCACTATTATAGCTGCTTTTTTTGTGTTTAGTAGGGCTGAGGGGCGCAGGAAGGGGTAGTTGCCTTTTTATTACTTTCAATTACCCATATGTATGCATAGGGTAATGAAAGTAGAGCATTCGGGTAAAAAAAAATGCAATGATTTTTTTTTTTTTTTTTTTTTTTTTTTTTGAAAGCTAGTTTGATTACAAGACTAAACAACCATATGTGTATTTGAAAAATATTGGAGGTGATCTTTAAAGATCCATTCGCGAGCCTGATTATTGTCCCACTATTATAGCTGCTTTTTTTGTGTTTAGTAGGGCTGAGGGGCGCAGGAAGGGGTAGTTGCCTTTTTATTACTTTCAATTACCCATATGTATGCATAGGGTAATGAAAGTAGAGCATTCGGGTAAAAAAAAATGCAATGATTTTTTTTTTTTTTTTTTTTTTTTTTTTTGAAAGCTAGTTTGATTACAAGACTAAACAACCATATGTGTATTTGAAAAATATTGGAGGTGATCTTTAAAGATCCATTCGCGAGCCTGATTATTGTCCCACTATTATAGCTGCTTTTTTTGTGTTTAGTAGGGCTGAGGGGCGCAGGAAGGGGTAGTTGCCTTTTTATTACTTTCAATTACCCATATGTATGCATAGGGTAATGAAAGTAGAGCATTCGGGTCAAAAAAAATTCAATGATTTTTTTTTTATTTTTTTTTTTTTTTTTTGAAAGCTAGTTTGATTACAAGACTAAACAACCATATGTGTATTTGAAAAATATTGGAGGTGATCTTTAAAGATCCATTCGCGAGCCTGATTATTGTCCCACTATTATAGCTGCTTTTTTTGTGTTTAGTAGGGCTGAGGGGCGCAGGAAGGGGTAGTTGCCTTTTTATTACTTTCAATTACCCATATGTATGCATAGGGTAATGAAAGTAGAGCATTCGGGTCAAAAAAAATTCAATGATTTTTTTTTTATTTTTTTTTTTTTTTTTTGAAAGCTAGTTTGATTACAAGACTAAACAACCATATGTGTATTTGAAAAATATTGGAGGTGATCGTTAAAGATCTATTCGCGAGCCTGATTATTGTCCCACTGTTATAGCTGCTTTTTTTGTGTTTAGTAGGGCTGAGGGGCGCAGGAAGGGGTAGTTGCCTTTTTATTACTTTCAATTACCCATATGTATGCATAGGGTAATGAAAGTAGAGCATTCGGGTCAAAAAAAATGCAATGATTTTTTTTTTTTTTTTTTTTTTTTTTGAAAGCTAGTTTGATTACAAGACTAAACAACCATATGTGTATTTGAAAAATATTGGAGGTGATCGTTAAAGATCTATTCGCGAGCCTGATTATTGTCCCACTGTTATAGCTGCTTTTTTTGTGTTTAGTAGGGCTGAGGGGCGCAGGAAGGGGTAGTTGCCTTTTTATTACTTTCAATTACCCATATGTATGCATAGGGTAATGAAAGTAGAGCATTCGGGTCAAAAAAAATGCAATGATTTTTTTTTTTTTTTTTTTTGAAAGCTAGTTTGATTACAAGACTAAACAACCATATGTGTATTTGAAAAATATTGGAGGTGATCTTTAAAGATCCATTCGCGAGCCTGATTATTGTCCCACTATTATAGCTGCTTTTTTTGTGTTTAGTAGGGCTGAGGGGCGCAGGAAGGGGTAGTTGCCTTTTTATTACTTTCAATTACCCATATGTATGCATAGGGTAATGAAAGTAGAGCATTCGGGTAAAAAAAAATTCAATGATTTTTTTTTTATTTTTTTTTTTTTTTTTTGAAAGCTAGTTTGATTACAAGACTAAACAACCATATGTGTATTTGAAAAATATTGGAGGTGATCTTTAAAGATCCATTCGCGAGCCTGATTATTGTCCCACTATTATAGCTGCTTTTTTTGTGTTTAGTAGGGCTGAGGGGCGCAGGAAGGGGTAGTTGCCTTTTTATTACTTTCAATTACCCATATGTATGCATAGGGTAATGAAAGTAGAGCATTCGGGTCAAAAAAAATTCAATGATTTTTTTTTTATTTTTTTTTTTTTTTTTTGAAAGCTAGTTTGATTACAAGACTAAACAACCATATGTGTATTTGAAAAATATTGGAGGTGATCGTTAAAGATCTATTCGCGAGCCTGATTATTGTCCCACTGTTATAGCTGCTTTTTTTGTGTTTAGTAGGGCTGAGGGGCGCAGGAAGGGGTAGTTGCCTTTTTATTACTTTCAATTATCCATATGTATGCATAGGGTAATGAAAGTAGAGCATTCGGGTAAAAAAAAATGCAATGATTTTTTTTTTTTTTTTTTTTTTTTTTTTTGAAAGCTAGTTTGATTACAAGACTAAACAACCATATGTGTATTTGAAAAATATTGGAGGTGATCTTTAAAGATCTATTCGCGAGCCTGATTATTGTCCCACTGTTATAGCTGCTTTTTTTGTGTTTAGTAGGGCTGAGGGGCGCAGGAAGGGGTAGTTGCCTTTTTATTACTTTCAATTACCCATATGTATGCATAGGGTAATGAAAGTAGAGCATTCGGGTCAAAAAAAATTCAATGATTTTTTTTTTATTTTTTTTTTTCTTCATTTGTCAACGTTTTGGAACATCCTGATTTCAAAAAAGTGATCCAAAAAATGTGTCTGTGTGTGTGTACGTGGTCAGCATAACTCCCGAACAATTTGAGCTAAGATGTTCAAATTTAGTGTGCTGATTGGTTGTGGTTCAAGGACCTACCATTGAGGGTTTCGTCAAAATCGCGCATGCGCATAAGGTAGCTGCCATTGAAAATATCTTGTTTTTCAATGATTGTTAAAAAACGGTTCTAATTATTTTGATCAAAATCACTGAGATACTGCCTCTTAAGGTGTTTTAAACATCCCCACCTCCGAAATTCCGGTAAAAATAATTTAATGCCGTAAAAAGTTGAAAAATAAATGACTTTAACATAGACTTCTCTTTCCTTGAGCATAGCTCATCAGCGATCATTTTTTCTCCTCTCCTTAGTTTCACTTATAAGGAAGGATAATATAAGAATTATCGAAAAGTATATCGCCATATTCATCATTTTGACGGAGTGGTGGTGTTTTTTTTTTTTTGTGTTTATTTTTGTAATATAATAATTATCACCAAAAATATTAATAAACAGGCCATTTTTTATATTAAAACTATAAAATACAACAATCTATGGCAAATATAATTATAAGTGAATGGTATTTTAAGTTTAAATGAAAGTTGTGGGCAATTTTGTACAATAATTATCTCCGAGAATATCACCAAACTGGTCTTAGGTCAGAAAGCGAATTTCGATTGTTTTCCATTTCTACTCTGCAGAAATCCCTGTAGATACGCAATAAAAGCGTATAAAGTTGAAAAGTGAATTTCTTTAACACGGAGATCTCTCTCCTTGATCATCAGCAACCCTAACTCCTCCATTTTACTTACCCGAAAGAAATAATGAATTCTCACTAAAAATATTGCCAATTTCCCGCTGTCTCTTTTTTTTTTTTTTTTTTTTTTTTGTGGAGAATGTATAAACTCTAAGTTAGCGAGGTTTATTTTTATGCAATCGGGTATCTGCAAAATGTATTCGTTTGAAAAATTTGTTTTTTGGAGCAAACGATTTTGGAGCAAAGCTGAAATTCTTGAATTTTCGTTATGTGTTATCTGATATAATAACCACTATTGAAGAAGTTTTCCAATATATATTAAATGCTTATGCTTACATTTACATTGGTGTGATAATCATTTTTGCCTAGCGTTTCGAAGAAACTTTTAAAGAGAAGAAGTCAGAGAGATCAGTATATAAATTAATATTAACCACCAATAAAATCAACTTACAAAAAAGGTAAATGACACAAATTGACATCAGTATTTTAGTGTATAAACCACTAGGTTCAGGGTTCGAGTCCCGTGTAAGGCATGGGTGTTTGTAAATGTATGTTGGCTTGTCAAATGACGAATGTTTCGGCCCATTATAGCCCTCGTGTTGCTGACGGAGCCAGATAATCTGAAAACAACCAACAGTATTTTAGAGTAATTGAAAGTTGTGCAATGTTTCACACCCCTAGGTTTTTAATAGTGATCCCGGTAGACGGGCTGTTGATTTTCAATCAACTTCCTGACCAAAGCACAATCGCTCTTGCCGCTGTGTGCGTACCTTTGTGAAGGTATAGAAAAACACCTCACGTATAGATGTTAGAACTCAGGTAGCGCACAGCGGTATTGGTCAGTGACGGAAATGGGGGTACAGGGAAGATTGACCAGTCCATGCTGCATCTTTAGCACATTTCCAAAATAAAATTTAAAAAAATCACCATATTAAAACCATCACAAAACATATTGTTGAGTGGATGGGTTCGAAAGATTTGAAGCCAAAGCAGATCAAAACTTGCAGAAATTTATTCCGGTATAACTCTTCACAGATTCCTCTACAACTCCAGAACTTCTCGTTCTAGTAGACTCAATACAGCTTTATACACAACAATAGAGCAAAAACAGCAGTTAAACTTGACACACAACTGCTAAATCGCCGCAAAAGACAATGCAATATATTTCGCTTTCGGAACTCTCTGAATGCTCGCTGACATTCAACCAAGTCAGTAACTCCACTCAGTCAGTATCTCAGTAATTCCAGACAACTAACTGACTCAACTAACTCAATGACTCAACTAACTCGATCACACTCTCTCTCTCTCGGTCTTATATAGGGGAGGCGAACTTTCGTGAATCTTCCAGAGATAGACATTTGGAGAACTTTCCAGATCGTAGTCGAAAAGTCCTATACATGTACATGGGGACCGAAAATGTCGCCAAATGGCTTCCCAGCGTTATCTCTGTAAAACTCGTTATCAAGCATTAAGACACACATTGCGGGGAAGCAAAGTAAAGACGAACTATTGCGCTGCCTTATGCAAAATGTACATAAATTTTCCTATTTACAAAATTAACAGTACGAAATATTTACAAATATAGAAATATTCGTAACAATATTTTTACACCCTCCGTCTTTTCTAATAAAACTATATTTCAATTTTAAAACGGCATCACCGTTTTAAAACTTCCATTATATTTTACCCACCGTTGGGCGAGATTGGCGAAGATCCGTAACAACGACCACATGAGCGGATTTGTACTACTGAGATAAATATTAGTTATGGTAAAGGAATTTTGTAGAAAATTTGCCTGGGTATTTTCTATACCTGAAAAGCTGGGGATTTTACCTATTTTCTAACTGAAGAGGTCAAAATAAATATTGTTACGAATTTCTGTATATTTGTAAATATTTCGTAGCATTAATTATATAAAAAGGACCATTTATTTACATTTTGCATAAGGCAGTGCAAGAGTTTGTTTTCCTGCAATGTGTCTCTTAATGCTTGATAAAGAGTTTTACAGAGATAACGCTGGGAAGCGAGTTTTACAAGGAGCAGGGTATTTAACGTTATGGTAATGGCAATCTCTCCAAATTGGCGAGATAGAGCCAAGTTGGCGACGGTTTTTGTGACATTTTCGGTCCCCATTTACATGTATAGGTTGGTTGGTTGGTTGTATTCAGATTATCTGGCGCCGTCAGCAACACGAGGGCTATAATGCGCCGAAACATTCGTCATTAGACAAGCCAACATACATTTTCAAACACCCATGCCAACACGGGACTCGAACCCGCAACCTCGCGGTCTAGAAGCAAGCACGCTAACCACTATACCGTTTGGTCGGCTTACATGTATAGGACTTTTCGACTACGATCTGGAAAGTTCTCCAAATATCTACCTCTAGAAATTTCAAGAAGTTTCGCCTCCCCTTTATAAGCCCGAGTTGACTGAGTTGAGTGAGTTAGTTGACTGGAGTTAGGTTAGTCAGTTAGTCGACTGGAATTACGGAGTTAGTTGAGTCCGTTAGTGGACTTGAATTACTGAGTTGAGATACTGAGTCTCAGTGAGCATTCATAGTAGTTCCAAAGCGAACTGTATTGCATTGTCTTTTGCGGCGATTTGTAGCAGTTGTGAAGGTTTTTTTTTTAACTGCTGTTTCAGCTCTATTGTTGTGTAAAGAGCTGTATTGAGGTCTTCTAAAACGAGAAGTTCAAATTTTGTAAAAGAATCTGTGAAGAGTATATCGGAATAAATTTCTGTAAGTGTTAATCTGCTTTGGCTTCAAATCTTTCGAACGCATCCACGCAGCAATTTGTTCTTTATTATATGTATTGCATTTTCTATATTGCATACAGAATACAATGATGTTGAGAAGTTTAAGGTAGTAGTCTGGTAACTTATGCCTATTTTCATGACTTCTTTGGAGGGTGGTTTTTTATAGGAAAATAAAAATGAATTATCTTGAATATTTAGAGTGTTTTTATTTACATATTGAAAATATAAAAATAAAAATTTATTTGAAAAAGTTTAATAGTTTATTACTATTATTATTGTCACTCGAAGTTGGAACCTCAAAAAAAAAAATACACGTGGGTGGCCCGGGTGATTTTGGCTCTTGATGTTATCTGAAATCAAATATTCTTGATTATTCTTAATCTATAGACATGTCATTCTGGTCGGAACTACTGAAGTTAAATTTCAAGGGTAAATAACAAAATGGCGGACTTTGAAAAAAAAAGTCCTTTTATTTTAGCAAAGAAAGGGTTGTAAAATAAAAAGTTAGGGGTGAAAAAAATTCTAGTTAGTACCGAGTAACTATAAGTGTGTAGAACAGCCTGTTAAAATTTGAAAGCAATCGGTTCAGTAGAAAAAAAGTTAGGACCCGGGCCGACCAGAAAAACGCGTTAAAGCATCTTAGATGCTTACGTGTCAACGTACGATCAAATACTAACAGAGTACTGTGAATTTTAACTTAAATATACTTTAAAATAAATATATATCATATATACATAAATATATATATATAAATATATATAATAGAAAAACAGAGTCAACCCAGGTATAAAAAATGCACGCAAACAATAGAAGGGTCCAAGCGGTTGCAGCTACCGGTCGACCTTAAAGGTTGGACTCCGAGGCGCTCTAGGAAACTCGTTATAACTCCCGAAATATTTCGAATTTCTGTCTGAAATTTTCACAGTATATTCTCAAGACATTGTACTTTCAAATTAAGCAAAAAAAAAATTCGATTTTTTTTTTTTTTTTTTTTTTTTTTTTTGAACCCAAGTTACTAGACTACTACCTTAAAGCCATTTTTGATTGAAAATATTTCGGAGGCAATTAAAAATGAATTTGAGGGGAGGACGAATAAAAGTAACCTCATATCAGTTCCTCATATACAGCGTGTCCCCGTATCACCTGGCCGACCTTTATCTTCGACACCGTTGGTCCTAGATGCATAGTCCCAATTGAAGAAATATTTTAAAGCGTTCAAACATTTTTACTGAATTGTTTTTAAGTTAGAAAAGGGGTTGGTATAAAAATTACGAATTATAAATTTTTATATGGTACCCAGTTCCCACAACTCATATTTAGAAAAATATTGCCCATGAAAAAACATTTCAAACAAAAAAGAATCGAAGTTTGTACTACCAATATTCAAGAAGATATGAAAAATGGAATTTAGTGACTTATACCACTTTACACCCGTGGTTATTAACATATTTTAAGGGCATATACACAAAATGAAATACAGAGAAAAAGCAATTGCGTTCGGAAAACTATCGTCGAGTCTATTAGATTTGCAGAATCGAATTTTATCCGCTGCCAGGTGTATTACTCCTGTAATGCTGAAAAATGTTGAAGATGAATTTGAATTATGTGTGCGCTTAGATATTTTAGTCGAAGGAAAACACTTCGAGCATATGTAATTAAGAAAGAGGTTATTTATACTTTTCACTTTGTTCATTTCTATCGCCTTTTAATTTTGTTTGTGTTAACAAAAAGCTCTGCTTTCTGATTATGTTATTATTTAAAATTACTTAATTAAAATTGTTTATAAGTTTGTTTGCTGTTCATTATGTGTTGTTCAATTTGTAACTTTTTTTTTTTTTTTTCAAAGCAGTTTCTAGTAAAAAATTATAATGTTTTAGGCGATGAACAACAACTTGTTTGTCATAGTCAAACCTAGTCTAGAAGCTCGTTGTTATTCCGACAAGACGATATTTTCTCATTTCAATTTATGTACAGCCCCCCTCCCCCCCCCAAACAGCGTTAAAACTTTAAACTCCAACAACACCGTGGCTATTGGTCAAACAAATTTAATTTTTTTTTATTTGAAATATTTTTTCATGGGGAACATTTTTTCAAATACGAGTTGGGGGAACTGGGGACCGTATAAAAATTTACAATCCGTAATTTTTATACCATTCCTTTTGCTAACTTAAAAACTGTTCAGTAAAACTATTTTGGGACAAGCTGTATATTCAAGACATCATTACAATTCGTTTAATTAAAAACCAGTTTCATGCTAAAGCCTTTCTGTGGTATAAATATTGGCACTGGCCATGGGATTGTCCAGTGCAATCGGCGGGCTGGTCAGTATCTTTTAAAAATGGGCCGACCTGGAAAAAATTCGTATAATTAGTTGCTCTCCTTAAAAATATTTTTTTTTTTAAAGCCCAATGCATTCAACACCCTTTTACTACCACCAGAACTATTAATTATTATTGAATTATCATTCTAGTTTCAAAAATATAGTTTGCATATAAAAAAAAAAATTGCTGTAAATTTCACAATACATAAATTTTTTAATGTTACTTTAATTTAAATTAATTTTATAGGCTATGTTGCATTTATAAAATAGATGCATTAAGGAGACATAAATAGTAGAGACAGAGAAAAAAAAAATTGCTGTAAATTTCACATTACATAAATTTTTTAATGTTACTTTAATTTAAATTAATTTTATAGGCTATGTTGCATTTATAAAATAGATGCATTAAGGAGACATAAATAGTAGAGACAGAGAAAAAAAAAATTGCTGTAAATTTCACATTACATAAATTTTTTAACGTTACTTTAATTTAAATTAATTTTATAGGCTATGTTGCATTTATAAAATAGATGCATTAAGGAGACATAAATAGTAGAGACAGAGAAAAAAAAAAATTGCTGTAAATTTCACATTACATAAATTTTTTAATGTTACTTTAATTTAAATTAATTTTATAGGCTATGTTGCATTTATAAAATAGATGCATTAAGGAGACATAAATAGTAGAGACAGAGAAAAAAAAAATTGCTGTAAATTTCACATTACATAAATTTTTTAATGTTACTTTAATTTAAATTAATTTTATAGGCTATGTTGCATTTATAAAATAGATGCATTAAGGAGACATAAATAGTAGAGACAGAGAAAAAAAAAATTGCTGTAAATTTCACATTACATAAATTTTTTAACGTTACTTTAATTTAAATTAATTTTATAGGCTATGTTGCATTTATAAAATAGATGCATTAAGGAGACATAAATAGTAGAGACAGAGAAAAAAAAAAATTGCTGTAAATTTCACATTACATAAATTTTTTAATGTTACTTTAATTTAAATTAATTTTATAGGCTATGTTGCATTTATAAAATAGATGCATTAAGGAGACATAAATAGTAGAGACAGAGAAAAAAAAAATTGCTGTAAATTTCACATTACATAAATTTTTTAATGTTACTTTAATTTAAATTAATTTTATAGGCTATGTTGCATTTATAAAATAGATGCATTAAGGAGACATAAATAGTAGAGACAGAGAAAAAAAAAATTGCTGTAAATTTCACATTACATAAATTTTTTAATGTTACTTTAATTTAAATTAATTTTATAGGCTATGTTGCATTTATAAAATAGATGCATTAAGGAGACATAAATAGTAGAGACAGAGAAAAAAAAAAATTGCTGTAAATTTCACATTACATAAATTTTTTAATGTTACTTTAATTTAAATTAATTTTATAGGCTATGTTGCATTTATAAAATAGATGCATTAAGGAGACATAAATAGTAGAGACAGAGAAAAAAAAAAATTGCTGTAAATTTCACATTACATAAATTTTTTAATGTTACTTTAATCTAAATTAATTTTATAGGCTATGTTGCATTTATAAAATAGATGCATTAAGGAGACATAAATAGTAGAGACAGAGAAAATTTGATTTAATTTAACTAATTATTCAAACAATTCTTTTGAGATTCAATAATTATACAGTTTTACTCATTAATTAGATTGATTATTAAATATAAATATTTAAATAAAAATATAGTAATTATATTAAAACTATTTAATTAATTAAATAGTTTTAATATAATTAATATATTTTTATTTAAATATTAGAATAGAAGTATAATTATTTTATTATTAACAATTATTAAAATTTGATTAATGATTAAGTTGAAAATTTGGGCCGGCATAAGTCTAAAATAACGTGGCCGATTTAATGTCCCAGTACGCCCCTGAATCTTGGAAAAACTGTTCAATATCAATCAAATGGTTATATAGCTTACAGTATTTTAAATATTTCAGGATAACTCCAAACCTAAGTGAAGTCAGCGTGGAGAGACAGCAATTGTCCATTTTTATGGGATATTCTTTTTTTTTATTCACGTCAGCATTTCCGATGTAGTTTACGACCAACAGGAAGGTCGAAAGAACAACAATCGTCTGCAACGACCTCTGCACACAACAAAAGAAATACACTCCACAAAAAAGGAATTAAATACTCAAACTCTACCTTGAAGTATTCCCCCACCCCCCCTCATTTTCAATTGACAAATGAAAGGGACAATCAAAAGGCCGATTCAATATCCAAAAAGAATAAAGTATCAAAGCCACAGTATTGAAAATGGAGTTAGTCGTGTCGGATTTTTCATTTAATCGGTAGTCATTCTGTCCAAGTAAAAATAAATTCCAATGTGACATAAGAATAAGTATTTTCCAAGGACAAGACAGAAAGTGAAAGATAACTTCAAAGGAATGGAAAATTACATGTGTAAGATCTTTAGAGGAAAATGCCGGAATTTCCCTCCCCTCTTATAGGAGAAAACCCGGAAAGCATATTCAGACAGCATCAGGGGCGGTTGAAGCAAATTTGTAACTATAAGCGAAGGCAATTTTGGCACCAACTCTCCACCCCCCCCCCCCCCACATCCAAACCTTCTTTAAAAAAAAAAAAACTTTTATATAAATGTTACCTTTAATTTTTTGAGTTCGGAATCCAATCATTTTTAAAGATAAAGTTTTAAAGTTAAGTACAAAGATGCAAACTATTTTTTTAAATATTAAAATTATTACAAATATGTACTGAAAATTTAAATACAATGAGATTATATAAATAAGAGATATTTTGAATATTAAAATATGTTCCTGTCCCCTAAAATAAGATAAATAATTATCAGTTGGCGAAAATGGGATGCGAATTTAATTTTAATTACCTACATTGTACAAAGAAAACGTTTATTTCGAGGAAATATGGGGTTCCTAGGCATAGGCCTTATGGGAAATAACACGCTGACATGAAATTTCTTTTTATCTTCTACTCTGACTGCTAACTAGAAACTAGTTATTTATGCAACTAGTGGGGAAAGTAATACTTTTTCAAGCGAGGTAAAGCGCTTATTTAACGAGTGCGATATAGCACGAGTCAAATAATTTACAGAGTTCGAAACAGTTTTTCCCACGTGTTGCATAGAATATTTTTTATAATCCCGAGCAAAAAATATCTGTAAAGCTTGGCGTCCACTATCGCTAAGCAGATCAGAGCGGAGTCGATTAGAGCCAATTACAAGGCTGCCAATGTCTACTATAGCACGAGCTTCGAGATACAATGGACGTTGACAGCCTTGTAATTGGCTCTAATCCACTCCACTCTGATCTGCTCTGCTTAGCGATAGTGGACGCCAAGCTTTATAGATATTTATTGATGTTGGCAACTCCAACCAATGAATTTCTTCTGAAAATATAGCTTGGCGTCCACTCTCGCTAAGCAGAGCAGAGCAGATCAGAGCGGAGTGGATTAGAGACAAATTACAAGGTTGTCAACGTCCATTGTATCTCGAAGCTCGTGCTATAGTAGACATTGGCAGCCTTGTAATTGGCTCTAATCGACTCCGCTCTGATCTGCTTAGCGATAGTGGACGCCAAGCTTTAGTCATCTCAATGCCAAGACTATATAATATTTAAGCACGAGTGTGCGAGAAGGTACTTTTTCACACTAGTGCGAGGAAGTAACTTTTCCGTAGTCCTCGCGAAAAAGTGCAACTTTCGCCACAATTTTTTATTCAAAATGATTAAAAAAGTTTAATTTTTCCCACGTTGTTATAAAAAAAAGTAATTTCTGGCGTCTTTGAGCAAAGAAATTATCACAATTTATCTCATTTCAAAGTGGAGATGTTTTTATAATCGTTTTATACTTTCAATTACCCATATGTTAACACTAGCTGAATACTCGTGCTGCGCTGCAAAATTTTACCATGTGCCTTTTAGAAATCGAAAGACATTCCCGTATTCTACACTTCAAACGTTAGCTTCCATTTCGATCCCGACAATTTGAATTATCAAAACAAAAACTTTCCTTTGTGGAAATTTTTTCCAAAATTTATAATTGAGAATATATTGGAATTGAGACATTTGAATATCCCTCGCTTAGAACGTTTAACCCTCTATGATTCTTTTTAGTAATCTGAACTAATTCTAATTTTTAATAACTAATTTTTTCTATATTTGACCTTCTTAACATTTGCATCAAATATAAGAATTGGGACACTTGTGTGTGGATAATTCGGATATCCCTTGTTTGGAACGTTTAACCCTTTTTCCACCCCTTAAGGTGTGATAATCGAGAATGGAATAGATTACTTTTCAAAGTTGTCTTTGTTGTCATTTTCACCAATTTTCAATGTTGTGACCATTTAGGAAGTGGGACATTCGACTATCCCTTATTTGGAACGTTCAACCCCTTTTCCACCCTTTAAAGTGAGTTAATCAAGATCGGAATAGCTTACTTTTTCTATGTTTACAATTATTGACATTCGTAATAATTTTCAGATTTGTGACCATATGGGAAATGGGGCTTTCGAATAGCCTTCGTTTGGAATGTTTAACCCCTTTTACACTCCTTGAAGTGGGTTAATCGAGATCGGAATAGCTTACTTTTTCTAATGTTTGTCTTTGTTATCATTTTCACCAATTTTAAATGTTGTGATCATATGGAAAGTGAGACATTCGAATATCCCTCATTTGGAACGTTTAACTCCTTTTCCACCCTTTAAAGTGGGTTAATCGAGATCGGAATAGCTTACTTTTTCTGTGTTTACCATTGTTGAAATTTGTACCAATTTTCAGAGTTGTGACCATATGGGATGTGAGACATTCGAATATCCTTCGTTTAGAACGTTTAACCCCTTTTCCACCACTTAAAGTGGGTTAATCGAGATCGAAATAGCTTACTTTTTCTACATTTGTCTTTGTTGTCATTTGCACTAATTTTCAGAGTTGTCACCAAATGGGAAGTGGTACATTCGAATATTCCTCGTTTGGAACGTTTAACCCCTTTTCCAGTCCTTAAAGTGGATTAATCGAGATCGGAATGGTTTGCTTTTTCTACATTTGCCTTTATTGTCATTTGCACCAATTTTCAGAGTTGTGATCAAATGGGAAGTGGAACGTTCGAATATCCCTCGTTTCGAACGTTTAACCCACTTTAAGGGGAACTTTAACACTAGAAATTGCACTTTTTATAAATCTGAAGGTATTGAATCGATTTTAATGAAACTAAAATGGTGCACGTGACTGGGGATCAACTGAGTACAAATAAATATTCACGTACTTCGAAAATCGAGATTTTCGTTCCTTTAGCTTGATAAGAATGAAGAATAGATGCCTCTGATAAGAATTTATAAAATCAAAGTAAAGCGTCGCATATAAAATGCTAAATCTTCAATTTTATATTCATATTTTGCTGCATCATATTTCTTATTCCTAATAATTTGTACTTTGTATATATTTAGTTTAGGTTATTTTGTTACTATATTTGGTTACTTATGCTTGCGTACTGTTGGTTTTTATAAAATTTGTCAGCTTGCATTATGTATGGCATTTTTCTAGTATGATTGTCAAACTCTGTGTCAACTTTGTATATTGTATTGTATTATGTATATTGTATTGTATAATCCTGTAACTATTGTACATTGTGTGTATTGTACGTATGATCCTGTAACTATTGTATGCAAATTATTTTCTAATTCTATATACATGTATATTTTGTTACGAATTTCTGTATATTTGTAAATATTCCGTAATACTGATTATGTAAATAGGAAAATTTATGTACATTTCGCATAAGGCAGTGCAAGAGTTCGCTTTCCTGCAATGTGTGTCTCAATAAAACTGCTTGAAAACGAGTTTTACAGAGATAATGCTGGGAAGCGAGTTTTACAAAGAGAAGGCCATTTAACATTAAGGTAATGGCAATCTCGCCAAGTTGGCGAGATAGAGCCAAGTTGGCGACGGTTTTGGCGACTAATTTTTGTCGACAAATTTGGCGATAAATCGTCAAATGTCTCCAAATTCGGCGACATTTTCGGTCCCCATGTACATGTATAGGGCTTTTCGACTACGATCTGGAAAGTTCTCCAAATTTCTATCTCTTGAAGTTTCGAGAAGATTCGCCTATCCTAATATAAGTCCGGCCAAGAGTTAGTTGAGTCCGTTAGTTAGTTAGTTGACTGGAGTTACTGAGTTAGCTGTCTCTCAGTGAGTATTCAGAGAGTTCCGAAAGTGAACTGTATTGCATTGTCTTTTGCGGCGATTTTTAGCAGTTGTGTTGTCACGTTTTTTACTGCTGGTTTGTGCTCTATTGTTGTGTAAAGAGCTGTATTGAGTCTAGAAGAACGAGAAGTTCTGGAGTTATATCGGAATAAACTTCTGCAAGTTTTGATCTGCTTTGGCTTCAAGTCTTTCGAACCCATCAACGCAACAATATATATTTACTCGATCAACCCTGTTCGGCCTTGAGCCTGTTGTTGGTCTTAAAATTTGTATTTGTAATCATATTCATAATTACTTTTAATTATCTATATGCTTACATAGGGTAATGAAATTTTGGCATTTGGTAAAAAAAATATTTCGATTTTTTTGTATTTCTCCACATCTTCGTACACCCTGATTTCAAAAAAAGTTGTCCAGAAAAAACGTGATCAGCATAATTCCTGAACAAATTGACCTACGATGTTCAAATTTAGTGCGCGGGTTAGTGATGGCCATGGTACTTACCATTAGGCGTCGAAATCGCGCATGCGCATAAAATTGAAATCATGAAAAAATAATGTTTTTCAGCAATTGCTAAAAAACGGCTCTAACGATTTTGATCAAAATCTCTGTTCTAATGCCTGTTAAAGTGTTATCATCGTAAGAAGTTGAAAAACGAGTGCCTTTAAGACAGATCCCTCTGCCCCTGAACATCGCCCATCAATGAATGATTTTTTTTCTGTCTCACGCACAAGAAAGGACAATGTAATGTCTATCGAGTAACATCGTCAAGGGTTTTTTTTTTTTTTTTTTGCTCCCATGTTAAAATTATTGCCAAAAGTATCGCAAACTGTCAATTTTTGCTTAAATGAGTGAAAGTTTGAAAACAGTAAATAACACCTTGTCAAATTTTAATACAATGACCAATATTATAGTGTAATTGTAAGTTGTGCGATGTTTCGCACCTCAAGTTTTATCTACTATATAGTAAAGAAGTTTTTCCTTTAACTCGGTATATATGCGTATGTAAACTAGGGGTGTGGAACATCGCACAACTTTCAATTACACTATAATACTGACGTGGATTTGTGTCATTTACCGTTTGTATATTTTCATCATTCATTTAGAAGAAATGGTCTGTTTAGCGATAATTCTTGTATGGTTCTTAAAAAAAAATCCATTAAAATGGCGATTTTGACGATATACTGTTACCAATTTTTGTATATTTGTAAATATTTCGTAGTGTTAATTTTGTAAATAGGAAAATTTATGTACATCTCGCATAAGGCAGTGCAATAGTTCGTCTTTATTTTATTTCCCTTCAATGAGTCTCTTGATGCTTGATAACGAGTTTTACAGAGATAACACTGGGAAGCGAGTTTTACAAGGAGCGCAGGACATTTAGCATTATGGTAATGGCAATCTCGCCAAAATGGCGAGATAGAGCCAAGTTGGCGACGGTTTTGGCGACTAATTTTTGTCGCCAAACTTGGCGACCATTTGGTGACATTTTCGGTCCCCATGTACATGTATAGGACTTTTCGACTACGATCTGGAAAGTTCTCCAAATATCTACCTCTAGAAGTTTCAAGAAGGTTCGCCTCCCCTATATAAGCCCGAGTGAGTCGAGTCACTGAGTTAGTTGACTGGAATTACTGATTGAGATACTGAGTGAGCATTCATAGTAGTTCAAAAGCGAATTGTATTGCATTGTCTTTTGCAGCGATTTTAGCAGTTGTGTTGTCAAGTTTTTAACTGCTGTTTTGTGCTCTATTGTTGTGAAAGGAGCTCTATTGAGTCTACCAGAACGAGAAGTTCTGGAGTTGTAAGAGAATCTGCGAAGAGTTATATCTGAATAAATTTCTGCAAGTTTTGATCTGCTTTGGCTTCAAATCTTTCGAACCCATCCACGCAACAATTTTTTTCGATATTTCTTATATTATCCATTCTTATAAGTGAAACTGAGAAGAGGAGAAAAAACAATTGTTGATAAGCTATGTTCAAACAAAGAGAACTCTGTGTTGAAGGCAATCGTTTTTCAACTTTATACGCCATTAAAGCATTTTTATGGGAATTTCGGATATGGAGATGTTTAGAACACCTTAAGAGGCATTGCCACAGTGATTTTGATCAAAATCGTTAGAACCGTTTTTTAACAATCATTGAAAAACATGATTTTTTTCATTGGCAACCACCTTAAGCACATGCGCGATTTTGACGAAACCCTTAATGGTAGGTCCTTGAGCCACAACCAATCAGCAAATTTGAACATCGTAGGTCAATTTGTCCGGGAGTTATGCTGACCACGGACACACACACATTTTTTCTTGGTCACTTTTTTGAAATCAGGATGTTCCAAAACGTGGGAAAGTGTAATAAATTCTCTATGTATACTAGAGGTCGGAAATATCGATCAAAATAAGTATCGATATAATATCGTCGCAGAGAAAAAAATATCGATAAAATATCGATACATGATTTTTTATTTGATATTAAATTTTGCCAGAAACAAAGTTTTTCGGAGCGAATTTCTACTTTTCATTATTGCTTTTTGTAAGGTGAAGTTTGCGTACCTGTAAAAAATTTTTAGCACTATAACCCTGGCTGACAACCCCAAAATCGTGATGCAGTCTGCCAAGTTTCTGCTCATTTGGATGACGGCAGTTATATTAATTAACCCTCCGTAGATTTGAACGCCACATTCAAACAAAATTGAAATTAATATAAAGGATTTAAAAATACAAAAGAGTAGTTATTTCCTCCAAGTCAGAGAAATAATAATTAAAAAAAAAATTAAAAATGGAACACGGAAGTAATATAAGAAATGCTTATTTGAAAATACATATCAAGGTCTAATATCTGATGACTAACAAATAAAAATCCAAACCTTTTCCAGGAATTAAGAAAACATATAAATTATAGAAAAAAGAATAAATTGATACTGAGACAAATGGCGCCTGAAAACCACTTCTCAATTGCAATAAATCAGCTATAAAAAAAAAAAAAAAAAAAAAAAAAAATTAGGAAATAAACAAGAGGCTTAAAATAATAATAATAAATAAGCAGTGTAACATTGAACCGGAATTTCAAAATGGCATGTGTGCTTTTATTTCCTTGGAATTAACACGTGTTTTTTCCAATTTTATTTTAATTTTTCAAAAGCCAGGGAGGTGCATGCAAGTGCACCCCCTTGATGGCGCCCATGATTATGAAGTGTATGGCAAAATATTATATATATTGAGGCCATTTTAACTGTCTCTCAGCCAAGTAAAAACTTTAGTTTTGAAGTTTTTGTAAAGGGTATAAAGAAAATCGAAAAAACTCATGGAACTACAAAACGATCATCGAAAAACTAAAAAAGTTTGAAAGTATCGATATATCGGTGACTTTTATCGATATTTTTAAAAAATTATCGATAAAAATATCGTCGTATCTATATATCGCCGACCGAAAAAACTCATGGAACTACAAAACGATCATCATAAAACTAAAAAAGTTTGAAAGTATCGATGGATCGTTGACTTTTATCGATATTTTTAAAAAATTATCGATAAAAATATCGTCGTATCGATATATCGCCGACCGAAAAAACTCATGGAACAACAAAACGATCATCAAAAAACTAAAAAAGTTTGAAAATATCGATGGATCCGTGACTTTTATCGATATTTTTAAAAATTATCGATAAAAATATCGTCGTATCGATATATCGCCGGACATATGGATAATTGAAAGTAAAAAGTTTTATGAGTAGTTATACATTTTTTCCCTCTTTTTCTTGGATGGAGTGTATCGTTGTGGTGCTTTTTCAATTCAAACCTGAAATTTGGAAAGAAAAGCTCTTTTTAAACAGTCGGAACTGTTAGGTTTTTTTTTCCCGAGTGAATAAAAATGACCTAGGAAAGAATAGGGCGGAATAGATATTCATCCAAGGACGGCGCAGAATTAAATTGGCGTCAACAGTAGTGATAAGCTTGAAAGGCTATGACCACTTATCTGCATAATGTCTGCACGAAGTTAACATTAATGACTAAAACTAGATTATTTTTTTTTCCTTCAAAGAATATCGCTAATTTGGCGATACTTTTTGGTAATTTATCTTGTATATTTTATTTCTGAAGTGTTTTTTGTGGTGATTTTTTATTTTTAATTACCCATATGTACACATAGGGTAATAAAAATATAGCATTCGGTCAAAAATAAAAAAATAAATCGATTTTTTTTTTCATTTCTAAACGTTTTGGAACATCCTGATTTCAAAAAAGTGATCCAGAAAAATGTCTGTCTGTTTGTATGTAGTCAGCATAACTCCCGAACAAATTGACCTAATTTGGTGCGTGGAGTGGTGATGTTCATGGGATCTACCATTAAGGATTTCATCAAAATCGGGCATGCGCATAAGGTAGCAGCCATTGAAAAAATCACGTTTTTCAGTAATTGCTAAAAAAACAGCTCCAACGATTTTTATCAAAATCGCTGTGGTAATGCCTCTTAAGGTGTTCTAAACATTCCCACCTCCGAAATTCCCGTGAAAATGCTTTAATGGCGTAAAAAGTTGAAAAACGAATGCCATTAACACAGAGTTCTCTTTCCTTGAGCATACCTTATCAACAATCGTTTTTTCTTCTCTCATCAGTTTCACTTATAAGAAAGGATATTATAAAGATTATAGTATAGTATATCGCCAAAATCATCAATTTGGCAAAGGTTTTTTTTTTTTAAAGTCCGACACTAGAATTATAAGAAATATCGTCAAACTGACAATTTTTCTAAATGAATGATGAAAATAGAAAAAACGGTAAATGACACAAATCAACGTCAGTATTATAGTGTAATTGAAAGTTGTGGGATGTTCCACACCCCTAGTTTTTGTACAAAATCGAAATTAATCGATGATAACTATTTACAGACAAAATAGGCGTCAAATTACGTTTCAAAATTTATCATAAATGAATGAGAATTTATGCAGTCACACGTCCAAATATATTTTGATTTATTCCGATTTAAACAATTTTGGCAACATGAAAGAATTTCAAATATGATCGGGATTAAATTGGATTTATAAAGATTCGTAAATTATTATTGAAACGTGCGTGAAAGCGACCTTTTAGTGTCAGCCCCAAAACTTCATAGACTGAGAGTCGACTGCAATTTTTGGACCCCATCGAATATCATTCTGAATTTTTTTTTTAGAGAAATTAGAGAAAAGTGAGTAGATTACGTATCCACTGGTCTGCCGTGGCAAAAATGGACGAAACTGGTCAAATATCGACTTTTAATAAATTGAACTAAATTCAATTGCCAAATGCGCCATAACTTGCCAAATAATGAGCATTTTTTTTTTTATTTGGTAACCCTCACTCTTTAATTTTCAATTAAGAATGTTGCAGACGATTTAGATATCTGGCGATGGTCTACTTGCATCTATTAAAAGGGAGCCAAGTTGGCAAAAAATATTATGTCACTTATGACGTAACTGATGTCGCCAATTTCGTTTACTTTTAAAAGATATAAGTTTTCCGAGCCAAAGATCAACAGACGATTCAGACGATTCAGATATCTGGCGATGGTCTACTTGCATCTATTAAAAGGGAGCCAAGTTGGCAAAAAATATTATGTCACTTATGACGTAACTGATGTCGCCAATTTCGTTTACTTTTAAAAGATATAAGTTTTCCGAGCTAAAGATCAGAAATCGTTTGCGCTTTTTCTCACTGAAAATCAAAATGAAGTGGGTTGCCAGACGAATAAGTTTGTTCTCTTTTTGGCAAGTTATGACATATTTGGCAATCTGATTTTAGTTCAACTCATTCCAAGTCGATTATTGATCAGTTTCGGCCATTTTTGCCACGGCAGACCAGTGGATTCCCAATCTACTCACTTTTCTCCAATTTCTATAAAAAATTCAGAATGATGTTCGATGGGGTCCAAAAATTACAGTCGTCTCTCGAACTATCATAGAATGCATTATCATCGGCATCGAATGTATCTTCCAAATTTCTACCCAATTAGATGACGGAGATTGGCACGGCCGCCACACACAATCGAAATCCAAGTTACTATAACGGATTGAATAAGTAGTGATTTTTTGTTGTTTCTATATTCTATCCATATCTTTTTGGATGAAAAAGTTCAGAGATCTCTTTAGACATCAAATTTAGCTTCTATACTACCACAAAGTAGATAAAGACCGATAACTTGAGTAAAATTGGGGAATCAATCATTAAACTTGATTGCTTTTCAGGAATCTTTCAGAATGTTAAACTTTGTAGTTCGTCACTGCCTGGTGGTTGAATGGACAATTCCCGCATTTTTTTTTTAAAAAACGAGTGAAATTAGTTTATATATATATGAAGAAATTCTTTCTGATTGCAAATATTTAAACAAAAGTTCTTTAAAAAAAATTAGTTATTTAAATATCAAAAAAAAAAAGAAATTGCCCCCAAACCCAGCCGAAACCAGTCCGATCAAAACTCAACAAAATCTGTGACGTCAAGGAATCCTTCCGGTTCTATGGTTATCGTGAGGTTAGAGCCAAATAGTAGGCGTTGATTTGGAAGACCATTGCCACATCCCGCACAAGTTGGCGCGATTTGCGAGAAACTTGCAAAACTGATTTCCACTGCGCATTTTATGCAAGATGTTTGGATCTCTTGACGTCACATTCATTTCGAGCCGAATGAATGTGTTTGGGATTTTTTGACGTCACATTCAATTCGAGCCGAATGAACTATTTTCACAATAACATCTAATAGGGTAACTTTAATTGCAAGTTTAAAAAAAGAAAAAGCGTATTGAGCAGAAATGTTTGTGTTTATGGCCTTTTTGAAACATTTAGAATTGAATAAAAAAAAAAATTAAAAATGTGGGAATTGTCCATTACTTTCTAGAGAGTAAGCGAAATTTTATTTGTAATATGGCTTTTATTAGCATTCTGGCGTTAGCAGTTAGATTCAGCTTCATAGCTAATAAGTTACAAATAAATATAATTATTCAATTGTTTAAAAAATTAATTAGTAACTTTTGGACTCATTCTGTGAAATTAAATCATTAAGGTGTATGTATACCCTAGAACATTTTTTTTTTAATTCTGAGTTTTAATATCCAATTCTTTTTTACATGAGTTAGAAAGTATATGATTAAAATAATTTCATAAAAAAAATTCAAATTCCGACAATTGTTAATTAAGCTTTAATTAGATAATTAGTACCTTTTTCAAACAATTATATATCAAATTCTAATTTACTTAAAAACGCAATTCTACTTGGAAACCATTCAAAATATTATTTTTAATGTTTTAAAACTCAATTAAGTTTCTTATATAGAAGAGTTTTTGTTTTACAATTTATTTTGTGTGAAAACATGAAAAAAAATCTATATTTTCAAAGAATTCTAAGATTTAAAATTCCTTAAAAAAATCAATTTCTCAACCAATATTATATAATTGAGTTTCAAAACATCTAGCATATTATGTAGATTTTTATGATATAAAAAAAAATTATAATTGAACATTTTGTTGTTGAATTATCAATCATTGTTTGAATTAAGCGTGACATAATCAAAATACAGTTCGTCAGAAAACAGGTTTAAAGTTTTAAAAACGTGGTATCTAACAGGGGGAGTACCTACCTATAATTGATTGTAACTTAAAAACTATTAAGGATATTTTCAAACATTTAGTATTGTTTGAAAGCTAAAGTATCAGCGAATATTAAGATATAATAACAAAAAATATTAATATTCTTATCGATTTTCGGGAATAGTAGGGTATGCGTACACCTTAAAAAGTCTATAAGTCCCAATGCACAAATAATAACACAATATTGAAGAAAAAATAAGCATATAGGTGTTATGATCGAGAACAGTTCAGAAAAGTAAATCGCGGGTTGGTTGGTTGTATTCAGATTATCTGGCGCCGTCAGCAACACGAGGGCTATAATGCGCCGAAACTTTCGTCATTAGACAAGCCAACATTTACAACAGACAAGCCAACATTTACAACAGACAAGCCAACATTTACAACAGACAAGCCAACATTTACATTTACAAACACCCATGCCTACACGGGACTCGAACCCACAACCTCGCGGTCTAGAAGCTAGCACGCTAACCACTATACCGTTTGGTCGGCAGTAAATCGCGGGAGAGTGAAACGTAAGCGTACGAAAATTATCACTTCGTGAAATGACATAAATTAAAAATTAAAAAATAGCATCTAATACAGGGTGGCCACAAAATTCAGCAAAAACAGTTCCCTGATAACTCCCTGACAGATTTCTAAAAAATTCCCTGATTTTAGGGCAAACTTTTTTTCAAATGTTCCCAATTTTTTTAGTTTTTCCAGATGTATAGACACACTGATCAAATAGAACATGTATGCTAAAGAGATAATATGCACAAAAAAAAAAAATTTAAATAGTTTTGCTGGTAATAAAAAGTTTAAATTATTCCGTAACATTGAACTTCTAACGATTACCACCACAAATCTCCGGGTAAATAGCGCCAAAATATGGACGAATGTGCCTTAAACAATACAAAATTTCCCTGATTTTCATGAAATTTTAAAAAATTCCCTGACATTTCCCCTTTTTTTTTCCAGAATCAGAAAACTCCCTGACATTTTCCCGATTTCCAGGTTTTCCCGGTTCTGTGGCCACTATGTAATATATTTAATTTCATATTTGAAATCCTTACGCCACTGCCCATGCGGTGGCACAACCTGCAGTAGTCTTTTGCTTTTTTAATTTTCATCGATAAAATAAAATATTTTAGAGGTTATTTTCGAGTATTTTGATTTGTATCATTTCAATAAAGTGATCATTTTCACATTTACTCACCAAATTTCAAGGTTTAACACAAAGCAGTTTCTAAATGAAATGGGTTAGAAGGTTGTAACCATCGATATAAATAAACAACTGGATAGACTGCTCAACGCTGGGAAAATGAAGCCGTTGCCAGATGCCGTTGGTGGGATAAAAAATACTTATTGCCGACGATTGAAAATAAAATTGTGGGTTGTACACAGCAGAAATGTCAATAGTAGACCTTAATTAGTAATAATGTGCAACAAAATATATATACTCTAGCATTTTACAAGGTCTTTCGCATTTCCATCCAACTACAAAAGTGAACTGTGATTGGTTAATCTTCCCACCAGCTTCGCAATCCCCGGCGCGTTTTTCTCTTTGCATTGACAATGGAGCAGTCTATCCAGTTGTTTATCTATATCGATGGTTGTAACATAGCGAGCATAGGGAATGAACCCTAACTAATGGTTCCTCTTAGTGACTGCATTATAAAAACATTTAGATTATGATACTTTGGTAGATTTATTCAAGGAAACACAATACACATTAAATTACAAGTTTGTTAATGAGAATGCAATGCAAAGAATAAAAAAAATAAGAACTAGAGAAAAAATAGTTGAGGTTAAATAAAAGCAATATATTACAGTAAAGTGCAAAAAGAAAATAAGAATGCATGCAACGGATTAGTCTTATAAAGAAGCTTAAGTCGCATGCAATGCTAAGAACAGGGTGAGCTGCTTAGAACTGTCTAGAGCCTGTTAAAATGAAAATAACTTCTTAAAATTTAGCATGCATGCTATTGAGACCACGGGAAACGGATATCTGAAGAAAAAATTAACATCAGATTAGAATTTTGCTATCAGGTGAAAATTAAAATACAGGACGTCCATAAAATTCAGGGAAAAAAAGTTCTCTGATAGATTTCTAAAAAATTCCCTGATTTTACGGCAAACTTTTTAAAAAATGTCCTCAACTTTTCCCGATGAGTAGACACCCTGATCAAATAGAACATGTATGCTAAAGAGACAATATGCCATTTTTTTAAAAAATAGTTTTGGCGGTAATGAAAAGTTTAAATTATTCCGTAACATTACACATATAACGATTACCGCCATAATTTTCTGGGAAAAAGGTGCCAATATACGGATGAACGGGGAAAAGTACCTCCTAAGCAATGAAAGAAAATTTCCCTGATTTTTGTGAAGTTTAAAAAAAATTCCTGACATTTCCCTGATTTCCAGGTCACTCTGAAATATGACACGTTATGAGCTTTGGCATCCTAACTATTAATAGAGGCACAGCTAAATATTCTTTAGTTTGAGTTCAAGTGTCGGTGCTAAATTACAGACTGCATGCTCTTGAAGATTGTTGAAACTTTGAAGATTGTTTACAAAGATTACATAAGATTGTTTACAAATTGAAACTGACTTTGCTGCTCTTCCAGCTTTAATTCCATGCAGTATGCGATTCTGTAATAGTACTTTAATTCGAAAATGAAGAATTTTGAGTTATTTCACTTTTGTCGCAAGAGTCAGTGAGGTTATAGGGTGGCCACAAAATTCAGGGGAAAAAAGTTCCCTGACAATTCCATGATAGATTTCTAAAAAATTCCCTGATTTTACACAAACTTGTTTTCAAATTTTCCAACTTTTCCAGATGTGTAGCTGTAGACACCCTGATGAAATAGAAAATGCATGCTAAAGAGCTAATATGCCAACTTTAAAAAAAAAAAACAGTTTTGGCTGTAATGAAAAGTTAAAAATATTATGTAACATTAAACTTCTAATGATTATCTTACCACCACAATTATTGAAGTAAATGGCGCCAAAATATGGATGAGCAGGGAAACACACTTTCAAAACCATTTCCCTGATTTTCATTACATTTCTTTAAATTCCCTGACATTTCCCTGATTTTCAGGTTCTGTGGTCACTCTGAATTAAGCTGTGGGTGCTTTTTTTAGCAAAATGCTTTAGAACTTTCATAAATGCTAAAATTAGAAAGTGTGGTTTAGCTCTTTTGCTATAACCTTTTGACATAAAATGCGTAAAATCCCTATTTTTGTTATCTCAAGTTTAGTCATTGACCTAAAAGAACAAGTAAGTTGTAAAGCGAAAGTATTTTTTTCAATTGATATTTGGTGCTAAATAGCATTATCAGGGTTCCCACTCAAATCACAGAATGAAAATCAAGGACTTTTCAATGACTTTTAAGGACCTAATTAATGTTTTTAAGGACCTATGAAAATTCGTTTTTAGACATCATGTCTATATTTAAATTTTTACTAAAATATATTCTACCAAAAAAGTTACAAGTTGGTGGATGCATGATACAAATACGTCGGAAAATTCTGATACGGTGCAGAAAGTGGCGGTCACGTGGGGATAACAAGTCCGAATTGTATTTTTATAAATTTTGCAGTTGGATAATATCTGTAAAAATTAAGGACTTTTAAGGACCTCAAAGCATTTTCAAGGACTTTTAAGCACCTCTAAGCATTTTCAAGGCCTTGAAAACAAGTTCAAAAATATTAAGCACTTTTAATGACTTTCAATGACCGTGGGAACCCTGATTATATTCAAGCGTTAATAATGATTTTATAATAAAAAGTACAAGTCGTAATTGTTTTAGTACTTGCAAAAATGAAAACTCTAATTTTTTGCTAAAGAAATTTTGTACCCAAGCAACACTGGCAAGAGTGCAATACATTTACAAGTGAAACTTATCAGGAAAGTTGCGGAAAAAGTATTAGACCAAACAGAAAACAATCCAATAAAATCAGAATATCTCATGTAATTGTTGCCATTGTCATTGATGCAAAATTTAAACTATTTTTAAAAATTTACTTTTTATAAATTATTCCCTGATGGTCTCAGCAGTATGTATACAATTTTACGAAGATTTGTTTCATTTCTACAGACTCTAAGCCATTTTAAATACCATCAGTTTAATTTTAGTCATCTTGCGCCATTAGGTATACAAGCAAAATCAGTAATCCTAATTTTAACAAAAGTCAAAGTAAGGAAAATAATATTCATTTGTTATAAGACACAAATATTGGGTATTCCTCCAAAATTAATCCTTGACTAGAAAAATCCTCTATTCATAAGCATAGTTTTTACTTGCAAAGAGAAAATTATAAACATCAATTCAATATCATAATATATGAGAACTTGAGCTAGAACATTTTCCCGCCAAGTTTTTTTGAGAACTCAATATGTGATATTTTTTCTCATGACTCATTCTTCAAGATGATTTCTTTTGGTTCCTGGTAGTTTGTAATTTGTTATTTGATTATTCTGTTCATATTTGGTAAATAAATTTGTCAGGATTTACTACAATATTTGTTCAATTCCCTATTGTAATATTCCTCATAAATAAGTCTCAATGTAAAATATCTGACTGTTGATAAATATACACCTGTGTTTTCTTTTGAATAATTGGGCTAATTATTTGATATTGAATATAAGAAGGAGAAATAAAATAAACGAAATCATTTGCTATCTAATACAGGGAAAACTGAAAATAAATCTCAAAACTCTTTGCCGACAACAAATATATATTGACATTAAAGCATTAACCATAACAACAGGCTGCATAATTAGGATGATATGCGGCATTACAATTAGGTTAATGATCTATTTAAAAAATCATTCTGAACAATACATTTAAAAAAATTTCACATAATTAAAAGCACTATTAAAAGAAAACTTTTTCAGTACTGTCACCAAAGGATCATAAGAAATTATTCTGAAATTTTACTTCAGCTTAAAGATGAACTGTAATGAAAACCAAATTTAATATAAAGACAACGTGAAAGTGTTTGTATGATTGCAAAATGAATGAGTTGCATTATAAGGTAATAATAGTTTTTAACTAACAAAGTACATTACAATTCTTGAAAATAGGACTGAAGTCGTAGTTTGTAAATCTGTTTTTCTAAAATTAAAAACAATGTCAGTTACTACATAACTTTTACCAGCTTTATAAAAAATTAAATAAATGCAAATTAATATTTTCTATGAAAAACAAACATGTTAAAACAATAAAATAATGCACACACCCACATACATATATATATAGTATATGTAAAATTTTAGATGCATTACATTAGAAAGGGTTAGCTATGGCCTACCAAACAAGATCTGTTCAATTTTTTTTTATTTTTTTTTAAGCAATACAGTCACTAAATGAACTCAACATTTTAATTTTTTTTTTTCCCAATAATGGTCAGGGTCATCAAAAAATTTAAATAAATGATTCCCAAGAAACTTAAGAAGGAACGCAAGGTTGACATTTCCCAAAAAACCTAATGTTTTATTATTTTGGCCAAAATACCTTCTAAAATATTGCTTTAAAACACAAGTTATTTCTTCACAAAATATAATAATAGAAATAAAAAATTATTAACAAATTTGCAGGGGCAATCGCAGTTTTTTTTGTAAAATTATATTTTGAAAAGTTTTTATAAGGCACTAGTTATTTTCCTCCTAAATTTTGTTAAAGTAATTTTATTACTGTTCACTTGTATTAATGAAATATTTTGGTAGAAATGGGGACACGGTGTGTTTTGAAAAAAAATTAGGTAGGAATTTTAGTATAGTTTCAAAAATTTCAGGGATAATTCCTTAATATTCCAGTGATAATCCCAAAATTTTAGGGATCATTCCAAAACTTTTATGGGTAATTCGAAATTTTAAGGATTATTCTTTTAAAGCGGACATAGGTTCCTAACACAGATATATTCTTTTTAAAGCATGTTTCAATACAGACAAAAAACTGCCAAAAAGTTGTTTGACATACAAATTTAAAAAATTGAACGTCAAACAACTTTTTAGCAAAACAGTTATACTCAACAGTCATAATCAAACAATTATACTATTTTTTAATTAAATCCAATTATCTAATTTTTAAGCAGCATTCAAAGTATTTCAACATGGATATTGTTTCAACTTTAAAGCTTAAACTCAGATGAGTTTGGCTACAATTTAATTTCAATAAATGAAATTTAAAAAAAAAATTCTTCTGTGGAGGAATACCTGTGTTTTTTAGAGGAAAATCGAGAAATTTTCGGGATTAGTAATTTTTTTTAGAAATTATTGAAAAATGTAAGTACAATTTTAGGAATTTTAGGGAGAAACAAAAACTTAAGGAATATTTGGAATTTTAGAGTGAATTCTAACCTTGCAGATATTGTGGGATGGGGGGGGGAATCAAGCACTAGCCCTATGGGACAGAGAAAACCTTTCTTAAATGACTATAATAAAACGTATTTGGTACACGTATAACTCTCATGTCGGATGATTCTTACGATGCAGATAGCGGCTGTAGGGATGAGCAAACTGCATGGGGCACAGGTCGCACACAAAAGGCTTGTCTCTCGAGTGCCCGCTCAAGTGAGCATTTAGGGAGTCCTTTTGAGAGAAGGTGCTGTCACAGTAGATGCACTCGAAGCGTTGGTGGCTATCGATGTGTCTTCGGATCTCCTGGAACTGGTCAGTCATGTAGGAGCACAGGAGGCACTTGAAAGCGAATTTGTGGAAGGAGCACGGTGCCTTGATGTTGGAGAATTCTGGACACTTGGTGACTGGAAGAGGGGTGATCAGGAGGCCTAGAAAATGGTTGTTAATAACATTTAGTTTAATATTGCGATTGAATGTAATGAAGTTGAAACATTGCGGTGAAATTGATATGTGGAAACTTTGGTTCAGGGCATATGGAATGTCAGTAATTCACTGGGAAAAATTAGCGACTGAATTTTTTTTTATATTAACCAGGGAGAAATATCTAGCATATCTGGTATGCATATGAGAATCCACATGCGAGATTTTTTCTCAGCATGTATTGAACTTTATTATGGGTATACTGATTGTCTTATTACTTCCCACTTTCAAATGGATGAGTGGTCAATGGACGATTCCCGCATTTTTTTAAATGAGTTAAATTAGTTTATATTTTTGAAGAATTTCTTTCTGATTACAACTATTTTTAACAAACAAAAGCTCTTTAAAAAAATGAGTTATTTAAAAATTAAGAAAAGGAAACACATGTAAACCTTGTACGATCGCTGTCCGATCAAAACACTTCTTTACATCTGTGACGTCAAGAGATCCTTCCATTTCTATGGTTATCGAGAGGTTTCTGCAAAATAGTTAGTGTGCTTGGATTCAGGGTTTGGTAGATAATTGCCATATCCCATATTGATTGGTGCGATTTGCGAGAAACTTGCAAAATTGGTTTCAGCTGCTGCGTTTCAAGCTAAGTTGTTTCAGATGAAGTGACGTCACATTCGCTTTGAGCCGAATGTGTCGTTTTTCCCGCCAAATCTAACAAGCAAACTTTAGTTTCAAATTTAAAAAAAGAAAAAGCGCAGTGAGTAGAAATTTTTGTGTTTATGGCCTTTTCGAAACCTTTAGAATTGAATGAATAAAAAAAATTTAAATGCGGGAATTGTCCATTCTTTCAGATCTATGAAAAGGAAGCAAAATATTTTATAGAACGAGAGAAAACTCCTCTAGTGAGTTTTCGAAATATTTGTTAGTGTAAGAGAAAATCATATATAACAAGTTCTTGTGGGTCAAGGAAACACAAAGCCAGTTCTTTAAGTTTGATTTGTGACTGAAAAAGAAAACAAGAATGTACAGGGTTTCTGCCAAAATAAAATGTCACAAATCCATGACTTTTCATGACTTTCCAAGACTGAAGCAAATAATTTTCCATGACTCAAGAAAACAAATCGCAAAACAAAATAGTAAAAATATAACAACCTATATGAATTTTACTAACACGAACATAGAAAGTAAATCAATGTACCACAAAATGATTTTTATAAAATGTTTTATTTTAAATTAAGTAAAAAATCTTTGTTTCAGTAACTTCCAAATTAGAAGAAAACTGGAAAAATAATTTTCCATTCTTTAATATTTCAGTGTTAAAAAAGCTAATCAATCTTTAATAATAAAGAAGTATTTGAAGAAAGAATAAGTCAATAATAAATTATATCAGCAAAAATCAAATGTTTTGATATCAACAATGCAAAACAGAAGAAAGAAGAGAGATTTTTTTTTTAATATAAACACAAGCTTATCAAAACTGTTCATTTCAGATCTTATATTATGACATTTATGTTCACCTATGAGACCTTACTCGTGTGATGTCACAAATTTGGAGTTCAGGAATGTTTCATTGGCCACGGTTTTTAACTGTGACTGTTGTTTCCATCAAAACGTAAATAAAAACATAGATGAATTTTCGATTAGCTGAATAGCGATCATGACGTC
Organism: Linyphia triangularis; assembly: GCA_963978545.1. Taxonomy (NCBI): domain Eukaryota; kingdom Metazoa; phylum Arthropoda; class Arachnida; order Araneae; family Linyphiidae; genus Linyphia; species Linyphia triangularis. The sequence continues at coordinate 11,966,299 of OZ021723.1, read as the reverse complement.
ACAGTTAAGTGATTTTACTTCAAATGTTTAGAAATCCATGAAATTCACTGTATTTCCATGACTTCTGGCCATTTTTTTGCTCAAAATCATGACTTTTCATGACAAAATTTACCTAATGTCCAAATTCATGACATTTCCTGACTTTCTATAAGCGCGGAAACCCTGAACGTAAAACTAATGGCTGAAGAATCCTACATGAAATAAGTACTAAAAATATTTCATTAATTTTGATTTGGGACATAAAGGAATAAATAGGTAAATAAAACAGTAAAATTAATACACACAAAACCTTATATTACATATGTAACAGGTCTGCATTGGTAATTTCTATTTTTTCTACGAGTAAAATCTGCATAAAAGCCCTGTCCTTTCTCAAATAATAGATTTAAGAACATGAGGGTGTGGTTAGATAGGGCTGGGAGATGCAAGATATTCCTGTCAAAAGATTACCGAGCTCTTCATTATTTCTGGAAAATGTGTTATTTCGGAAGATGTGTAAGGCATTTTGTAATAATGCAGAAAAACTCTGGTTAAGTCTGATGATATACAATAAAACACTATCAAATTGTATGTGATGATACTATAGACATTACTACAATACTAAATCCAAGTACCATGAAACAAATAAAAGTTCCAGTGAATAAGAAGTTGGATGGGAAAAACAGAATTAATACCATTTCAAATAATGCATGCAAAAAAAAAAAAAATTCACACAAATGAAAATTTACAAAATAAAAAATATATAATCCTGTTTCTAATTCAATTTTGAAACGGAAAAAAAAATTAATTTTATATAATGATGCAAAAGACAATTTAAACAAATAATCTTTATATTTTAAATATATATTCTCTTTAAGCCATCCTTGTCCAAAGTGTTTTGCAAGCACAATGCAGCATGACCACAAATGTTTGAATACTGTCTGATAGTGAATACTATACAAATTTTATATGAGTCCGAAAGTTTAATCCTCTTTTTAAAGACTTCTCTTCAAGTCATAAAGTTTAATTCTCAAAGTACAAAACCAATCATTGAGCAAAACAAAAAATAACCACAATGTATTATGGCCATGTTTTTTGCTCAATGAATTTCGGTCTTTGGGTCTAAAATGTACATAATATTCTGTATAACAGATTTAAAGTATACATAAAATTAGTTTTAATTTTATACAACAAAGAATTTATTAAGTTATGTTTGAAAGAGATAGTAAAAAAAAGTATTCAAAAGTATTTATTGAAGAAATTAACAATGTAACAAAGTATTTAAATACAATGCAAACAAGTAGACTTTCAATATTATTAACAGCACAATAGAAAAGGAAAAGCATTTCTTTCATTCAAGGAAAAATTATTATTCTATACAATAGACATTTTCTATTTAAAAATTCTACTATTTGGTTAAGCAATATTGTTTTCTGTAATGTACACACACAAAAAAATAGATCTCAAACTTAAAATATTATACGTCAATTATTTCTTGTTCATAGACCATTAATTTGTCAAAATTTGAAGCAAAAAAAATCTATGTTCAGTTTTAAATTTTTAAGAGTTATACTTCCCATATTACTTGACTAAACTTTTAATTTAAAATCCCATTAAAAATCATGCAAGTAAAATTCATTGCATTTTATCAAGCTCAAATATCTTTTAAAGATTATTCCCTATGAATTAAACACACAAAAAAAATGTTGGTTCATAAAGATAAGTCGAAAGGGATTAAATAAACGTTTCTTGCAGTGATTGGTTACAAGTAAATGATTGAAAAACACTCGATATTTTAGTAATGCATAAATTTTTGCATAAACTCCAATTATAGGATTTAATAAAAATATGTTATAATTGGCAACACATTTTAGAAAACAAATAAAATTTTATAATTATTTTTATACAGCCTTAGACTCTTATTCTTAACTTATATTTTTCTGATAATATCTAAGGAATAAACATTGATCCCAACAAATTTTTCTAAACAATTTGTAATTAAACCACGAATGATCAGTAGGTATAAAACTATACCACCTGACATACCAACTGCAGGCACCACAATCAAAGTCACAGAAGCAAACACTATGGCTCCCCTATCTTCCCATGCTTAAGCAACCTGTGCTTATTACGGGAATTCCTATGCATAAACCGCAATGGGCAGTATCCGCAAGAATACGGCCTCTCTCCTGAATGTGTAAGCAAGTGCTGCCTTAAGATATCACTGCGTTTGAACTGGTAATTGCATACGTAGCACGAAAAAGGTCGTTCGTTTGAGTGAATCAGCATGTGTTTGCGGTACTGTCTCCGCGAAGATGACCGGTAAGAGCAGTGCCCTTCGGGGCAGTTGTACACTTCTTCGTAGATGATCGACATCGCTTCTTCTGGCGTTTGATCTGGCGTTGCTTTCTTGAGGCCGAGAACTATAGGACGACGGGAGTTGCCCTTGTCGATGGCAAGTTTTTCATTCCCAGCCAAACATTGCTTGAAGTCTTTGTCACCTGAGAAAAGTAAATTTAGTTTAAATCACCAGCATATTCCTCCCGTAGAGAGGCCTCATCCTCCCGTAACATTAGTGCAACTTTTTTCGAAATGTTATTAATCTAAATGTATTGTCAATATAACATTAATATAGAAGCAAATTAACAGAGGTGAAAATAAATTGTATTTTTAATTTTAATATTCAATAATTTATTTTTTCATCAAAAAATTACGGCACTACTAGCAAGACAAAAAAAAAAAAAATTGGTTAATTTCTTCTTGAAAATTTCTCTGTATTGTTATCAGAAAAACGTTGCAAGTTTTAAAACAATATATGGAGTCGTAGATGTGTTCTGAAAAATATTACTATAAGTAAGCAACGTAACAGTGCCTCTTCTTGTTTATAAGTCGTATATGAAGAGAAATGTTGTAGAAAGTGATTAAAAAAAGCAATATTTATTATGCATATAGAATTTTTAAATATTTTTAGTTCAGAAAATATTTGATGTTATTAAATTAGGTATAAATGCAAATTAATGGAAAGCAGGAATCAATTTTAGGAAAAGAGAAATAATAGGTTGTCTTAAAACAGATGTAGTTGTAAAATCAGACGACTTCAATAACAACATTTTAAACTCCGAAAAGATTTTTAATAATAGAGCCTTTCTCTCATCATAGTAGCACTTGCACAAATACTTTCTACAAGCAAGATGAGTATTTTCTAATTTAAATAAATTCTTTTAAAATTTCTAACAAAATACAGGAGAAAAGTATAATGAAATACAATTAAATAATAGAAGAATATCTTTTTTAGAAAAAACTAAAGCACTTTCTTAAATAAGTCAAGTAAATGTAATAAACAGCACACAAAAAAAAGTTATTTATTGTCAGCTGCAGGAAGATTTCATGGGAGACCTTTAATTATTTTTTCATGAAAATATTTTACACAAAAAAGAGACTTGTAATTTAAAAAAGAATACTTGTTGTACCTAATGTCAAACAAAATAACTTTTAAAAATTATGTGTTGCTTAAAATTACATAATTCTAAGCTAGATACAAAGTAAAACATAAACAACACACAAATTCTATTTAAACTTTACATGAGTTTACAAACAAGAATAAACCTTGATAAATTTTTAACTATAATGTGACAAAACTAAAATACATTTATATTTTACTTTTTCATGGAGGTTATAGTAATCAAAAAAAAAAAAAAAATTTCATATTATGTAGTGAGCAAAATTGAAAGTTTTCAATTAGTTTTATTGCACTCGAATGAACTTTTAATTTTGAATATAATGAATATAATTTTTTTAATCTTTTGCATTCAAGTGGGGACATTTCATAAAGAATTACCAAATCTAAAGAGAGAAATCAAGCACAAAACAAATCTTATAATAGGTCCTTGAAAGTATAGCAAAGCTTCAAAAGCTTGCAAATATAGCAAGGCAACTCAAATTCTTTATTTGCGTAAAAATTAGGCATTAAACATTGAAGCTTAACACAAGTGTAAGAAAAAGAAGAAAAAAAGCAGAATAACTCTAAAAAATAGTAAAACATACAACAAAACTTTATAATTAGCTAATGAAATACTATTTAAACAGAGCAATTTTTTATTTTCAACAATTCTTACACAAATTTAAAAAAAAATAATTTATTAGATGTTTATAATTTAGTAACAAATACATATAAATACATTTGTATGGAAAACTAAAACATTAATTGAAATACAAAATTTTTAGGAACAGGCAAGACAAAGATAAAATAATAATTTTGTAATTGTTATTCTCACTGCTTAAGTATACCATGTTTCTTTTTTATTGGAAAATATATTTGGATAAATAGATATTTTTTTAAATCAGGATGGCCACAAAATTCATGAAAAAAAAGTTCCCTGATAATTCCTTGATTTCTCCGACAGATTTCTAAAAAAATCCCCGATTTTAGGGTAAACTTTTTTTCAAATTTCACCAGTCTTAGGTTTTCCAAATGTCATGACACCCTGATCAAATAGAACATGTATGCTAAAAAGATAATATGCAATTTTTAAAAAAATAGTTTTGCTGGTAATAAAACGTTTAAATTATTCCATAACATTAATTTTCTAATGGCTAACCACTACGAATCTCCATGTAAGTGAAAAAAAATATGGATAAACGTGCCTTAAACAATACAAAATTTCCTCGATTTTCATGAAATTTTAAAAAGTTCCCTGACATTTCCCTGATTTCCAGGTTTTCCTGATTCTGTGGCCACTCTGTAAATGTATGTAACAAATATAGAGACATAAATATATTAGTATCTATATTTCTTTAATAAACGCTTTAACAGTATATGAAATAAAACAAGCAAAGTTAAAATATGAAAATTAGAAATATAATACTTGAACAATAAAAAAATGGCAGAAAGTAGCTTGACACATGTGTTTATAAAAAACTGGTTAAAATCTATTATTGACAAGATTATTTGGAAGAATGCATTAAAAAATAAGTGTTCTGTTGTAGACAAAAGTTGGAGGATTTCTAAAGGCAAAAACTTGCAGCATATTTTTTTTATCAAATATCTTTTTTAATTAAGAAGATATTGTAATTTAGTATATTCTAGTAATTAGATAATACCTACATGGGGTTACATACATCGATATAGATAAACAACTGGATAGACTGCTTAACGCTGGGAAAATGAAGCCGTTGCCAGATGCAATTGGTGGGATAAAATATTCGGATTGCCGAGGATTGAAAATAAAATTTTGGGTTGTACACAGCAAAAATGTCAATAGTAGACCTTAATTAGTAAAAATGTGCAAAAAAATATCTACTCTAACACTTTACAAGGTTTTTTGCATTTCCATCCAACTATAAAAGTGAACTGTGGTTGGTTAATCTTCCCACCAGCTTCGCAATCCCCGGCGCGTTTTTCTCTTTGCATTGACAATAGAGCAGTCTATCCAGTTGTTTATCTATATCGGTGGTTACATATTAGCCAAACTCAATTGAAGGTTTCAAGGGAAGGTCCAGCAAAGTTTGCTATTTTTAGAAATAAAACTGACAATGCCACCAGCTGATGGAGTTTGAAGAGTAATTTTGAATAGTATATTTATTCAGGCATAAATAAATCGGGATCAATACAAGAAATGTTTAACAAAAGTACCTGTCTGAGTAAACTAGATTCAAATTTTGTTTTTCAATATTCTGAAAATGAATTCGTACGGATTCTTTTCCTGAATACTTCAATTTAATTCAAAGTTGTAATAAAATTATATGCCCATTTAAAAGAGGCATTGTTTACTTTTCAAATGTTTAAGTGGAAGTTCAAAATAGGTAATAATATTACATGCAAATGTATTTATCCAGGGTGGCCACAAAATTCAGGAAAAGAAGTTCCCGGATTTCCCTGACAGATTACTAAAAAATTCCCCGATTTTAGGTCAAACTTTTTTCCAAATTTCAGCAATTTTCTTAGGTTTTCCAGATGTCTAAACACTCTGTTAAAATAGAACATGTATTCTAAAAAGATATGCAATTTTCTAAAAAAACAGTTTTGCTGGAAAAAAAAAAGTTTAAGTTATTCCGTAATATTAAACTTCTAATAGCTTACCACTACAAATCTCCATGTAAATAGCGCCAAAATATCAATGAACGTGCCATAAACAATACAAAATTTCCTAGATTTTCATAAAGTTTTAAAAAGTTCCCTGACATTTCCCTGATTTCCAGGTTTTCCCAGTTCTGTGGTCACTCTGTTATCTTTAAAATAATTTAATATATTATATATTAGTTACAATTTTAAACTAAGAATATTAAAAAGGAAAAAAAAAAAAAAAAATTCTGCTAAACATTAAGCTGAACAAAGTTGTCAGTATTAAGAATTTATGCCTTTAAAAAACTTCCATTTGTTAACTTATGATGGACTTTTTTACACAAATATAATATGAGTTTGAAACAAACTTCTACTTATAATTGTTTAAATAACTTTTAGAACAAATAAATCAAATACTGTGTGATAGAGATATAAACTATCTCATACAAATTTCAGAAAATACATGGCCAAATATTTAATAATCTCGTTGCAAGGAGTGTTTCCCAGCATCAAGGAAGGGTTTTGGAGCAACAAAATTGATCAGTATAAATAATTTTGGAGCAGATAAAAAGAATCTATTTTGAACCAGCACATTTTAATTTTGGAGCAGTTAAACAAGTGAAGTTCAGCAATGAGATCACAAATTTTAGAAGAAACTACAATCAAATCCCGTTAACGTGAAATCACTTAATATGAAATCCTGTTAAACGCAAAGTAAAAGCAGTTCTCTGTAAAAACTTAAGATTATTCATTTAACACGAAGTTAAAGCAGTTCTCTGTAAAAATTTAACATTAAATTATTCGTTTAAAATTAAATTCCAGTTAAAGTGAACAATTTCGACAGTCCCATCCATTTCGAGTTAACAGGGTTTGACAGTATCTTAACTAACAGATTGGTTCATAGTTTTTCAAAAGAGTTTATAGTAATCATTTCATATTTGACAGGTACCTAATTAAGAAAAGCAATTAATATTGAAGTAAAAGCCCATCAATTGTTTGGATTTTTTTTTTAATGCTGTTGGATAAGCGATATTTTTTCAACTTTTTTTTAAACTTCTAAGAAAAAATAGTTAAAAAGTAGTGATGTTAGAGCAGTTTGACTAAATATTGCCATTTTGGAGTAGAAATGATGAAGTAGAGCAGGTTTGAAATTCCTGCAGTTCTCAAAACTATGAATAAAAAAGCACAGGTAATTTAAAAAACTTAAAATTTTCTAAAATGTTTACACCTATCAAGAGAGTGCGGTACACCAACATTCAAACCTTAAAATGTACTATGGAATGACGCCTCAAGTTATCTTTTAACGAAAACTTTCGGCCGCATATGTGGCACTGATGGGGTTTCTCGCCCGTATGACGAAGGAAATGTCTTCGTAGATCTGGTTTATGCACAGTCGTGTAGTTACACAAAGAACACTGAAAAGGTATTTTTGATTTAGAGACTGAAGGCAGCTGTAGTTTATTTATTCTAATCCAAGAACTGTGAAACCCTAAAAGAGAGTGTTTTAAAGGTTAATATAAAAAATGAAATTTAGAATAAAGAACAGTAATTGAAAGGATACTTATAATTCACCCTAATCAGTCAAACAAAAAATCTTATAAATTGCAAATATTAAAAATATGAAAACTTGATTGTCTGCAGTATTGTGAAAAATATTTGTGCTATTTTTTTTTTTTTTGATAAAAAATCAGAAATAAATATTGTATATTTGAAGACTAGAAATGGAAAACGACCCAAGTCCAAAAAAGACAATTTTTCAGAAAAACCGAAAAACATTCGCATCTGGTACTATGGCTATGACTAAGTACTAGATTAAATTCAAACTGTTGATACAGGAGTTAGCACTTTGGATGTTCCCCATTTTGTTTAGCTTGGTCTTAATGACATTTTTCTATAAAAAAAAGATTTTCAATTTTTTTGGTACTTGGGTCGTTTTCCATTTCTATTCCTCAATTATTTCAGAGACATCATAACAAAATTTAGTTATGAAAGTTATAAAGAAAATATTATCTATAAAGATATTGAAAGGGGAGAAAACCATACAAACAAAGCATATTTCTTATAAGGAACATACGTCCTAATGACATTTTTTCATAAAAAAAAAAGAAAAAAAAAAGATTTTCAATTCTTTTGGTACTTCGGTCGTTTTCCATTTCTATTCCTCAATTATTTCAGAGACATCATAACAAAATTTAGTTATGAAAGTTATAAGGGAAAAATTATCTATAAAGTTATTGAAAGGGGAGAAAACCATACAAACAAAGCATATTTCTTATAAGGAACAATTTAGAATAATGCCAATATAATATAGTTTACAAATTCCAAGAAATATATTGTATAAAATACAGAGTGGTTCATATAACACATAAAAACATGTGTATAAGTATAATTATCCATAAACAATAATACAAAATTCAAATTTTATGCAAGAAATAAATGGTAACAAACCAAACCATATTCCAATCAAACATTATTCATACTACAAAAAAAAGCAATTTAAAAAGGGAGGTGGACATATGGTTGGTTGGTTGTTTTCAGAATATCTGGCGCCGTCAGCAACATGAGGGCTATAATGCGCCGAAACATTCGTCATTTGACAAGCCAACATACATTTACAAACACCCATGCCTTACACTAGACTCAAACCCGCAACCTAGCGGTCTAGAAGCTAGCATGCTAACCACTATACCATTTGGTTGGCGACGAAAACATATGAATATGAAATATATTTCTTTTTCTGAAATAATATATAAAATTGCTAGATGTTGATTTTTATTAATGGCATTCAATAACAAAAAAGTTAATTACCACCAAGAATGTAGAGTTTAATAAACCACTTTTTAAAAGCCCCCATATCACAAATGAAAAACTTTCAAACTCAAATCGTATTCACGACTAAAATCTACTTTTTTACCACGATGTAAAAATTACTGTAACAAAACTCTATGTAATTCAAACAATAAGAATATTTTGTTAAGCTTATGGTAGTTTTAACAAAAGAACAAATTCAACAAAACAAAAAATGCAATACATTATACCACTTTAACAAAGTATATAACATGCCAATTTTCAAAATATTGAATGTTATTTGACAATCAAAATTCAGCCAACGAGACATATTTAATGCAGTTAGTAATTTTTTCAAAAAAGAATAATGTAAGTTAGCTTTGATACATTTTACATGTAAAATAGGTTACAGTAAAGTGGGTTAACTTAATCGCTTACAGTTTGAATAGATCTCATACGTTTTTAACATCGAAGGAGGTCCAGGGGTTCAAGAATACATATTTAAGCATTTCTATTGTGTTCCCTATAAAAAATGTATCGAAACCTGTTCAATTTTGCCTTTAGTCAAAGAGCTTTAAAATTTTATTTGGTCTAGCATCCTCTGGTATACAATCAATATATTTTTTAATGGTAAGTAAACATGTAATAATGGGAAAAAAAATAATGTCAAGGTATTATTTACATTTTTAAAGCTTTTATGTTTTTAAAATAAAATAAGAAAATTGTTAAATAACTATACAAAGTTGCAGTGAAAAAACTTAAACGAAATATAATCAGGGTGGTCACAAAATTCAGGGAAAAAAGTTCCACGATAGATTTCTAAAAAAATTCCCCGATTTTACGGCAAATTTTTTTCAAATTTCCTTAACTTTTCCAGATGTGTGATCAAATAGAACATGCATGCTAAAGAGAAAATTTACCATATTTTTTCAAAATAGTTTCAGCGGTAACGAAAATTATAAATTATTCCATAACATTAAACTTCTAACTATTACCACCACAATTCTCTAGGTAAATGGCACCAAAATATGGATGAATGGGAACACATACTTTCAGAAAAAGAACATTTCCCTGATTTTCGTGAAGTTTGAAAAAGTTCCTTGACCATTTCTCTGATTTTTTCCAGAATCACAAATCTCCCTGATATCCAGGTTCTGAGGCCAGTCTGATAATAAAGTTACCCCACTTTATGGTACCTCTAATGATAAAAAAATTTTTAAAAAAAGTAAATTCTCTTGACAATTTCAGATAGATGGCTATGGCTACTATAACAAGACAGTTGACCATTTTTTAGGATGGTATGAGGTACTCTCAAACTTCATCTAGTATATCAACATCAACTGAACAATAAATGAAGAAACCAGTTTATGGATAGTGGTTATTTAGTCAAAGAATGCCAAAAAAGAAAAAAAAAAAAATTAAAATGCAAACCAAAAGAGAATGTTTTTATAACTCGCTATACGTAAGTAAATCAGCAACCTTTCCCATTGGGTTTTAACAACAGTTTGCAAGTTGCATTCCACAAAATGTTTTGTCGTTTGCTACTGGGCTGATTTCTCAGGAATTACACACCATTACATAAATTAATTATACTCTTGCGTGCCTTAGTTTTTGCAATTTAACTTGACATCCTTTCACTGAAAGCAAAGGAGAAATTTTACCGTATTTGTTAGCCACGGCGAGTTACAATAGATTTGGCTTCCCCATTTCAAGCCTTATCTGGTCATACCCATCACCCTGATGTTTGATTTGCTATTCAGTTGATATCGAAAAGCTAGTGTATTAAAATTTGAGAATGATCATGGGCCATCAGGCCCGAATTAAAAGTTTTTTAGATGCACAATGGAATGCCGGTTCAGATTCTCTCTCCGAGAGAACTTTTTTCCACAGAGTGAGCATTCGTACGGACGCTCTCCAGTGTGTGTCAGGAAATGTTTCTTGAGGTTCGCATTAGATTGTGCTAGGTAAGAGCACTGTGAGCATTGGAATCGATCCGACGACTTGAAACGTCTTCGAAATCCCTCTTGAAGGTTCCAAGTAGAAGATGCGGTTAATTGTGCAAAATTTCCTGTAAAGCAAGCAATGGTATTGAATTATGTACAAAAGTTAAAAAACACTGCAGATCAGCAAGTGTATTGAATTTTATTTTTTTTTATGCATTAAGGGAAGGCTTTTGATATTATAATATACGTTATATTTGCTTTCAATTTTTAAATCTTATATTTTGAGGGGATTAATACCATGAAACCCCATTAACGCGAAATCGCTTAACATGGCATCCTGCTTAACTTGAAGTAAAAGCAGTTCTACTTACTTAAAACTTAACGTTAATTTGTTTGTTTAGCATAAAATTAGGTTAATGCAAACAATTTCAGTGGCCACATCGACTTTGCGTTGATGGGGTTTGACTACACTTGTTTGGTGCAACATAACTAATGGCCTTCACATTACTAAATCGCAGGTTTAAAAAATATTTTTGATCTGTACTTAGGTCTCAATACATTTTGGTTAATCAGATACAATAAAAAGTCTGTTTACTTATCAAATGACTAAAACATTTCTATAATAAGGTTACTTTAGTACCAATGTACCATGGGAAAAAGTTTGAAATGCATCACTATTTCTTTTCTCATTCGTTTCATTATACAACTTTAATGTTCGTAGAATGGTACACTAGTTATGATAGCTTCCCAGCGTGCAACTGGAAATTTACATACAGTAGGATGCGAGAAAGTGCTATAACAAACCTTTACTCATGGGGGTATCAAATGTACCATTATGTGATAATGAGGTTACCACATAATGGTACATTAATTTTAAATGTATGTGTGATCAGCTTATTTAATATTCTCACTCATGCTATGCAAAATAAAAACAGGTTTCACAATCCCTTTTTAAAAATAACACGCTTTTAGATGACTATCACATAAAATGAAACAAAATATCAAATTTTGTCTGATTCATCAAAAGGTCAATCAAATATGAGAAAATTACTAAGTTTTTTTATTTGAAAATTTTTGGAAATCTAATTTAGGAATAGATAATCTTGAAAAGAACAATGTTGCTGGGATTGCAAAGCATGAAAGTATTTCAATTGCAAGTTGGAGTAACTAGAAAAATAGAAAAAAAAATTAATAAAAATTTCCCCAAAAAACGGGATTACCTAAAAACTGTATCTTTATTTCGAACATTTCTTTCACATATCATATGAGGACACATATATATATAAAAAAAAAAAAAAAAAAGACTAATCTAAGTTTTTACTTTGGTAACCAGGTGGTTTGACATGTTTTATATAAATTCTCAAACTTTCAATGCACTCCAAGACATATAATAAACAAAATAATATAGATGAGACAGCAATAACCAATTCCACAAGTCAATACAGTAAAACATTTCACATTTACTGTTAATACTGAAGCAGACCACATCTTATCTTAATTGATTGTTGTTAACTATTTTTACAAATATATTAAAAAAAAATTGGGTGTGTATTATCCCGTTGATAGTTGGCAAGACAAAAAGTTCCCTTGGAACATCAAAGCGGTCTGTCTGAATGAAAGTATAGCCCACTGTGCAGCTGAGATATTCCACGGAAAGGCCAGATGGCTGGTCAGAGTCAAACCGGACCTCCAAAGTGGCCAGGTAGTTTAACCTTTTTGTTAACAATGGTCGGCAGGATATGTAAATAGGTCATTCTACAGAAATTCAAGAATTTGTATAACTCATGTAAATGGGATATGTAAATTGGTCATTCTACAGAAATTCAAGAATTTGTATAACTCATGTAAATGGGATATGTAAATTGGTCATTCTACAGAAATTCAAAAATTTGTATAACTCATGTAAATGGGATATGTAAATTGGTCATTCTACAGAAATTCAAGAATTTGTATAACTCATGTAAATGGGATATGTAAATAGGTCATTCTACAGAAATTCAAGAATTTGTATAACTCATGTAAATGGGATATGTAAATTGGTCATTCTACAGAAATTCAAGAATTTGTATAACTCATGTAAATGGGATATGTAAATAGGTCATTCTACAGAAATTCAAGAATTTGTATAACTCATGTAAATGGGATATGTAAATTGGTCATTCTACAGAAATTCAAGAATTTGTATAACTCATGTAAATGGGATATGTAAATTGGTCATTCTACAGAAATTCAAGAATTTGTATAACTCATGTAAATGGGATATGTAAATTGGTCATTCTACAGAAATTCAAGAATTTGTGTAACTGTTATTTATTACAAAAAGATATCTAATAAAAACACCTTTTTATGTATAAACTGTAAATTTTTAAGATTAAAGTATATTAAATATAAAAGCTTGCTAAATTGTGAAGTAGGTTTTCCATGAACTTTATTTTAAGTAAAAACAAATCCGCTCAACTGAGCATCTTCAATTTTGAATCAAAAGATATTTAGAAGTGTTGCCACAGAGCAAAAAGCAATTACACTATTATTTTTCTTTAAAATATACAACTACAACATAAACAACCTTTGTATGAATGATTTAATTAATTACAACAAAATATTAGAGTTATTACTCGATTTTTTCTTCTAAATAGGAAAACATCCCAATCGTGAACTGTAACCATTTAATATTTTGATTTTTTCCAAGAGTAATATTTTATAAATGAAACATATTTAAAAAAAAATGTATACTACATTTTTATGCTAAGAAAATGTTTTAAAACACATTTTACAACAATGTTTTAAAACACACAATCTTCGTTTTACCTCAAGTTTTATGCCTATAACCTGGACAATAGGTCACATCCATGAACACTAAAAAGAGTATCATTAAATCCTTGCCGTTGGTAGTAATATACTGCTTTGATAAAGAAATCAGCTGTTAGGCATGTTTTGTTCAGATGAAAGAACAAACTAAAGACTAAGTTATTTATGAATAACTTTATCAAGTCATTGGACTTGACAAAGAAAAGGTTGAGATGAGATGTCACAACCGGAAAACTCAATCGAATTTAAATTATCAATTACACTAATAAAATAATTATTGGAACATATAATATAAGATGAAAAGCTTTGTTTTGCAAATATCATGAAATAAAATCTAAAGGAAAATTCATCACAAGCAAAAAACTATAACAAGTTGTCCATGGATGTAACACTGTGAAAGAGTACATTATTTTACTATTGTGAAAGTACATTATTTTTTTTATACGCCTATTCCTGAATATACAAACGCCTGATAAATTGTTAAAGCATCTTACAACAATAAATAAAATAAACTATAGGCAAATTTTGTTTTATATTTTCTATATATTTGATTCAAAATACTTTAAAAATTGGAATTATAACTAATTTTTATTGAAGTCATACAAGAGGTGAAATAAGACAACTTTCTAATTCGAAATATCTTTTTTTGCATCTATCTTTTGAGGAATCAAAACTTAAAATTAGTATTTGCAATGATAGAGTGCAAAAAATTGGACAATTATTTCCAAATCGGATAACATTCCAAACTGTTATGCTATCTCCGGTTTAGTTAACCAGACATAAACTTTCAAAATATTATTTCCTAAAATCAAAAATATGCACTAAAATATATTTTGTCACCTGTTAAATTGTATAATATTTTATCCATATGTAAAAGTAATGTTATTTATATTTTTATAACTTTATATTTTAAAATTAACTTAAATAATTCTCAGCAGTATTTTATACCTTGTTAGGGTTCATACTCATTTTCAGCAAAAAAAATTCCCCGAGTTTTCCATTGCACAGTTAATTACTCAATCAACATAGTCAAACCTCGATTACACAAATTCTTCTGATAACACGAAAAAAGTCTGTTATTTAAGAATAACTTTCTGCAAGTCTATGTTATCAAATAATTCTGCAACTTTAAGTCCTTGAGTTAAAGATAAACAAAGAGAAGGATTTTTTTCCAGAGTAAAAATGACTTTTTCCAGGTTTTAAGGGGGATTTTTCTTTTTTCCCTGAGATTTTAAGGCTGATTTATTTTCCCCCGAGTTTTCCAGGTTTTACCTGTTCTCCATGAGGTGTATGAACCCTGCTTGTTTTACGTACGTGGAAATTATTTTTTTATTATTTATAAAAATAAAAAGTGTAAAGTTTTTATCTCCACCACTATAACAGTAGCTATTAATTATTATTCTTGATTATACCTACCTTTAGTAAGTATGAAGATTTTGGAAGAATATCAATTTTAAAAAAAAAAATTTGGTCAAATTCCTGATTTTCCGTAGAATGACCAAAGTACCGAAACTTATTGTACATTCTACATTAGCTTTTCATGTGTACAAGAAAATGTCGCTTCAAATTCTCTTTTAGAGAGAATCTCTTTCCACATTGATTGCACACATGGGGTCGTTCACCAGTGTGTGTCAAAAAGTGTTTCCTCAAGTTTACATTGGAATGTGCTATGTACGGACAGCGCTGGCATTGGAATCGAACTGGCCGGTTCGAGGTGTTTTGGGATCTTTTTTGAAGTTTCAGGTCAGGTGTTGCAGCTAATTGTTGCCAAATCCCTGCAAAACAAGTAGCTTTAATAAATTGAATGAACTACATTTTAATGCATGTTTAAAAAAACTGTTTCAATATACACAAGAAGTTTCCTCTGAAATTTCATTATATAAATATAAGCATTATGTCCAACTAATCAGATTATTTTAAACAGTGTATAACGCAGCTTTTGAAAAATACATTTTCATACAATGGGGACAATAACATTAACAAACAATGGCATACAATAAGGAGGGGTCTTCGCTTATTCCACATGAAGCCTTAGCTTCCATGCTTTTCCTAAACCATACAAATCGCAATCGGAAAATGACGTTCGAAAAGCTATGTTGCCAAATCCAAAATTGTGTCAAAACGCTGTGAAGCCAAATCCAAATGGTCACTAGGGTTGCCGGAAAATGTCACATTCAGCGATAAATTGACAATTTTCCGCCGCCAATCCATCCAACACAGTACACAAATAGTAATGCCAAAGTATGGGTTAAGATTCATTGTACGGTCCCCCTTAGCGACTTTTTAAAAAAAATCGCCAAAATTGAAAACGACGTCAAAAGACTGTATCGCAAAATCCTGTCACTAAGGTTATCGGACAACCTTAGTGACGGGTGCAAAATTCGGCGCCGAATCGCCTACTTTCAAAAAGACCGTACAGTAAATCTTAACCGAAGTATGAACTGATTCTATGCGTTTAACCTATGTACTGTGTGTTATTCTGTGTATACACGTAGAGTAGGAACTTATGTATATGTGTTTGGAAACTTTAATCTAACCCGCAGAATACTACCTAAATCCCATTTTACTCGATAAAAGAATCTATACAAGGACGAATTATTATTGGTGTTGGTTGCATTGAGTTGTCATCACTGTGCTCTTTACTTCTCTTCCTATCTCAATTTGCGAGAATTATTTCAGAAATAAAAAGCGTTCTATCAAATAGAAATAGCGGCTAAAAATGCAAGTGATTGATATAAGACAATACGAATTTCGCATGGATTAGATCTAGAGAAAAGTCAGCTATGGCATGAGAAACATTTCAATCAAACTTTTTAAAGGTCCTGTAATGAAAAAACTTTTAAAATCTGAAACAAAATTTTTTACGGAAAAACCTGCTGGATTCATAGAAAAGGGCAATTCGAAAATAAATAAGAAGGCACGAATCTTCCTACCAGCTGCAAACGTTCATTGGTCAAAAATGACATCACTCTTTCCTTGGCAACAAAATGTCCATATTTGGCTAAATATCTCTACTTGGAATGTTTGGCGAATATAATTCGTAGATAATGAACATAAAGCGCCAAAAGTAGCAATCCAATTTCGAAAAAGCATTGCAGCATGCAAACAAGCTGAAGCGCCATTTTTATTTATTGAATCCGCTCCGTATGAGGAGGAAAATATTCTATCCAGGTAGTACTTTTTAAAATACTAATGTACTAATTATTTTCTTGTAAATGTGTTACATAACAATCACATATCCAGTGTTATTTTTAGCTAATTGGTAAACATAACTTATTTTGATGATTTCAACTGTTTATCTACTAATAACCTAGAAAATGCATTAAGCGCGTTTTTGTTGTGCTGGTCATAATTATTATCTTAAACTATCGCTTGAGTACCCAAGCAGCCTTGATACGTTCTTGTAACTACTAGTTCATTTCTCAAGTTATGTACCAATATAGTTGTTTAATATTTCAGAACATCAGTAATAACATTTATCTACATTCAATAAACACCTGTAGTCATAAATGAGAGCTTGCGAGTTTCAAAATGATCAAAATAGAAAATGCAGTATGTAATAATAATAATTACAAAGTAATATACCAGTGTCTTCTACATGTAATTTGATTCTTATTGTATATTGTTTTTTGAACGGTTGATGAAAGTGAAATAGCTAACTTTTTTTTATATGCATCTTAATTAAAAATTTGTATTAACAATTGAGAACCAAATTAAGTAAATTGTTAGGTTATTTTTTAAGAGATTCTCAATTTACTAATTAATAACTTGTTTACAATACGAATGCCCATCTGATGGCTGTGGGGTTAGCTCACTTGCTCTGGTCAGAGGTGCAGGGTTCGAATCCCAGGTTAGGCATGGATGTTTGTTGTGGTTTGTAATCCACGTTAAGCATGGATGTTCATCATGGTTTGTAATCCACGTTAAGCTGTAGGTCCCGGGCTGATTAGCCGTTACTGTGCCTTAAGAATAGGCTGTTCAGTGTACTTAAACCAACCATCTTTTTTTTAAATTTTATCTAGAGCCATGTCAACATTTATATTTATATCAGTGAATTGACGATAGTGGCTATCCGTTCAACCTTATTTCGCTCCTAGAATTTGTTAAATATTATTTTAAGGGTCATAATGTTAGAAAGCTTCTTTCAGCAGTTACGTTTGAAACTAGCAAAATGCACAAGGAATTGAACTCAATTTTGTCTTCCACATTCTGCTTCGATGGCGTCTTTGAAACAGTGACCACAGACCTGGAAATCAGGGAAATGTCGGGAAGTTTTCTGATTCTGGATTTCTCGGGGAGTTTTTAAAATTTCACAAAAATCAGAGAAATGTTCTTTATACTGAAGGTACGTTTCCCTGTTCATCCGTGCAATTTTCCTGGAAAATTATGATAGATAATGCTAGAAATGTCCTGTTTCAGAATAATTCAAACTTTTCATTACTGTCAAAATTATGTTTAAAAAATTGGCATATCTCTGGCATACATGTTCTATTTGATCAGTGTGTTTACAAGTAGCAGTAAAATCGGGGATTTTTTAGAAATATCAGGGAAATCCGGGAACTTTTTTTTCCTGAATTTTGAGGCCACTCTACGAAATCATGTAAATCGGTTTTATAAACATTTACCATATTTTGTTAGGGAGAAAACTGCACGGTCTGTTTTTTGCTATCAATGCTGTTTGAAGTTTCTTCTAAAGATGAAAAAAGATAGCATGGAGTAAAAATTTGCATTTGTAATGACCGATAGATACTGCTAATTCTATCGTCGTATTTTTAGCATTAGTAATTGAATCGTTTTTTTTATTCGTTTCAATCTTCTGAAAGTGTAAATATTTTTATAAACACTCTTCCTCGATGGTAGAAATTTCGTGAGAAGTTTGAATACCAGCAATGTTACATTTTTAAGCGTTGTTCCAAAGAAGCCTTTTTCTATTGTGTTACAATAATAACGAAATAAAGTGGTCCATAGTTTGAATTTAGGATTTAAATGATAGAAAAAGAGAAGAACACTACGTCTTACTTTTGGCTTATATTTTATTCAAAAAAGGAGAAGAAAGTGTTGCCATATGCATAAAACATTACATAAAAATAAACGATGCCACTCAATTATACACAATACAAATTAAACACTTGATTCTCAACAGTTTGCCTTAAATGAACTTTGTACTGTTTCCAATAATAATTTTTGCGGCTTCAAAACCTTTGGTGCTTGGAATCATCGCTGCTGCTTATTAGTGACTATAATTTGCAGATTATAGGAGGCGGATATTGGGTTGGTTGTTTTCAGATTATCTGGCGCCGTCAGCAACACGAGGGCTATAATCCGCCTAAACATTCGTCATTAGACAAGTCAACATACATTTACAAACACCCATGCCTAACACAGGACTCGAACCCGCAACCTCGCGGTCTAGGAATTAGCACGCTAACCACTATACCGTTTGGTCGGCTGGCAGATATTGGGAGGAATGACAAGGCTGCCTGAAGTGTTAGGAATAAATATTTACTTATAGCCAAGTTTCAGTGGAAATTTTCAAAATATATTTTCTCCAACTAAACTTGTAGTTTGAAAGTCGCTTTAAACTGCAGATCCACGCCTGATTAACCGTTATTGTGCACAGGTATGAGATGTTGAGCGCACAAACCAGCCTCAACTAAACATTCACAAAATAAAGAAAAGTGTTTAACCCATTGACGGTCATGCACGTATATATACGTCTTAAGATTTCCAGTTTTTCTAGCAATGCACAACATTTTTAAGTTTATAAATAAAGGTTAAAATAAGATATATTTTAGATATTTTTATTAGGATAATAATCTATAACTTATCTAAAACAAAATAAATAAAAAATAATTAAAAAAAATTATGTATTTGAATTAGAAATATAATTTAAAAATTATTGCAGGGAAAACAACTGAGGAATTTCGCCAATTCCCATGACCGTCAGTGGGTTAAGAACATTGACTAAGCAGTGGTGTGTGTTTTTCCACTACCTTTGCAAAACAGTGCCTTTCCTAATTAATAATATCTTCCATATTAGTATCTTAAATGTACTCATGTTCATCGGAAAGCTGTAACATTTTCTAAAATATACTATTATTTATGTCTGTCAGCAGTTTGGCCTGAAAATAGTAAATTTGACAACAATGACCTAGTAAAGTTTAACCTGCTACCAGTTAAACAAAATTAGTCCTGATCTTTCATCATAAATTTGATAATTACTTGCATAGAATACTAATTTCTCTTCTGCCTTTCAATTAAAGATGTTATCTATATTTTTCTGAAATTTTTAACTCACCAATCTCATTAATCTCTGATTTCACAATTTTTGTAACTTTGTTTACATTTTAAACTTCTGTGCTTACCTTTGAACTGTTGCCAGATATATTTGAATTTTGTCTAAACTTGGGTATATAATGAAGAATATAATGTTAGTGTTCAAAATAATCCATGGTAATTAAGATACCATTTAGAATTTTTTTTAATTGGCACTCAAAATTTGTTTGGAATTCTTTTCATGATTACATAAGATGTAGTAAGTGTTTCATGATTAGAGGTATCTACCAAATAATTTTTTGGTGGTTCCTTTTACATAAAATATTTTACATCTGGGGCTTGAGAATCCATTCTATTAATGCAAAGTATTTTATGTGAAAGAAACTACCAAAAAATTGCTTTCCAAATTGTTTTTATACAGCTAAAGGGATCCCTAGCTAAATAATATTCAAAGGGAACATCAGTCCTAAAGTGCAAATAATTTTAAGATCTACTAATTTTAATTTTTCGTTACTAATGCTTATTTATCTTCTCTGTTTCAAATTAAATAGTTGATCTGGGATTGAATCCAATGGTGGTGATTGGGGGGGGGGGGGTGTTAGTTATATTACTTTCAAAATCACTTAAACTTAAAAAAGTTAGATCGTAACTGCCTTCCTCTGCCAGTTGCCACACCGATTGTATTAGTATTAAAAATTAATGTGCTATTTTAAAATTTGCATTGATTTTCTTTATATTTTTAATGTAGTATATTATATCAACACTAGTAAATAATTTTGTTTTCTCTCGATTTGTTCTAAATTATCTTGTATTCTGTTGTCCAATAGTTCTCTGCTTCTGTCAAAGAGATTTCTGTGAATTGGCAGTAGGTAAGTCATTCTGTGAAGTCAGGAAATTACTAAATAATGTTTGTTTTTTGGTGGCATATCATTTTTGTATTAATGTCATCAATTACAAATGTTTTTTGGTTATTAGTCGAAATATACAAGAACAGGGAATGCAATGCGACGTCATCCTCTTTTCATGCAAGACCTTAATAAGTGTTTTCTATGCTATGTCTTTCAATAAAGTTTTTTATGCTGTTTTGCCTTGTATATTTTGCTGCAGAATAAACTTTTTAAATGTTTTCCATTGTTATTTCAACGATTTTAAGATTATTAAAACTTCACAATCTTTTCAGTACCACAGATGCCAAATGCATTATCTAAAGTTCTAACTTTCCATGATATTTCCCATCTTAAATTTTTTAAAACTTCAAATACACTTGGAAACTGAATTGTGAAACAAGTGAAGTGTATTTCTTTGTCACTAGATATGCTATTTGATAATTTTTTTGTTAAATAATCACAGATAAACCAAATAAATTCAGTACTGAAAGGGATTAAAACTGACAAAATTACAGTATTAGTTTACAGTATGCAGGAAAAAAAAGATGTTAATGATGGATAGTGATAGATTGATTTCGCATGAGAGAAATAATATATTTCATTTTAAAAAATTCAAATCCTATGCAATTGAATCTGAATAATTTTTAAGTTGGAATTAAATATTTTAAATTTATTTTAGTAATGTATTTTATCTGCAGAACCAGTACCTATTGAAAGGAATAGGACAACCAACTTTCTTCTTAGATGTTAATAATTAAACAATACATATATATAATAAGGGCGAGGTTGGGATACACAAAGCAGTGATGATAGGTCAAGGGGTACACAAGGAAAAAAGATTGAGAAATGCTGGAGTACAGCACAGTATTATAGTTTAAGAGACAGAAACACTTTCAGTCATTTTTCATTGACTAAATTGTGTAACAATTGTTAGCTAAGAGGTAATGTAAAAAATCTAATTCAGCTGCCTAGACTGCGGTGATTGTGGGTGGAGAGGTGCTAAGAACATGTAAAAAAAAAGTTTTATACCACCAGCTGAAATTTTTTTCTGCTTGTTAATTTAGACTATTTAATGATGTTTTTAGGCATCTAGCTGGTATTCTAAGGATAGATTATACTGCAGCATCTTGTTTGCTAATGTAAAAAGCACATTTTTTAAAATTATTTTACACTGACTGAAAATTCTACACCAGTTATTTAGATATTAAGCGAAGGCACACAACCTTGGTCTATGGCGAATACAAGTTTTCTTGCATGGCTATATACCTCGATAGATAACTGCTAATTTAGGTACCTCCATCGAACATCATTCTATGCTAGGGAATCGGTTGAATTAAATTCAATGGCTAAATGTCCTAACTTGGCAAATAATAAGCATTCTTTTGTTTGGTAACTTATACTTTTAAATTTTCCATGAGGAAGGGTACAGACAATTTCTTTGTCGAATACAGGTGTCTTTTAAAAGTTAGCCAAATAACTTTTAAAAAATACAATTAGATATGCATCATATTTGAGGAATTGATTTAAAGAAACCAAATTGTGTCTACGTTACATCTCGTGCAATAAAAATCAACATACTATTTGTAAATATTTATTAGTTATTATATCTTTATTTGTATTACTAACACACATATTACATAAAAAAAGTAAGAAATCACACTTTATTTACATGCTAGGTAAATAATTTCTTTAAAATTTAAAATGTACTAATTTCTGATAAATATTTTAACACACCTGGAAATATACTTCCATAAAAAAAAGTATGTGTATAAGTATATGCACAATCATTTAAAGGATGGAGCAGCCATATATTTTTATTCATTAAAATTTAATTTTTTGAACTCAAATCTATTATGTATGTTGAATGAATTAAAAGAACACTTAAAATTACTATTTTTAAAATATTTAAAATTAAAATCCCGGCTCTTAACAAATTAAAATTTAGCAAGTGTCAAGTTTCAAAGCATATAAGTAATCTAAAAAGTATTTTTGGAGCTGTGATATCCTTTAGTATGGATAATAGCAGAATACCAAACACTTAAACAAAATTAGTTATACTTCACATTGAAAAAGTGGTAAATCCGTAACAAATGCTTTAAATTTGATCTTCGGAAAAAGTTGTTCATAATATGAATAGGTTTAAAGAATACAATCCCATGCAAGTTTGATCTTTTTTCTAATGACTTAAATTTAATCTTGAATAACTAGTTACTTGAACATTCAATTTTTTCCCCGGCTACCTGCTTCTGATAACATACATAAACAAAACAGAACAACTCTAGTAACCATAGTTGAAACGACAAAAATATTTTTTTAGCCAAGTTGAGGCATCCAGAAACATTTTGGCTGAGTTAAATTGCAGCCAGATTGTAACCTTTCCGCGATGTTTATTTCCACCAATCAGGGTTTGCAGCTGGTAGGAAGATTCGTGCCACGTAAATAAATATGTATACAAATAGTATCTTCAGTTCACTAATTTCTAATCTCTGAACTATATCATCCATGATATTATTAAATTTATGATTTCTGAAAATAAAATTTAATTCAGTAATAAATTAAACAATGTAGTTTATAGTTAAATTTAAAATTTCTTTATAAGTACATTAAAGTGAAATTTTAATTTTGATGCCAAATAAAAAGTAATTATTATTTTAACCAAAGTTGCAGTGAAACAACTCAGCTCCAACAATTTATTTTTTACTTTGCTTTCACGGCGCAACCCAAGTATCCGTAGCTCGCCATTTTGTTGAAACGTATTCATTAATTTTTGACGTTCAAATCTTTTAACGAAATTGCGGCAGATAATACTACTAAGATGAGTTATTCTCGAGGTGCCCCGAACATAGATGGAATGTCTTCCCTCAAGGTGGACAATTTGACTTACAGAACCACTCCAGAGGACCTGAAAAGAGTGTTCGAGAAGTACGGCGACGTAGGAGATGTCTACATTCCCCGACATCCCTACACAAGAGAGAGTAGAGGATTTGCATTTGTTCGTTTTTTCGACAATCGAGATGCAGAAGACGCGATGGACTCTCTGGATGGATACATGTTGGATGGACGAGATCTTCGGGTCCAAATGGCACGTTACGGCCGACCAGGCGATCCTAGACGAGGCTCCAGATCTCGACGAAGACGTTCAAGATCGCGCTCCAGGAGCCGCAGTCGGCGCCGCTCGCATTCTAGATCAAGGTAATGCCTTATTTTGACCTATAGCCCTCTAAGAAGCTAGTGCATTGTGTTATGTAAACATATTACGCGGTTATACTAAATTGAAAGTAACCTAAATAGGTTGCCCTCCATAATAAACATTTTATTTATCATGCATTTGATTTTGTTTATTCGTAGAGTGTGTGCAAATATCGCCAAGCCGATTTGGTGCTTTTTTATGGATAGTAAAGTTTAAATTTGGCAACCATTTTTAGCCAGTCATTATGACAGCTGCCATATTGAATTAGGAACTTGCACAAGAGAAGAAAATGAATATTTTTTTTATTTTCTAGTGGTATCCAACGAATATACTTGAGTAATGCAATTATTGGTCTATTCCTAGTTGACGTTAAAATATCGCCAAGCCGATTTGGCGCTGTTTTGTAGGCGATACAGTTCTAAATTTGGCAATCCCATTTTTTTTTATTGACGCTCTTTGGCTTCAACCTTCCTATACTACAAATCATGGAGCTGGTTAGTTTCTCAATTTTTCATATTGGAATTCCGAATTGGCGACATTCTGGCTTTGTCGCCAACTTTTCAAAAGTGCGCCAACCCATAAACGTGAACTAGGAATTTACCCAATTATTTTTTATCTTTATGCTTTCAATTTAAAATCGCGATTGAAATTAAATTATGCATAGGTACTGTCGAAAATCCGAGGAGGAACTTTACTCCTGCTCATCCGAAACAGGATATTAGACTGGTTCACCATCTGCGCACTGACGTCACATGCAAAAGTAGCTTTTGTTCGCAAAATGAAAAACGAAATAATTTGTTTTATCTATCCGAGCTCAAATTTTTGAAAGAATGGTAATGTTTTTCGTGCTTTTTTCTCTTTTATAACCAAAAAATGTGAAAATTCCTAGTTGGGGACATTTTGGCCTTGTTGCCAACCTATGCACGCAGACTAGAAATTTTCTGTTTGATAAATTCCTAGGTTACATGTGTCCACCTAATGGCTGCATGGTTAGCGCTCTGGTTTCCATGCCAAATTGCAGGATTCGAATCCCGGTTTGGCATGGATGTTTCATTGTGGTTTGGAATCCACTTAAAGCTGTAGGTCCTGTCCTGTTCAATAGACCTGAAAATATCTACTCTCCACAGGGTGATTAAATGGTGAGCTGAGGCAATAAAACTTATCAACCAGGCGTCTTTTTTTTTTTTAAATTTTTGCTAAATGTATGTAAATTTCCGTAAAGTTTACAAATCAATGAAATCTCCTTTTCCTAAAGGACGATTCTCTCCTTGTTAAAATCCTAATATACACGCTTAGCACGATTTTGTAAAATTTCGCCAATGCTGAAATGACACTTGTTGCCTTTTGGCAAAACATAGAAAATCGTAACCTGAAAATGTCAAATATACATAAACATACCATGAAAAGCATACAAATCTTAAATGAATAACCATAACATGGAAAGACAAGCAATATGAAGTTCAATGATTGAAAAATTATACAAATCATTTATCTGAATAACATATTTACAACATATAACATTAATCCTTTTAACGTGTGACCCCTAGAATGACAAGACCAGCTCCATCCATCCTAAATGTCTTTTCGTGCTCCAAGCTGCATGTTCGATCCACACGTGAGTTACAGGAATCTTTCTGGCAGCAAGTCTGATATCCGCCACTCTTTTAAACTGGCCTGTTTAGAGTGACAAGTTCTGAACCACTCAGAATCTGGTGTTGCTATATCGATATACACACTTCGATAGAGTACAGGGTTCCCAGGGTCCTTGAAAATCCTTCAATTTTTTTTATGAAATTTTGTCCTTTGAAATCCTTGAAAAAAGGATAAGGTCCTTGAAAGTCCTTCAATTTTTAAGGGACCACCGATAATCTCCGCTTTGTATTTTTATTTCTAAAAACGTCATTGAAAGTCTTGATTTTTATTTTCAATAAGAGTGGAAACCCTGGAGTAATATTTGTGCTTTATTGTTAGTTTTAGTATATTGGGTGCAGTAATGTTAGATTTTTTTTTTTTAAATAAAGACTTCATTTCTTGATAAATACTTGTAGTGTTGTTGAATTTATTTTTAGGAAGGTTTTTTCTGAAAGTAAATATTAAGTTTTTCTGACAAAATTGAACGAGTATATTAATCGTAATGATGTAAAAGATTTTAGTTGTTATGTATGTAAGTTAACTAGAAAAAGTCATCCTTGTACTGATATTAATCAAAGTTCTGAAATTTTAGATTTAGTTCGTGTATATCTGTGTGGTCCTGTATTTTTAAAAAATGCTCCTACCTAAATATCATATAATCTGTTTGGTGCTGAAATATCCCATTCTACCTGCCAGTATTAATAGATAGTATATTAGAAAATTTATTCCTCGAGTTATACCTTATATGTTTTGTAATTTTTAGGAGATCTAGGTCTCGATCCCGTTCAAGGAGACACCACAGTCGATCAAGGAGCCGATCTGATAGCCGCCATCGTAGGGATGAAAGGTAGGATCTATTCAAGTTATTATTTTAAAAAAGTGGTAAATTTCTTGTCTACTGGATATTATACCTCAAGAGAGTTAACAGAAGCGTGATGCACAATTAAGGGATTTTAAATTAAACTAAGATGCTTTAGATGTCAAGTTTTATTGTGCGAGGGGGTGGGGGGGAGTTGACCACTACCATTCAAACTGCGTTTCAATTGATATGACCAAACAGACCAGTGGAGAGGACTGGTCATACCAATTGAAAACACGGGTTGAATGGCAGTGGGCACCTTTTTTTTTTTCCACCAATAAAACTTGACATCCAAGAAATCTTTTTACAAACTATAGTAATTTTACATTGTGTTGATGGTAAATAAACATAAAAACAAATTTTTGAATAATTCAATTTATTTAAACTTTTTCAATTTTTTTCGAAATGCTCAGCAGGAAAACGTTTTTAATTTTTTTTTTTTTTTTTTTTTTTTAAACTAAACTTAGCACACCTTATTCCATACTAATTTTTGTTTATCAGATGTATATAAATACACTCTAAAAATTTCTCAATTCTAACTAAATTTAGAAAAAAGCCTTAGGGATTTAAACAAAACTAATACAATATAACTTTTTATCTATTAAAGGTACAAGTTTAAATTTTTTCACAGCTATTCAGAACGATATTCTCCACATTATGGGATAAAAAATTTCATTTTTCGGGTACCATGTCCTCTTAATATAGCACAATTGTAAATTCTTCTGGAATTGTTTGAACATTTTGTGTTTTTAGATGATTTTCCTTAAGAGCTGTTCGATTTCGACATTTTATGCAAGTACAAGTGTTAACTCCACTATGTCAATATCGATTATCATGAATTTTTGTCTTGGTTAATTTTGCGTATGTAATAGCCAAAATTAAATGTAATTTATGTTATTAATATAGATTCTTTCACTAAATGTATTGAATTTCAAAATAAAATTCTTTAGTTCATAAAGAATGAGTTTGTAGAAAAAGAACCACCAATGTGAACACACTATGTGCAAACCAATTTAGTAATTGAAAACTGACATTTGTTAAAGTTAATTTTAGACGAAATAAAATCTATTATTTTCAGTTTTTGATTGCATATTTTAAATAACTAATATGTGAACACAATTATACCAGTCTTGCTTATAATTTCCTCAAATATTTCAGATCCAGATCAGGAAGTGTAAGCAAAAAGAAGAGAGTGAGCAAATCTAAGAGTCGCTCAAGAAGTATGAGTCGTGACAAAGACCTCAGAAAGTCCCAGAGTAGAAGCAGGAGTGGAACTCCTCAGCAACCTGTAGGAGACTTCGTCAGTGGCAGTCGAAGCCGCTCACGGAGTGCAGATAACGAAGGGTGAAAAACTCGCCTCTCTGCCAAGTTAACCATCACAGTTACGGAAAAACAGATGAAGATAACAGTGCTTTTTTTTTAAAGGTTATAATTTTTCTTGTATATGTGCACTTTTGTATTTCTTATGTTATCACTATTGACGTTTGACTATCGTTGGCTAATTTTTGATGTACTGCAAAGTAATTTGTTGTCAACCATTTTGTAGTTTTATGGATCATCATTAAATTGTAAATTGAATCTCTGTTTTTCAGTTTCATCTAGGTATGCTTAAAATCATAAGATTGGTATGTATAATATTGAATAAAAAAAAGTTCTGTTCAATTACAATTCTCATATAATTGAAATGGTTAAGGATGCTTAAATGTGTGTGCTTCTATGTCATAAGCACTTGGCTTGTAAGGCTATTCAGATATTAGATGTTATGTGAAAAGGGTTCTCACAAATTAGTAACATCTTTGTTTTTGGATTTTCAATTTGTTAATTGTTTTGCATTCAATGCATGTTTTTCTAGTAAATATTGAATTCCTGAACAAGTTTTTTCAACCCTTGATGGCAGGCTGGAGAGTGTTGCACCTTTCTAGGTTTCTGCATTACCTTTTACGCAACACGAAAACCTTTTTATGCAGAGAAGTTTTTGTTTATTGGTCATATTCCTGTCAGTGTATACTAATTTTGATCTCTAAATAATAATTGTATATTTCTAAGGAAATAATTGACTTTAATGTCAGAAAATTTTCATTGTGGGTGAAAACAAGATTTTTGTTTTATTATTATAAAAAATGGGAAATATATAAGTAGTGGAATATTGTTTTGTACTTGTGCCTTTTTGATTAAGAACCTGTTCTGACAACTCTTTTTGTATTGTCTGTAATCACAGGCGCAGTAGTATGCTGTAAATGGTGAGTGAGCAGTGGCAGTCACATGGTGCAGTTCCTGTGGTGAGCTGTCCTGATATCCTGGGCCAGGCGGTTCCGGTTGGCTGATTAATTTCCAGCATAAGCAGTTGTTCCTGAGAATTTGCTGCTGGTGTTAGTTGACCCCTTTGAAAGCCAAATTGGTGTAAAAACTTACAATGGAAAAAGTACTGCTTCTTAGGTCTTGAGCCACATGGCGGTAGTTGGACATGCTGGTACCCATTATTAATTCATTGTGGTAGCCCTACTTGGTATATTAGAATATGTATTAAACTCCCCGATTAGCTCCAAACTTTTCGGTTGTGTTTACATGAGAGTTCCGATTACGAAGGAAGGGTGGACCAAACTAGGGCATGGGTAACTAATCGTTCATAAATTGGTACCATGGGAAAGACATGTTAGACCTTATTCTGTCATCATACAGAGAGGGGGGGGGGGGGGGGACAGGCTTTGGGTGAATTAATATATCTAATGTACTGATTTGGCTTTCACTTAAGCAATTATTGTTTTTTGTGTAAGAGACCAAGTTTTATAAGCAAATTAAATAAATGGGCATCTGCAATGGAGTCATTAATTAAAAATTCAGCTTTTGAAGCATTAGCTTCCTGTTCCCTTGGGTTATTGTCTTTAATAAATTCATTAGTAGTGATTAGTGGGATAACCAGTTTTTAAAAAATTCACAAAAATCCATTTTTAAATTGCATGTTGATAACTATTCCTCTCCCAAGTAGAGACAGCATTTTAAGGTTTCTTTTTGTGTGAAATTGTGTGTTTTTCTTCATAATTTATCCATTTATTTACAGGCACTGAAGAAGCAATGTGGCTTTTAGTAAATTGCTTTGACATGTTGATATATCAATAAAATCTCATGTTAATAAGTGTTCTCTCTTTGTTAGTTTATTCAATTTAGAATTATTTCTTTTAAAAAAAGACATTCACATGGAATTATAATTCAAAGTCTCTACTTGTAATAATATTTTTGCAAGATTCTTTATTCGGCTTATATTCTGAAACACAGTTTGTACACTTAAAGGAGAAAAAAAATTCAACGACTTTTTAAGCACTTTTCAAGGATGCGTTATCAACACAAATACATTTAAAAATCCAAATTTTTTTTATCGGCCAAAGGTATGTTCAAATCAAGTAAATACAAAAAAGAACTGTTTTTTAGGTTTCAATGAAAGAAAATTTTAAGGTTACAATAGAAAAATAACCTTCCAATATATCAGAAGCAGTACTACGTCCCATAAAAACCGAAGTAAAGTAGTTAGCTCTCACTTGGTAATTACACCAATATAGTAGGTGAACATCCATTTGTCTTGTTTCATCATATTGAGACTCGAATAATAATAAAAAAGTCTTCCCGGTAGCAGAAAATGGGAGACGGACGTCGCAGATTTTTCAACAGCCTGCCGATCATTTTACAAATCTAACTTAAAATAAAAAAAAATGGTCCGATTTGTAAGTTGGGTGATTTGAACCAACGCGCGTGCGCGATACTTCATTTCATGAAAGAGGAATAGAAATCGTGATGCTCTCCGTGCGCGATTTCACGGAGATTGTATAGAAACGTAATGAGTTCTATTTGCTTTCGCGCGTTGGTGTGTAGTAGTTGGCTTCGCTAAAAGTTACGCTGATGTAAGGACCATTATTACCGGGAATCGCGCTGCTAAGAAGGGGGATATCGCCGATATTTACGCCGTTGCGATGTTCCTTTTCATCGAGTGTTACGCCGATATAATAGTTGTCAGCATCGCTGAGATTTACGTGGTTGTGATAGTCAATTTCGTAGAATGTTACGTCGATAGTGTAATCGTCTTTAATGCATAAATTTCCAGATTTCTACCGATATATTGGCCGCTAACGCCGATATTTACATTGGTATAAAGGTCATTTTTGCTGATTGTTTTTTGATGTAATTGCCAATATTTGCATTTTAGTGGTGGTAATTTTCACCTAAGTTTAAGCCGTTTTAATAGCAACTATCGGCAAGAATTGCGATGCCGTTTTGGTGTCATTCGTCTAGGCTTATGCTGATGTGACAGCCGTTATGTCCGTGATTAGTGTGATGATCGCTTTTGCCGTTTGGTTTGAATTTATATAGAATGATTAGAATTTTAATTTAAGATACAATAATTTTAAATATTTATGTTTTAATATTTAATTTATTTTGCCAGATTTCTATGTTCATGTAAAACGGAAATTTTTTATAAAATTGACGAATATGGAAATTGTGTATTTTATGCAAACTTAAAAAAATTAATCTGCAGATTATTTTCTAATACCCAAATTAGTGTCGCAGACTGGCAGGAAAGTTTCTGCTACTGGGAAAGTCTTATTGATTAAACTCTCTTCCAATCTACTCTGAAGGCTTGATTACAAATTCTGTATAATATGCAGTTTTTTTCTCCACGCGAAAATTTAGAATTTGGATGCAATCACGCTATCGGCTAACATGTTATTAAGTGTCATGTAATTACATAATTTATAAATGTTTTCTTTTAATTCATATGAGCCGTTATTTTCAATCTGCATAGTATTTCAGTAACTAAAACTTTGTTTTTAATTACATGCGCCTCCATCGCGCTGACAACGTTGATTGTAGCGAAATATATCGGCTTTTAGTGTATTTTTTATCATTAGAAATAGTTCGAACAAACCTCTTCGAACATCTTTGAAAAGTAAATCCATTTTTTACTCTTTGCATAGTTTTTTAAAGCTTTTCTCCCATCATGACATTTTTGTCGCAAAGTGCGAATCTAACACATAAGCTTCAATATTATATTCTGGCTTTTCTAATCAGCTTAAATTGAAAATGTATTTCCCTGCCTTTTTTAAACAGAGTGCAAAAAATTACCTCACAAGATACAAAAACCAGAGATCATGTTACTTGATCGGATATTTAAGATATGTTGCGCATGCCCAGTGCTGTACTCATCAAAAGGGTGATTGACAAAACTTCTGTTGATTTTGCTGACCCAAATTTTTAAGATGCTATATTTTTAGAAAATGAAATTCAAGCACTTAAAACATATTTTTACAAAATTCAAGCACTTGAAAATGAGTTTTTTAAGCACTTTTCAAGGTTTTTTAAAAACGTACGAACCATGTGAAATATTGTTAGTTTTATCTTTGTTAAACTTTCTTTAAAAACTGCTTGTCTGTTAATAAAACAAGCTGTTCAAAAATTAGTAACCAAATGATTAAATCTTATTGTTTTATGCCTTCTTTCTAAAGTTTAAAATTTGTGCCGCTTTAGAAAACAAAAAACTGTTGATTTTAGAAATCAATTTTTCTTTTTTTAATATAGTATATTATATTGGTTATTTAGACCTAATTAACTTGAATTCTTAAACTTGATTGCCTCATCTTGCTGGGGCAACCCCAAAATATGTCAAATTTAACTTATCGTAACAGCTACGAATTTTTTTATTTTTTTTTGCGGATTAAATTTACCCAATCTTAGACATACTTGTAATGATTAAGTGCTTCCTATTGCAACTATTTTCCTATCAAAATATAAACTGCTGTACGGTTGTATGCATACCTAAGAAGTCTAGAACAGGAAACTATTTTTAAAAAATTCTGCCTTGTTAATGATCTTCACTAAGTTCTTTTCAAAATGCGTGTATCAAGAGAGGATCTTTCACAATGATCTATTTATAAAAAATTCTTTACATTCACTCCACATGTTTACACTCTTGGAAATAATTTTGGTTTTTCAACATACTTTTAACCTGCAACGGTTTTTACACAGGGTTTTCACAGTCATTAAAAGTGCTTAATATTATTTAACTGGTTTTCCAGGCTTGAAAATACTTATCGATCCTTTATTTTTTTCACTTATCTTTCACTTGCCCAAAAATATCTAACAAAATTTTTTGGTATATTTGTAAAAATATGCATCAACTTGTACAACGATTGGTTCGTACTTGTTGAGTGGTGGCTATTCTGAGACAAACATATGCAGGGTTCCCACGGTCATTAAAAGTGCTTAATATTTTTTAACTTGTTTTCAAGGCCTTGAAAATGCTTTGAGATGCTTGAAAATGCTTAGAAGTCCTTAAAATTCCTTAATTTTTGCAGATATTGTCCAACTGCAAAATTTGTAAAAATTCCAAATCGGACTTGCTATTTCTACGTGACCGCCACTTATCTGCACCATATCGGAATTTAAGACGTATTTGTATTACGCACCTACCAACTTGTAACTCTTTTGGTAGAATATATTTTATTAAAAATTTATATATAGACATAATGCCTATGTATAAATTTTTTATGAAAACAAATTTTCAAAGGTCCTTAAAAGTCATTGATTTTCATTCTGTGATTTGAGTGGGAACCCTGATATGATATTAGTGTTATGCGAGCCAAAAAATCAAAGTCTGCATATAAGGCAAATTGTGCATGAAAGATTTTGAAATTAACGCTTTGGGCAAAGCAATTGTAAAGTTGCATTAAAGACCTGATGCATGAAAACAAATATTTAAAAGTTTATGATTTCAGTGTGAACCCTGTTATACATCTCCAGAATATAGTTTTTTTCTATCAATACTTAATAAATATTTGAGAAGATGTATGAAATATACATATAACTAGCACTTCCTAAAAATGTGTCCAATAAAATTTTAAGTATGACAAAACTATTACACATACTTAGAAAGTGGAAATCAATATTAACCCTTTGCACTCCAGTGGCACCTCTCAGGCCCCACACGATTGGATGCCAAACCACGAGAGGACCATTGGGTGTGAATCCGAAATTCGATGCAAGGCCAATGACTGTATTTAGTTTCTATGAAGCAAATCCATAAACACCAGCCGAACCTAAAATGTCTCGGAGTTGCTGATTCCTCCGAGCGAAAAAGGCCTGGAGTGCAAAGGGTTAATTCATTAACCACCTGATACTGCAACAGGGTAATAATACAATTTACTTAAATTAATACAATTTTACTAAATTTCCTTGGTGCTTTAGTTTTTTTTATAGTTCACATTTGGAATATGGTGAAGAAAAAAATTTGGTGAACACATTAGAAGACTTTTAATGTCGCAACAATTTCTTTTTGTACAAAAGATATATTTTTAAATAAAAATATGCATAAATTTAACAAATTCGATACATTTTGCATCTTTCATTGAAGCTAACATTTCTTTCGCAGTACTTTAAACGAGGCATTTTTGTTATCACTGGTAGCGTTTTTACTTGAAGCGATTAAGGAAAGAAAGTTATTGCACAAATATCATGCTTATTATCAGCATAAAAACAATAAAATTCTAATAAGTTATTTTATAACACAATGGAAAGAAATCCTTTCAGGCAAGAAAATTGTTCATAAATCTAGTACAACAAAATTCATTATAAATATCTGGTTTCTCACACCTGATCATGGAAATTGTTTTAAAAAAATAGTGAAGGGAGGTGTGACGTAATATAAAATCAATATTTGAGTAGGAGCTTGGTATAAATGATTCAGTGGCATATCCAGGAATTAAAAGTAATATAATTAAGGTAAGTAAGTATAATTTCTTTTGAAATGTCAATATTCAAACATTTGCCACTTTTGGTCTTTTACTATTCACAAGATACAATAGAATTTACAAACACTAACAAAACAACTTTTTTTTAACTATTTAAATTATTGGTATTAAACATTGTAATACCAAAACAATTTTAATGTGCATAACGCCTTTGCGGCACCTCTTGGAACGTCAGTGAAGTGACCTCCTAAAATTGAAAGAAGCAGAGTGGCCCAAGAACCTGGAAATCGGGGAGCTTTCTGATTCTGGAAAAAATCGGGGAGCTTTTTAAAATTTCATGAAAATCAGGGAAATTTTGTATCGTTTAAGGCACGTTAATCCATATTTTGGCACTATTTACCCGGAAATTTGTGGTGGTAAGCCATTACAAGTTTAATGTTACAGAATAATTTTAACTTTTCATTTCCAGCAAAACTATTTTTTAAAAATTTGCATATTATCTCTAGCATACATGTTCTATTTGATCAGGGTGTTTAGACATCTGAAAAATTAGGGAAATTTGGAAAAAAAAGTTTGCCCTAAAATCAGGGAATTTTTTTAAAAATCTGTCGGGGAACTTTTTTTCCTGAATCTTGTGGCCACCCTGAATAGAAATAATTTTGAATAAATGGCTTAAAAAAAGTTTTTTTTACTAAAAAAAAGATATTGCAGCTGTCTGCCATATAATAATTGTTTTGTGTAACCACCACTGCGAAGTTGACATACAATAAAAAACCAAAAACGAATTTGATTAACGACTCAAACTAGTGCAAAATATAACGAGGGCCAAAAACGGATCTTGTTTATTTGAGAAGTTAAACTTCAACTGGCCAATTTTATAGTAAATTGCACTTATTTAGAAAAATACACCCAACTCCCACATCAATGGACAGTTTCATTCAGCAAATGCTTGGCCTTGGTCATGATTGAAAGTAAGGCCTCAGTGCTAGCATATATAAGGCCACTGGTTATAATGATCAGACAATAGGGCAAGAACAGAGCGTTACTAACCTCAAATTTTAAAAAAGGCCAATTTACCCACTTTTCAAAACAGATTGAACCTCGCAGCTGCAATTTTATTCGCAAAATGCTGGGTTTCGTCCTGTTCTTGAATACAGCAATCGGAGACTAGAAATAGTTAAATTTTGATCTTCAATTGTAGCCCGAGAGGCGACTGCAATTTTTGGACCCCATCGAACATTATTCAGAATTTTTTATAGAATTTGGAGAAAAGTGAGTAGATTACGAATCCACTAGTCTGCCGTGGCGAAAATGGCCGAAACTGATCAAAAATCGACTTGGAATGAGTTGAACGAAAATTCGATTGCCAACTATGTCATAACTTGCCAAAAAGAGAACAAACTTTTTCGTCTGGCAACCCACTGCATTTTGATTTTCAATGAGAAAAAGCGCAAACAGTTTCTGATCACTGGCTCCGGAAAACTTGTATTTTTTAAAAGAAAGCCAAATTGCCAACATCAGCTACGTCATCAGTGACGTAATGTTTATTACCAATTTGGCTCATTTGTGAAAGATGCAAGTAAGACATAGCAACACATCCAAATCGCCTGCAACCTTCGTAATTGAAAATTAAAGAGTAGCATTACCAAATAAAAAAAAAAGCTCATTATTTGGCAAGTTATGGCACATTTGGCAATTGGATTTAGTTAAACTTATTAAAAGTTGATTTTGGATCAGTTTCAGCCATTTTTGCCACAGCAGACTAATGGATTCGTAATCTACTAACTTTTCTCCAATTTCTATAAAAAATTCAGAATGATGTTCGATGGGATCCAAAAATTGCAGCCGCCTCTCATTCTATTGAAAAACTCTTTAGTCAATTTTTAGCTTTAAAAAAAAAAGCAAGTGCATCCATGTTGTAGAGCAGACCAACCCCATAATGCTCAACAACACATGGAGGGATTGCTAGGTTTAATGCTACGTTAAGATCTTTAAATTTTTTTAAATAAAAGGGCACATTGATGACAGATTTAAGGATCTAGTACAGGGTCTCCAGCAAAGAGCTCCTCGATTTAAAAATTAAATAACTCTAAAACAACGATCAATAGAATAATGAAAAATATATATATAGTTATTTTGAAAGCTGTAAAAATCTGATACTAAATTTTCAAAATTAGTTACAAATGTTGCCAACAGGTGGTGCTGTACCCTTAGATCTTATGAATAATTGCTTTGAAGCTCGGAGCAATCAGTCTACTCAGGGTTCCCACTCAAATCACAGAATTAAAATCAATGACTTTTAAGGACCTAATTAATGTTTTTAAGGACCTTTAAAAATTTGTTTTCATGCATCATTTCTATATATAAATTTTTTATAAAGTATATTCTACCAAAACATTACAAGTTGGTGCATGCGTAATACAAATATGTCAGAAAATACGATACAGCGAGCATAAGTGGCGGACATGAGGGGATAGCAAATCCGAGTTGCATTTTTGTAAATTTTACAATTCGTCAACATACACAAAAATTAAGGACTTGTAAGGACCTCTAAGCATTTTCAAGGACTTTTAAGCACCTCTAAGCATTTTCAAGGACTTTTAAGCACCTCTAAGCATTTTCAAGGCCTTGAAAACAGGTTCAAAAATATTAAGCACTTTTAATGACTTTCAATGACCGTGGGAACCCTGCTACTGTTCGGAAAATTCAACTGTTTAAACGTGAAAGGAAGTTGGCGTGATTGCAGAGGGCAAATTTATAACATATTTCTAGAATTTTACAACTACAGTGCCATCGGATGGCAACATTTGCAACTAATTTTGAAACTTTTGTTTCAGATTTTTACAGCTTTCAAAATAACTGCACTTTTTGTTTCATTCTTTTATTGATCTTCGAGTTAATTTTAAAATCAAGGAGTCCTTTGCTGGACATCTTGTAGCAGTGGATGGACAATTCCCACATTCTTTTAAATTTTTTTTTTAAATTCTAAATA
Source organism: Linyphia triangularis (assembly GCA_963978545.1). Classification (NCBI taxonomy): domain Eukaryota; kingdom Metazoa; phylum Arthropoda; class Arachnida; order Araneae; family Linyphiidae; genus Linyphia; species Linyphia triangularis. The sequence continues at coordinate 11,929,152 of OZ021723.1, read as the reverse complement.
ATTCGAAAAGGTCATAAACACAAAAAATTCTGCTCAATGCGCCTTTTCTTTTTTTTAATTTGCAATCAAAGTTCCCCTGTTAGAAAGTAAGAAAACAATTCATTCGGCTCGAATTGAAAGCGACATCAAGAGATCCCAAACATTTTGGCATGAAATGCAGCAGCTGAAACCAGTTTTGCAAGTTCCTCGCAAATCGCATCAACCTGTACGGGATATGGCAATGGTCTACCAAATCAACACCAACTATTTGGCAGAAACCTCAAGATAACCATAGAAACGGAAGGATCTCTTGACGTCACAGATTTTGTTGAGTATTTTGATCGGACTAGTTTTGGGCCATTTTCTTCTCTTAATATTTAAATAACTCATTTTTTTAAAGAATTTTCCTTTAAATATTTGGAATCGGGAAGAAATTCTTTATAAATATAAACTAATTTCACTCGTTTTTAAAAAATGTGGAATTTGTCCATTATTAAAGTAGTCCAGCATTAAGAAAATCAAACTGTGACCTTTTAGATAGTGTTCTATTGCCTCCATATTGCAGAACACACCAAACCCCCTAGCCAACTTCACTCGGCAAATGTTGGGCTTCGTGACGCCGCAAGCTCTTCGCATGCTTAAAAGTAAGGCCACAATGTTGACACGCATAAGGCCGTTGGTTGCAATGCACTGACTGATGCCGCGAGCAGTCAGACCGGTCAGAAAACCGTACCCAGCAAACACCACAGGCATACGGTTTCTCTCCAGTGTGAGTTCTTGTGTGTTGTTCCATGTTCCACTTTGTGGTGAACGCTTTTCCGCAGACAACACATGAATAAGGGCGTTCCCCGCTGTGGATAAGGAAGTGGCGTTTCAAGTGGGTGATGGTGTTTGTGGAATAGGGACAAAGTGTGCAGGTGTGCCTTAACTTGGCGCCATCTTTTTTGTGTATTTTCTCGTGCTTTTGAAGCATTGAAGTGGACGTGAATGTCCTGCGGCACTGTGCACAGGAAAACAAAGCGATGATGCCTGTTAAAAACAATAGATAAATGTAAGTGACACTAAAATAGTATGACATAGTGCAACTTAATGTACATTCAGAGTGGCCATGAAACCTGGAAATTTAGGGAAAAATCAGAGAAATGTCAAGGATTTTTTTAAAATACCATAAATTCAGAGAAATTTTCTATCACGGTTTCGAATGTACGTTTCCCCATTCATCCGAATTTTGGTGCCATTTGTGAAGGTAATTGTTAGAAGTTTAATATTGCAGCATAATTTAAACTTTACAGCAATAATCTAAGCTATTTTTTTAAAAATTGAAAGATTATCTTGCATACAGGTTCTAATTGATCAGGAGCACATCTGGGAAAGTTGGGGGAACAAAAAAGATTGCCGTAAAATCAGTGAATTTTTTAGAAATTTCTTAAGGGGGGGGGGGTACTTTTTTTCCTGAATTTCGTGGCCACTATATGGATATTAGAATTTATCTTTTTATATATTATTGATAATGGTATGAAAATGAATGCTTAGAAAAACTTATGTGATAAGAATTACTTTGGCTTCCAAAAAAATCAAATAATATTTTTAACATTAACAAATAAAAATACGCAATAACTAATATAAAATAGAGCTTAGCTAAAATGTAACTAAAGATATTTTAAACTTTCTGCTATTGAACATTGATATGTATAGTAAGTTAAATCAAATCATAATTTCTAGTAGGAAAATAGACATGATAAAAAAGTTCTTTTGCATAATAACCTCTAGATTTAAAAATCATTTCGTTTAATTCTTTAAACTATATACAAAACCAAACTATCAATATTTCTACAATTTAAGGTACAAAAATGGACAACTTGGAATCAGACAAATTTTGTTCAGTTGTAAAAAGAAACTGTTAAAGCTAGAAAGTTTAATTTACTGCTACTAAGATGCAGATTTCTTCACAACTCTGTCAACATTGCACCTGTAATAAGTTCATAAAAAATATTAATTTCCTTAAATAATACATAATAAATGTATCACAATCAGTAAAATTTTTTAGTAAACAATAACAAGTAAACATTTTTGCATAATTCTTTTCAAACTATTCCTATTCACAACAAAATTACTAGAGTAGCTTTAACAGAATTTGCACAAATGCAGTTTCTGTTACTAATTTCAATATGTGAGAATGAAAAACAATATCAAATTGTGATACTTTAATTCTCATCTTAAAACAGTTTTATTGCAAATATTAACAGAGCTTTGATGTATTTTTTTGTTCAAAGAAGTTTACTCTTTTAAAACTAGGTCGTAAGTTTCAATCCAATTTTTTTCATGTAGTAAACATAAATTAACATCATTCCATTGAGAAAAATCTGTAATAACGTTACAAAATAACATTTAAGGATTTCATTGTAATAAAACACATAAAAAATAACATGCATGCAGAAACAAAACTATCTGTAATAAGTATCATTTATAAAAAAAAAAATTTAAAAAATCATGTTTTATAACAAGAATCTAAAGTAATCGGGGTCCCAGTAATCGAAACTGAAATTTTAAAAATGAACATTCAATGAAAACAATTTTACAAAGTCGAAACTCATCAACAACTTCAAAGTCAAAACACTTCAATTTTGAAACTGTAAGAGAATGAAGATATTCACTATAATACGTTTTTTCAATTTAATGACAACTTCACAAAAAATTTATAAATAGTTGTATTTTTGTAGTGCTTTTTTTTAATAATAATAGAATCTGATAACACCTGACCTAAATATCGAAGGCAAATATCGGGACGAATGCATGGAGCGGGTTTTGGCGACAAATTTTTGTCGCCAAGCAAACCCTTAAATCGCGCCAACCGAGATGGCGGAAATAAACAAACTGGTTTCGACTAAGAGGGGGAAATGACGTACCTAAAAAAGACTCGTAACAGAGAACTCGAACTGGTTTCGACTAAGAGGAGGGAAATGACGTACCTAAAAAAAGACTCGTAACAGAGAACTCCATTCCTTCGATGCATGCTGCCATCTAGTATAGAGATGTTTTACTAAAAGCTTAAAAGAAACATCTATTTCTTACCTTAATTCTTCTGTTCAAAAACTGGGCAATTATTTTGGGAGAACATTACATAGAACATTAAAACTTTGAATGGGGCGGATTAATACATTTAAAATATAATAAATGAATAAGAAAAGAAAGTCCCAAGTTTGTTTTGTGCTAGTAATGTCAAGTACGGGAAATTTAAAAAGTATTCTAATTTGATTTTAAATTAATAAATTATTATTAAAATAGAACTTATAACCAAATAACATTTGATAAAATATTTTTTTCAATCAGGAACTAAAAATGCACTTAATTCAGCAGCATAGCCTAAAAATATACTTTAAGTTTCTTTTTATCATGACTTTTTAAAAATCTAAATCTTACAATGGTTTGTGTTATGCCCTCCATACAAAATTAAATACTAAAGTTGATATATATAAATATTACTTACAAAATTATCAATGGATATTATCATATCCCTTTCATAGCTCTTTCGACAAGCAACTGAAGGGCGCGGAATTTTTTGGCGCGCTCCTGAGACCGTAAAATGCCAGATTCGTGCATTTTACAAACTTTATAAATAAATATTTTCAAGCATTTTTTTTACTTTTGGGAATATTATACAATATCCCTTTCAAAAAATTTTGTTTGTCAAAAACAATTTTTTAAAGGATTTGGTATCAGATTTCTGAATTTAAATTTGTGACTTTGGCTATTACGTATTATTATTACGTCATCCGGGATTTTCGCCAATATGGTGTGGAAGGAAGGGGGGGTGGGAGCGACAGATATTTTTTGCGTGGCTGTTGGGGCAAGGGGGGGATTTGAATTAAGTTTTTTTTTTCTTATTTTAAAATTAAAAATAATATTTAGTTTCAATCATTCGAAAAAATCCTTTGACCAAGAATTATAATTGTTTAAAATTGATCGGCAATAAGTTGCAATTTATTTTAGCTGATTTAATTTAAATATTATTAAGTACATTAAATATATATTTTTAAAAATATTAGAGACAGTTAGTGATGGTCAATTTACTTAAATTAATATTGTAGAGAGGGAACATGACGTAGTTTTAGGGAGGTTGGGGGAAGAGGGATCATGCAAGACGTAGGGGAAGTGTTGTCAAAAAAGTCAAAATTTTTCTGGACGTATTTCAAGTACGTCCTCTCAAATTTCGCGGGGAACTGAAACAATCAAGGAAATGGTCACGAACAAATACTACAAACGTGACTTTTAAATAACAGTTTGAATTTTAGAAAATGTGTTTGCTTATTAAAATGCTTCATAAGGATATCTTTAAGTTTCATGAATTTTTATACAATATTTAATTATAAATAATTTATAAATTAATTAAATAATTTTATATATTTAAAATATGTAAAATATTTCATAAAATTTTATATATATTTCATAATGTTTATTTTTTTTTTTTTATATTTTTATTTTCAATGATTTTAAATTATTTTTTCATTAATTTTAAGAAAGTTGAGTATTTTAAACAGTGAGGAGAGGGTGCATTTGAATGATGATTTTATGTTCTTGTTTATCAACTTAATTTATAATTCAATCCAAGATTCCATTAATATAAACAAGGGTCGTAATCGTCCTAAAATTCCTAATATTCCTAAAAAATTTTGTTGACCCAAAAGTTGTACTTAAATTTTTCAAAAATGCAAAAAAAAAAAATTTGAAAACTTCCAAAATTTCTCAATTTTTCTCCGAAACCCGCCAAAAAAACACCAAATAGTTCTCCAGAGGAGAAAATCTTGTATGCAATTTTAACTGTCAATTATTCAGTTTTCTGAAAATTGACAGTTTTTTGCCGGTATTGAAACATACTTTGAAAAGAATGTTTATGTTAGGAACCTATGTCAGCTTTTAAAGGAATCCCTAATTTTTTTTAGTGAACATTAACATTTTTGGAATTACTCCTAAACATTTTAAATTTATCTTTAAAATATTCCTGAAATTTTAGAAATTATCTCTAAAATTCCTGCTTAATTTTTAAGAATGAGGGAATATTTACGAATAATCTTGAGGAATTGAATGAACCATATAAATAATTGAACAATACACATTTATTTGAATTTCAACTTACAATAAATAAAAATTTACAATTTTGAAAAGAAGTATGTTTAATAAGAAATCAAAGTAAAGTCTCTAACATATTTTAATATAGTTTTCAGATAGTTTTATAATAACTTTCTTTCCTATAATAATTTTCCTTCCCCATTAAGAATAGTTTTCTTCTAAACTAAATATATTAAAAAGCAGGCTAAATAAATTTTTTACTTATATATGATTAAGAATTCCCATAACAATTCCATGGGAATTCATAGCTTGCCTTCAAATACCGATGTAGGATTCGAACTTGTATATTCAGTTAAATGTTTTCTTGACAAAATGGTCGCTAAACTTGCTAATTTTGCTTCATTTTGTAATTAAAAATACAACTCCAAATTGGCAGGATTTTGCTATTAAATACTGTCTCAATTTTAAAAGGGCGAGATATCAGACATTAAATTTGGCCAAATTATGCACGCTTGGTTTCTGAACATGAGGAAGAAGCGACTTTTTAGTGACAGTGACTTTAGAAACCTAACTTGCTATACCTTTGAAAAATAGCACAAAATTTAATAAGATTAAAAATAAAAAAAAAATGTAGTTACTGACGAGTCCTCATTCGCACTCTTCCCTCAGTAAAAAAGATTATCTCCATCAATTTACAAGTGGGCCCAATCTTCAATAAAAGAACAAGAGCAGTTTTAAAACTAGAATTTGTGTGTCTTAGAGCTATTATATCAAGTTATTAGAAAAAATACATGCAAAATTCTAATGTTTGATAAAAAAAAATATATAAAAAAAAATCTATTTCATTAACAATCAAGAGAAGAAAAAAAACCTAAATTCCGCACGAAATCCCATTTGGCAGAATATTCCCTTTGATGGTAAAACAACCATATGTGCAACGATTACACATTAAATTATTTGGGTATATAATTTTGAACTTCTTAATAAATAAAAAAAAACATGGGGAATTGCCAAGCTGGTTTTTCACAACTTTTTTCATTTTTTGTAAATGGGTAAAAATACTTTTTTAACCGCTGCCCCCTCCCCCCACCTCCGAAATGAAGGTCTGGGTACGGCCTTGCAGAATATTCAAAATTTCTCATGCATTGAACTAATATTTTTTATAGTTTGAAACTCTTCATCTTAGATAAAACGCACATAGCATTTTTTTTTTTTTTTTTCCATTTAAAATATCACAAAACGTTGAATTTCCATGTTATAATAAGTTCGAAAAATTTTAAAATTATTAATTTCGATACTCTTTAAATTGTTGAAACGTTTTGATAGTTACTCTTTAGAGATTCTTAATCCAATATAAAAAAAACGTGTTTGCTAGCTAGTAAAAAAAATCCAATAATGCATTAAATTTTATGTTTAACATTAAAACCATAGGTTTGAATATAAAAATATAAGACCTCGATCGGTAACATGGCGAAAAAGATTAAAGTGTTAAAGTAAAATAAAATAAATAAGGTTTAAAAAACCAACGTAATCCAATCAAAGCTTGAAAGTTTGAAATTGTGCTGTTAAAATACTAAAATGGTTGGTTGGTAAAAGCAGGTCATACAACTAAAATATGATAACTAGGGGTGAGGAACATCGCAAGACTTTCAAATATACTACATAATATTGGTCATTTCATTGCAGTAAAATTTGAACTGATGTTACTAACCATTTTCTTCTTTTCACTCATTTAAATAAAAAATGTCAGTTTGCCAATATTTTTGAAAATATATTTTACATAAAAAAAAGATTTATTTGATAGACATTACATTGTCCTTGCTTGTGCGTAAAAAAAAAAAAAAAAAAAAAAAAAAATCAATCGTTGATGGGCGATGCTCAAGAGTAGAGAGCTCTGTGTTAAAGGCACTCGTTTTTCAACATTTTAAGGGAATTTTGTAGGTGTTAACACCTTCAGAGGCATTACCACTGCGATTTTGATCAAAATCGCGGGAGCCGTGTTTTAGCAATTACTGAAAAACATGATTTTTTTCAATTTACAGTATCTTATGCGCATGCGCGATTTTGGCGGAAACCTTAATGGTACGTCCCTGTGCCACCACCAACCCGCACACCAAATTTGAACATCATATGTCAATTTGTTCGGGAGTTATGCTGACCACATGCATCAGACACACATTTTTCTAGATCACTTTTTGGAAATCAGGATGTTCCAAAACGTGGGAACGTTCAAAAAATAAAAAAAATCAATTTTTTTTACCGAATGCTGTATTTTCATTACCCTATGTATACCAATGGTTAATTGGCAGTGAAAGTTTAACATAAATGATTGACAAAACTCAAGAACTTATTAAATGAAAAGCGGACGTACAAGTTAGGAATTTTAATTGGTAAAAGCTAAGGATAAAGGAACTGAATAATAACTTTAATATGCTTTGGGGTAAAACTATATCAATCATTTTATCTGTTTTACAAATAATACAAGACGGTTGACGTGTGGAAGCAGGTATTCAAAAAAATCACACCATGTGCTCAATGTTTCATTATTATATTTATTTCACATTTTCTTATAAATTACTCTTTAGACATGTGTGAAGTTAAGAAAATATCACTTTTGAATGTATGGTTTCATCACAGTAAAAGATTTAAAGTTAGAAATGATACGAATACTCCCACATTTAAGCCAAGCATATATCTACTCTGGAAGATGTTTATTCAATTAATGCGGTTAATGTATCGTATATGCATCTAGTACTACTGCGGATGTATCATCTTCCAACAAGACAAATCAGTCTGAACCTGATGATTTATTAGATAGTGTAGTCATAAAGAAAAATAAATTTGATTTAAAAATGTTAAAGTTCTCTAAAGATTCAGTATTTTGAAATTTCAGTGTACAAAAAAAAGTGGGGGGGGGGAAAGGAGGTAAATAAACTGTGCATTTCCTTGTCATACTACTGAAACGAAATTTCTGGCGCAACTGCCACAAACATGAACTCAACACACTTATTTTTCATACCGACTTCAAATAGTAAACATGACACAAAGTGATAAAAATTTATTATATAAGCTCATTACAATAACATTTTCTAAAGATTAATTTGTGAAGATCCTTAAGATTGCCAGGGTATGCACGATTGATACGTCGCGCTGATGTAAAACAAAGTTGCACAAAAACATTTCCTGAATATTACGATTGAATAAAATCTATTAAATTTAATTACTAATAAAGTTTATTGTATACCCGTATTCATCAAGCTTAAAAAATTAAGTTACATCAATGCTGTGAATTTGATCGTTGATATTGTTGGATGCTCAGCCATGTCGCGTTAATTAACTTTTGAAAGAATCGGCGGAAAATATTAATTTCACTAAGTTGTTATATTCATAAAATTGTATCTTAATTATGCGCTTATATTGCGTAAAAAAAAAGAGTAATTCACATACATGTTTTCCCTATTAAAAGAATGACAAATGTTTCGGCGCATTATAGCCCTCGTGTTGCTGACGTCGCCAGATAATCTGAAAACAACCAACCAACCCTATTAAAAGAGGTACCAATTATAGAGCGTGTGTTTTGTTTTTTCTTGTAATAAACCCAACCATGCTTTTAAGTTTGTCATTTAATAACCCTTAGAATAGACTTTTCGATGATAAAAAAATATTTGAAAAACTCCAAATGCAATTTGTTCGTTGTCAAATTTTAGTTTTTAGATTATCTATTACATGGCTTTAAAAAGAAAGAGCATTATGCAATACACACGTTGTACGTGATTAAGGCTCAAGGATGTTTATAATTATATTAGAACCACTGAGCTAAGTGCTCTTTAGCTGAGTGATTAGAACCCCCATTCTACACAAAAACATCTACCAAAAGTTGATTTCAGCTAATTATTGAGATTTCACAGATAACCAATTCAATTTCAGTTTTAAACATTAATTAATTTCTAAATTTTATTTGTCATTAACATATAAGTGTTTGTTAATTGCATATGTTATCGTCATTATGTTGTTTTTAAAAGCACATTGAGTGGGCCATTCTATAATTATTTGCATGTACTTAAAGAATAACCGGGAAATAACCAATTGCTATTCTATCCTGCGAGCTCGAAAAAGTCTCAGAACGCTATCTCAACTCACCCACGCTCTTCCATTTAGGACAGGGGAGAGGACCCCTTTTGCTTCAAGGCACATTCAAAATACATTTTACGAAACATGTCTTCGCGCAGTAGAAAGAAGAAAAAAAAAACTCTGTGGCAAGGAATGTCACTCTAAGTTATCCCCCCCCCCCCCCCGTACCCATCTCCCCTTTCCCGTTCCAAAGCTCGCCAATTTCTAGATTCAATCCACCCTTTAGTTTTTAAATAATTTTTTTGGTAAAAGACGCGTTAAATAATGGAATCCATCCTCTTCTCTCCTAATTTTAAATTTTTAAAGTTGGATTCCTTTCCGCTTATCATGAATACCACAGGAATGGAATCAATCCGAAGTCGCAGGCAAAAAAAAAAGTAACACAGTTTTGGACGTCATGGAGGGCGAAACAATCCTATTCATGAAAGACCCCCCCCCCCTGCTTTCTTTTCTTGTTCGCGGCGACAGCGAGACGGGCGACACTTGTGTACACTCTTTTGTAAAAGCGTGAGGGAAGGGTGGGGGGGAGGGGGGGAAGCTTACACAAAAAGAAGAGTCATCGTATGTCTTATAGTTCTATTTGCCAAGAGGGCGGTAGACATTGATATATGATTTAGGGGGGATGATCCCGATTTAGGAAATGTGTGAGCAGAACCATAAAAAGAAGAAAAACTTAAATGACCATTTGTTTACCGTCTTAATGACCAAACCGGTTGAATTTTTATTAAACTAAACGTATAGTGATGTTCTTCGTAATATGCAAAATTATTCTGTAGTTGCTTTTCCAAAAAAAAATTTAAAAAAAATGGATCGAATTTTTATTCAGATCATGATCATGCATGACCATGTTTGGCAATTTATTTTTGCTTAAAGTCCTAAGTACTCGCGGGTTCGAGTCCCGTGTTAAGCATGGGTGTTGGCTTGTAAAATGATGAATGTTTCGGTGCATTATAGCCCTCGTGTTGCTGACGGCGCCAGATAATCTGAATACAACCAACCAACCTAAGTACTCGCCTAGATAAACATAATGATTTCGTGATGTGAAAACAATAATTTTCTTTTACAATAATTAAATTTATCTCGTCTTCAAATCTTTTCTTCTCAATACAAGTGAAATCTTGTAACAAACTGCAAATTTCTCGAACAATAAATTATCAAATGGAATTATTCAATGTTATGCTTTTGTACACTTCCTGTTGCTTAGGCGATATTCTTAAATTTGTACTATAATAATATATTGTACATTAGAATTCAAGATAATAAATTTTTTTAAAAATGTGTCGGAAAGGATATGTATGTGATTGTTCGTCTTAGCTCTAATCCTCGTCACTCGTTAATTATTCTTAAATGTTAATTCAATCTGATATGAAGAATTATTAAAAATCAATTTTGATTTCATATTTATGTTTAGTATTCGATATATAGACATGCATGATGAAAAGTTTATATAATTATCAATAAGCCGTATCCTTTTTTTTTTTTCAATTTTAAAAATGTTGGGCTTATTTTGAATTTTACCGTTTTATAGTGAAGGGATAATCAAACATTAATGCATTTTTCTGTATATACAGATAATGAAGTTTCATACGAATTTGTGAGTTATACGTATTATTCATTCAGAATTCGTTTTAAAACAATATACAACATATATTTTATCCGTTTAAAATTTTATTTTATTAGTTAATAGTTATTTGCTATTGAAAGGGAAAAAATTCTATAGCATTTTGTAATTTAGCTTTTGAAATAGTGAGCGTAAAGTATAAGCAATACGTTACTCTAAAATATTCTGTTGTAATATTTAATGCAATATTCCCGTTGTACAAATTAGTTTTTCTCCAGTTTTAACTGCACTTTTTTTTAATATTTTATGACATGCTTTTACACTTAGTAGAGGCTCAAATGAAATTTCTAGTTCAATATAAATGAAGATGTTTAAATAAAAATGAAAAGATTTGAATGGGATTTTCTCTAATCAAAATTTGCAGGTTTGCGATTGTGTTGTTAAAACACTTAAATCATTAGCTGTTAAAAGCAGGTCATACAATTAAACTATAATAAAAAATTAAATCAGTTTGGCATTAATGATTGACAACACTCAAGGACTTATTAAATAAAAGGCGAACGTACAAGTTATGAGTTTTAATTGATAAAAACTAAGGATAAAGGAATTGAATTATAACTTTAATATGCTTTGAGGCAAAACTATATAAATTTATTTATCTGTTTTTGCAAATAATACAAGATGGTTGACGTGTAGAAGCAGGTATTCAAAAAATAACACAAGGGGCACAATGTTTTATTATTCTATTTATTTCATTTTTGTAGGGTTAGAGCAGTGTTCAAGTGTTGACCCTTAAAAAAAATTGGAGTTCGATTTTGTAATAAAATGTTAATTAATAATTAGACATTGATTTTCTGTTCAAATGAATAATTTAAAATCACAACACACGATCTCTTTTTTCTTGTAAAATCTACTGTTTACTTATAAGATGCTCTAATAAGATGTATAAAAAGTGGGGGAAATAAAATAAACTTTATATACATGTAGTAGATTATTTACTATATATAAAGAAAGTAATGAAAAGTAAAAATAAATTGTTTGCCTTTTTTAATGAATTATTTAATTGGAAATTCTAATATAAGTACTCCACTGCCCCAGAATAATGTTCTGCTATAGTATAGTAATAAACGACTAAAACGTTACTTTTGTTTTCAAACACATTGTTTAATTACAAATAAACAATGGTATTGTGCTTATTTAATGAGAAATATGTTATTAACTTGGAATAAAAACCTGTTATTTTATTTGAATGGCTAAATTGTCATAATAATATCCGTGGTTATGCCAAATAAAGCTAAAGGTTTGGAGCGTCGCACAACTTTCAATTACACTTAACAACCAGTGGTGGCTGGTACAGGGGGGGGGGGGGGGCTGGGCCCCTCACCTTTTTGGGGCCCCACTTACATATATGCTTGTTAACATTGTTTTGTTGTGGGATTTTTTTAATATTAAAAAAAAAGAAGTTTAAAACTTATTTATTCTGTCATTAGACATTAACTATTGTGAAGGGAGATCACAATCATTACTGCAAAAAAAGCGAACCTTCTCTTAAAGATGCTAGTTTTCCTGGGGACAAAATGACCCTTTCTTCGGACGACCTTGAAATCATACAAGCAATTTGAAATTATCAAATAAAATTTGTGCATTCTTAAAATTGAAGAAACGATGTTTATTCTTAACTCAGGTAGGATCCAATTCTCAAAATAAATTCTGAATTAAATAAAATATTAAAATTTGAAGCGAGTTTCATGTTTGATCAACTTCTTTTCAAAATATCAAGAATCATGGTAAAACACCTATATTTTACTATCGCTAGGTCAAAACTCATTGACCAGAGGCAATATATTCAATTCTCATGTTAAACGTCGTCGAATCGAGCCCATCGGATGTTTTGCAGGTTGGTTGCAATGTAAATGGGTATAATGGGGTAATTAGAGACCTCTGCTAAACTAAGGGTGATTTATCTCTCTTCACTGTCTGTTTTCCAGGCAGAGGTTGACAACTCTATATCCTCAAGGCGTTTTTCTTTTCTTTAACAGTACAAAGTGTTTGTGTTTAGGACTTTCACCTGTTACCCTCCTGCTGTGACGAGAGTCGTAAAAATCCCCCCCCCCCCCACGCTGTAAAGATTGTAGTGTGCCGCTAATGGTATCGGACCTCCAAGGTCCAGTAAAGAAGGGGGGGGGGGGGTAAGAGCTATGAGTGAAGAGACATGGCCGGAACGGGGAATAAAGAGATTGATTAAAGAATAGAAGATTGTCACTTAACTTTAGGCGAAAAGCTTATTTTCTCACTCAAAAAGTTTGAAAAAAAAAAAAGAGGAAAGTTTGTTTTAATTGGGGGGTATTTTTTTCTGACTTCGGAAGTTGTGGAAAAAAAGGCCAAAAATAAGGCCAAATTAAAGAAAAGGCCAAACGTAAATTCTTAAGGCCAGGAACTTCTAAAAAAGGCCAAATTTTTATAAATTTGGCCTTAAGAAAGCCAATATGGCAACACTGTTTTGTGGATAAACTGACTAGCGTTTCCCGGCGACAGTTATCAGTCGCAATATATACTGTCCCACCTTTGCGGAGAGGGGGGGGGGGGATATAGACCAAGGGCACAAGCCAAAACCATTCTTTGTCCTTGTATTAGTCATCAATAGCATATCCAACCATATCGTTCTATGGAGATGAGGGGGGGGGGAGGAGGGAGGGCTGAGAAAGCCTAACTTTAGTTTTTAAGTATATTACTTTCATGAAAGTGTAGTACCACAAATGCGTTTTTAATCAACACACATTTTAATTAATCGAAATTTTTGATTAATAAATGAAGAACAAATTAAGCTAAGAGTTAATTTATTTCTGTAAGAGGAACTCAACTTACTTATTACTTGTTTACAATATTAAGTTAAATTTAAAATAAAAAGTTATAAAACATAAGTATCATTATTATTTTTATAATTGGCTAAATAGTATACAGCTTAAAATATGACAAAATGTAATAGGTTTAGTCCATATTTTTGATATTCGGAAGCTATATTTTGACTGTGTATTTTGCACTGTCACCTCCTCCAGAACAAATTTCCTTATTTTTTAAATTTCTAATATTATTCTTTATTCTATATTCGAATCCTCAAAAGATATATGGAAAAAAAGATATTTAGAAGGAGAAAGTTGTCTTATTTCACCTATTAATTCATTTAAATAAAAATTAGTAGTGAACAAGAAAGTTGGTTGAAAACCAGTAATTTCAACTTCAAAGCATTTTCAATCAAATGTACAATGCAAAAATAAAAGAAAAGGTACTTATAATTTATGTTGTTTATTGCTTTATAACGTTTTTGCAATATATTAGACAGTTTATATGTTCAAAAATATCAACAAAAGTATTGTAACATTTTCTTTCACCTTCGGACAAGTAGTTCCAAGGATGTGATAAAACGATACTTTTTTGCTTCTCCTTTAGATGGTATTTTATGATATTTGCAAAACGAAGTTACTTTATAATATAATAAAGATTTCAACAATTGTTTCTTAAATTTAATCAATACTTTAAATTCTATTGAGTTTCACATTTGTGACATCTGATGTCAATCGTTTTTATGCCAAGTTCAATGACTTGATAAAATTATTCATAAATAATTTATTCTGTAGCTTGTTCTTTGCATTTGAACTAAACATCTGCCTAACATCTGATTTCTTTATCCAAACAACCAACATCATACTAAGGATGCTTGTACCTAAAGAAGTATTTTAAATATTAATATACTTTATGTAATAAACAAAAGTTAGTTATACATAGTCCTGACTTTCCGTAGAATATCCTAAATACTCTCTCTAAATTTCTGGCACTGATAACATAATTCCACTAAATGTGTTTCTTATCCATGCGGAACATTTGAGGTTGTTTTTTGACAGCCGAGATATAATTCTGCTTTAGCGCCCCGTTGTCTTGGATTATTGGGGATGATACATAATTAGTTATTGTAAGAACATTGAATAGCAGAAAAAAGTATTGTTCTCTCATTCCAATCATTTCGGATATTGTTTTCTAAATTTTCTGATAGTGGTTTCTGCTTTTAGGGGCACATCCAGAAAACATCTGTTGCAGGGATTTTCAATCAAGGCCAAAGTTTGCTCTTATATTTCTTAAAGAAAACTTATTTGGAGAATTTTCTCATCCCATATTGTCAGATGTCATCAATATTTCTGCAGTTTCATAATATGTCACTTATAAATGACAAAAATATTAAAATGGTTTTTGTCTTGTTTGTCAGTAATATAAAACAACCTAACATGGGACTATATGGTTACCTAGATCTTGCATTATCCATATTTTTCAGATTATAAATTAATATGATTTTTTTCCTTTTGTTTAAATTCAATTTGATAAGTTGTAATATTTTAGGTAAATGAACTAACACCAATATCAGACTAATTTTGCTACATTTTTATGCCGCTTTAAATATAAAAGCATTAGCACTGAAACACTATAACTCTATTTGCAAAATGGAAACATACTTATTATTACATTTCTTTTAAATGACACTTTATATTTGACCGAAGTAGAACAAAATCGATGCATAATTGTCAGCTATTCAAAAATTAATTGACCTACGTAATTGGTCGAAAATATTTGGCACAACTTTTAATATGCTGAAAAAAAAAATATTTTCTTTTGTTGCTCCAATGTGCTACCAGCGGTACTTGCACCGAGATTTCGCCTTTCTCTTGGCCGATGGCTGACACAGTAGGTGCGGGTAAGCGGTGGACGTTCTCATAGGCAATTTTCCCTTGCTGCTGATTTTGCATTCACTGGGGTACGGGGAACATCCTCTTTTACGCCGAGGGGTGATCTGGTTTTCTCCGCAAGTCTGTTGCTTGTTCAACCATCGAAGTGAATATTTCGCCAATTGAGTTTTGTATGAATCGATCATTAAATAGGTACACATGGGCGCTTCCAGGAGGGTGCACTTGCAGCCCCCTGGTTTTCATAAATTAAAATAAAATAGGTGAAAAGTGTAAAATTTAAGCAAAAAAACATTTACCATTTTGAAACTATCGTTCAATGTTACTAGTCAAGTTAGTAGAGCATTTTTTTAAAAATTATTTTAAGTCTCCCGTTTATTTCCTATTTAATTTTTTATACCTGAGTAATGCAGTTTTCAGTCACTTGTTGTATGGTTGGTAAAAGAAGTATTCGGGTCATTCTTCCAAAACTGGCAACTTTTCGATATTAAATATTTAAAAAAAAAAAAAAAAAAGGATGCCATAAAAATGTATATTGAATTTTTTAGTTATTATTTAGGCTCTTTAGAACAAGAAAAAAGTAACATCAGCTCAAAAATGTGTTAGTCGTGTGTAGGAAAAAATACTTCAATATAGTACTTACAAAATACTTGGACATACCCATAATACGAAAATTCTTTTAAATGAGGTTATTTTTAAAAATGCCAATTAAAATAAAAATAATAAATTTTAAAATTTAATTACAATAGTAGTGGGATACTGTTAAACTTCAATCAATTTGAATTATATTTTGAATAAATAACAAGCATCATTATCCTGGTTTGCTGTTATTGTTTTCTTTATATGCTAGGGCAATGATGAAATTAATGCGTAAGAAGCTGGCATATTCTATTTAAAAATTTTAACGTTAATGCCTATATTTTCTAAAAGGTGACTTTATTATGTATTCTATATTGCAATATATATATTTACACACCTAGTATTTTTTGTTGATGGCAAGAAAATGATGCGAATTAAAATAACTTTGATGGAAAAGAACTTAAAAATTCTGTAAAAAATGGTGTCAACTGAGAATAATTATTCGCACAGCTTACTAAAGAAATAAAAGTTCTTGGAAAAGACGCAAAATTTAGAATGCTTCTGTATTTGAAATATTGAGTGTTATGCAATATGCCAGGACAATGATACTTTGTCCAGTGACATGCGTTTTAGTAATTTTTTAAAAAACTAAAATAATGAAATCATTTTAAATAATTTTTCATTATATAAAATACTTTATTATAAATGAATTAAATTAGTTTTTGTTAGAAAATTAGTTTCATTATTAATTTATTTAACATTTATAACAGCATAGATGGCTCTAGTGTCAAGCCAGGATAATGACTTTTGGACGTTTGATTTATTTTTTAATACATTTATATAAGAACAATTGAATATGCTATTGATGAGAAAGTTATTAAAAGGCAATTCATTATTTTCGTACTTTGTTTTAAGGAGGTATAATGCTGTGACATGCAGTTTTCCTGTTTCGGGACCCATTTATTCCTTTAATTGTATTATAACTATTTATAAGTTGTTCTCTTAGTTCCTGGAAAATGTTTTGATTTTTATTTATTGTTGCTCCACATCAATCATCAGAAATAAGACATTTATAATTTAACTGAACAATTCTTATACTTCCTTTGTGTTTTATTTTGCATTATTTCTCTAACTTCGAAGAAATAAAATATAACTCTTTTGTATTTTTAAATCCTTTATAATAACTGCAATTTTGTTTGTTTGTGTGTGGCTGAAACTTAGCACAAAAATTCTATGATAATAACAATGCCACTAATGGCCGGTTTTACTCGCTCTTCTATTGCTTTACGTCAGACTTATAAGCCTTTACTTACTTTCTATTATCCAGACCAGTTGTCAAGTTTAATTCAAACACGTAAAATTTGGTTATATTCAATGACTAAGACTTTCCCTTATTAAAGATGACTTTGAAATGGACCCATTAAAGATGAATTTTAAATGGATAAACAGTCACGGTTTTTAACTTTTACCTTGTTTATTTAAATCATTTAGGGTATATTTTGAAATTTTCAGATTTTTTTTTAAAAAGTTTTTTCTATGACTTTTTAAAAAACACTTACGTGGAGCAACAATCGCAATTTTTTAGCCAAGATAAAAACTAAAATGACGATTGGCAAGTTTTGTTGCCAACCGTCGTTAATGGATTAAAGTTGACGAAAAAAAAATATTCAGATGGCTAATTTAATTTACCAACTTGCCACCATTGAAACGAGTTGGAACGTGGTACATAAGACTCGTTGCAGATGACAATCTATTCAATCAAGTTTTAGGGGGCAAAAAAAGTTAGTAAGTATTAATATTTTTTTGGATAATAATAATTTCGGAATGGATGTTTTCTTCGTAGTGGTCAAACAATGAATTTTGATCTGAGCTCAATAAGTTGCAATTACTCATACAAATTGGAAATAGATAAAAAAGAATTTATATTAAAAACTTTATTTTCATAGATTATGTAGTGTGTCTTCTGATTCAACTATTTGAAGTACTGTCTTTTGAAAACCACAAGAACTATCTGGAAGAAGAAAAAAAAAAAGTATAAAGATAGGAAAACATTATTCTGTGCAAGTAAAAAGTTTTTTTTTTTTTTTTTTAAATGGTTGCCGTTAGGTACCAAACAAAACCTACAGAGAAGGTAATTTAAAAAATACACCATATTTTTTTATTATTATCAAAGTGAAAATAATGCATAATTATTCATTCTAATTCTAATTTTAAAACTGATTCTGACCTTTTATTGAAAACTAGCTAAATACCCGTGCTTCGCTACGAAATTTTAACATGTGCAATATTTTAGCTAGCTGTGAGGCTTCGCTTTGCGGAAATCTGTCATTCGTGTAAAAGACCCAGTTTTTGGCGCTTCGCTCGCAGGAAGGTTCATCGCTAGGCAAAATCGAGCTCGCTTCGTTCGCTGCAAAGTTCATGGACACGTAAACACAGGCTTATTTCACTCGTTAAAAGGTTCGTTGCTATGCAAGCATAAGCTCGATTCGCTCTCTGAAAGGTTCATTGCTGCGTAAGCATTAAGCTCGCTTCACTCACTAAAATCTAATACTTACGTACTTAATATTGGAAGCCTCTCCCTTGTCAAGAAACACAAAATTCCCCGTTAATACAATAATACAACACCCCTTTAAGATTATTTTAACACGTGTTTGTGGAAAGCAAAATTAGAGGCTAAAACTACTTATGTTGAAACTTTCAGAGATCTAGGCCTATTCGAAGTCGCTTTTTGTAAAAAAATTAATTGAAAAACAAATTAAAAATTTAACATTCTTTTTATCAGTCCAATTAGAAGGTCAAAACTACTTGTGTTGAAAATTTCAGAAATGTGGCCCAATCACAAATCGCTTTGTAAAATATTTGTTAATTAATTAATAATAAAAAAAAAAAATTAAATTACGTTTTTTAAAAATCCAATTAGAAGGCCACAACTATATATGTTGAAAATTTCAAAGCTGTAGCCGTATTTGAAATCGTTTTGTTATATATATATATTAATTAATTAAAAAAATTAATTAATAACAAACTAAACAAAAATTAAAAATTCTGTTTTTCTAAAGTCCAATTAGAAGGACAAAACTATTTATGTTGAAAATTTTAGAGCTGTAGCCCTATTAGAAATCGTTTTGTGAAATATTAATTAATTAATTCTAAAAATTAATTAAAAAGAAACTAAATAAAAATTTAAAATTCTGTTTGTGATGCATAAAATTAGAAGGTCCAAACTACGTATGCTGAAAATTTCAGAGCTCTACTTCAATTTTAAGTAGGTTTCTATAGATCCACAGAGACACAGATAGACAGACACACAGCTTGTTTTATTATTATAAATTTCAGAGCTCTACTCCAATTTTAAGTAGGTTTCTATAGATCCAAAGACAGACAGACACACACACAGCTTGTTTTATTATTATAGATAGAATCCACTAATGAGGGAGCAGTGTTCGATTAGCAAGCAGTAACAAAAAGACATCTAATTTTAATATAAGACTCCTCATTTGGTTATTAGAACAAATGTATGAAGCTACATTTTTATATTTATTTTAAAAGCTATATACTTAAATAATACTACCACAAATGATAATTCCTTAAAAAATCTTTTCCAAATTTTTTTTCAATCATAATTGATCAAAGTTAACATAATATAGAAGGGAAGCTAAAATCCGTTTAAATCCTCATTCAAGTTGGTATTATAATTACAGGTACTTCAGATGCTCCGATTAAATTAAAAAAATCCTGGAACTATTTCATTAATTGCCATCAGATAACATATTTCCTCTTACTATTCAGAATCTGTTTTCTTCTATTTTAACGCGAATCCCTATTCAATAACATTTATGTGGATATAGTTACATTGAGTGATCTTTGATTATAAAAATTAATCAAGAATTAAATGACTAACGTAATTATTCAAAATTATTATGCAAATGCACAACTTTTAATATGCGGAAATTTGTTGTTGTTGCTCCAATGTGCATGCTACTCAGCGGTACATGCACGGAGATTCCGCATTGCCCCTTGCCGATAGTTGACACAGTAAGTGCGGGTACGCTGTGACCATTCCCGTCGGCAATTTTCCCATAGTGCTGAATTTGCTTTGACTGGGGTACTGGGAGCATCCTCTGTTAAGCAGAGGGGTGACTCCGCTTTCCCCGAGAGTCAGTCAGATGTTATACCGTCGAAGGGAAAATTTCGCCAACCGGAATTTTGAATGAATCACTTATTAAATACGTTGGTTTTGAAAAGAAATCATTTTTCCCTTAAAATAAACGTAAGCGTTAATTTTTTCCCTTCAAACATTATTTTTTAATATTTTGCTATTCACATATTTTTATGTAGGATACACAAATTCTAGTTTTAAAACTGCTTCTGGTCTTCTATTGAAGATTGAACCCACTAATGAAGGAATAGTGTTAGTGTTCGGTTTGAAAGTTCACACACACTAACAAAATGTCATTTATTTTAATGCGACTTCTTTATTGAACTGTTAGAACTAATGTATGAAACATCTTTATTTTTTAAACTACATTCTTGTATGATACTATCCACGACTAATAATTCCTTAAAAAACTCTTTTCTAAATTTCATGTAATAATAATTTAGCATAGTTAATATAATATAGAAGAAATCTAAAATCCATTTCAATCCTCATTCAAGTTGGAATTGTAATTACAGGTACTTCAGAAGCTCCGATATAATTAATAAAATACAGGAACTATTTCATTAATTGCCCTACTGATAACGTTCCTATTCAGAATAAGTTTTCTTCTATTTTAACGCGAATCCCTGTTCTATTCTTTCATTATCAAAAATAAAATGACCAATGTAATTACTTGAAAATATTATGCGAATGCACAACTTTTAATATGCTGGATTTCCCCCCCCCCCTTTTTTTCTTCTTCCGATATACGTGCTACTCAGCGGTATATGCACGGAGATTCCGCATTTTCCTTGGCCTTTGGTTGACACTGTAAGAACGGGTAAGCAGTGACCGTTCCCGTCGGCAATTCTCCCCTAGTGCTGAATTTGCATTGACTAGGGTACGGAGAACCTTCTCTGTTAAGCCGAGGGGTGACTTCGCTATCCCCGTGAGTCAGTCGGATGTTAAACCGTCGAAAGAAAAATGTCTCCAGACGGAGTTTTGAATGAATCAATTATTAAATCTGTTCGTTTTGAAAAGAAATAACATTTTCCCCTTGATAATTGATAAAATAAATTTAAGAGATGATTCTTTTTTTATCAAACATTATTTTCTAATATTTTGCTATTTACATATTTATATGTAATATACCCAAATTCTAGTTTTAAAACTGCTTCTGGTTTTCTATTGAAGATTGAACCCACTAATTGGGGATTAGTGTTCGTTTTGAAAGCACACACACAGTAACAAAGTGTCATTTATTTTAATAAGACTTGTTTACTGGACTGTTAGAACTAATATAAGAAACTATATTTTCATCTTTATATTTAAAACTAAATTCTTGTATAATACTACCACGACTGATAGTTCCTTAAAAAAAAAGTCTTTTCTAATTTTTTTTTTTTAATACAATCATAATTTAACAAAGTTACCATAATACAGAAGGGAAGCTAAAATTAGTTTAAATCCTCATTCAAATTAACACTATAATTACAGGTACTTCAAATGCTCTAATATAATTAATAAAATACAGGAAATATTTCAATAATTGCCTTCTGATAACATATTTCTTCTTACTAATCAGAATCTGTATTCTTCTATTTTAACGCGAATCTATTCTTGGATTGACCTATTCTATTCTTTGGATTATTAAAATTAATAAAAAATTAAAATCAAAAATTTTAATGAGGGAAAAAAAATATATTGTTTGTTGTCCGATGTGTACATGCACGGAGATTCCGCATTTTCCTTGGCCGATGGTTGACACTGTAAGAACGGGTAAGCAGTGACCGTTCCCGTCGGCAATTCTCCCCCAGTGCTGAATTTGCATTGACTAGGGTACGGAGAACCTTCTCTGTTAAGCCGAGGGGTGACTTCGCTATCCCCGTGAGTCAGTCGGATGTTAAACCGTCGAAAGAAAAATGTCTCCAGACGGAGTTTTGAATGAATCAATTATTAAATATATTCGTTTTGAAAAGAAATAGCATTTTGCCCTTAATCATTGTTAAAATAAATTTAAGAGTTTATTTTTCATCAAACATTGTTTTCTAACAATTTACTATATATACATTTCTAAGATTCACAAATTCTAGTTTTAAAACTGCTTCTCGTCCTTTATTGAAGATTGAATGTACTAATGAGGGATTAGTTTTCGATTTGCAAGCAGTAACAAAGAGTCATTTATTTTAATATAAAACGCCTCATTTGGCTATTAGAATTAATGGATGAAGCTACATTTTTATATTTATTTTAAAAGCTATATACTTGTATAATACTACCACGACTGATAATCCCTTACAAAAATCTTTTATAATTTTTTTTATAAGATTATAATTTAACAAAGTTAACATAATACAGAAGGGAAGCTAAAATCTGTTTAAATCCTCATTCAAGTCATCATCATAATTATTGGTACTTCAGATGCTCCGGTATAATTAATAAAATACAGGAACTTCTTCCTTAACTGCCTTTTTATAAAATATTTTATCATGTTAATCAGAATATTTTCTTTTCCATTTTAACGCGAAACCCAATTCTATTAAATTTATGTGAAATGCATAACATTTTATTAATATTCTGAAAAAAACAACTATATATATATATATATATATATATATATATATATATATATATATATATATATATATATATTTCTGTTGCTCTGATGTGCTACTCAGCGGTATATGTACGGAGATTCCTCCTTTCCCTTGGCCGATAGTTGGCATTGTAAGCCCGGGTAAGCAGTGTCTGTTCCCGTCGGCAGTTCTCCCATCCTGCTAAATTTGCAGCCACTGGGGTACACGGAACATCCTCTGTTACGCCGAGGGATTCAACCGTCGCCTGGTTCTAAAGCTTACAGATGGGTGTCTGATGGGTAAGCAATGTTTTTTTTATATAACTAATTATAAATGCTTTTTTGAAACCAATGAACAACATGGAATATTTGAACATTTGGCTTATTGAAGTAGTTACTAATGAAAAACATCTTTTTTTCTTTAGCACTTGCCTTAAAATTTCTTTAAATATAAATTATAAGCTTGTATTCATATTGAGACATCCATTTTAAGAGAACTCTACAAAACTAGGATTATTTTGTTGCTTTTAATACTTATGAATGAAGTTGTAGTGTTAAATTTTTATTTTTGTGTTAGGTCTGGCTCATATGAAATAATGGAAGCTGAGGGTGTGCGACCAGGAACTAAAATCGTTGCTTATTTGAAATCTGATTGTCGTGAATTTTCAGATGAAGGAACTATTAAAGGTGGATATATATTACCTTAAGATGGTTATATTATTATTAATACTGGTTGTATTATTAATACTGGTTTTATTATTATTAATACTTGTTATATTATTATTAATACTGGTTACATTATTTTTATGATTATATTATTATTATGATGTCTGTTTAACCTAATTAGTTGTTAGAAAAATTACATTTAATGAGCATAGTAATTTTATGAGTATATTGGAAACTTCTTTCTGCTAATGTATTTTATATTTTTGATTTCAGAGATAATACAGAAATATAGTAATTTTGTCGGTAGTCCTATTTATGTGAATGGAAAAAGAGCCAATAATGTTGAGGTGAGAATTTGTATAATATTTATTCCATATTTTGTGATAATCCTGGTTCATTGTATATTTATTTAACTTGTTGCATTACTTGAACCATTAAAATTCTGAACATCCAGCTTGAGCTTCAATTTAAGCATTCAGATTCTTTCAGGCTGTTTGGCTGATGGATCCCAAAGACACAACACCAGAAATGCATAATGAGTTCTTCCGCTATATTGCCAACTCTTATGACCTACCAAGATACACTATGCATTACAAGACAGATTCGCCACTGAACCTGAGATGTTTGCTGTATGTTCCGGAAGGAAAACCAGGAATGTTTGAAATGAGTCGAGAAGTGGAAGTTGGGGTTGCGTTGTACAGTCAAAGAGTTCTGATAAGGAGTAAAGCAGATATTCTTCCAAAGTGGCTGAGGTTTGTTCGAGGTGAGTCACAACACTGTATTGTGTTTATTCTATTTTTTTGTTTATTTTTAAGTTATTAAAAGTGACAAAATCAACTTAAAAAAAATGTGTTTATTTAATACTAATTTTAGAGGGGTTGATTAATATGCAAGATTCCTACATGGAAACAATTTGAATTAAACAAAAAAATATACACTTTTATAAACACTAATACTCGAAAGTAAGCGATGAAAAACCAGTTTGATTCAATTCAACATTGCAAACCTTAAACCTGTTTATAAGGTGGATTTTTACTTCTGAATTATTATTTTTCTTTTTGTATGTACACTCATTAGAGATGAGTCAGATTGCTTTGATTTGTATAGTAAAAAGTTAACCTTTTCAGATGTAGAAAAAGGTATTAAATTTTAGTATCTATTTTATAACAGTTATTTCCGTAATATCACAAAAAATACTGTTTAATAAGTTATGTTTATTAAAACACACTATTGAAAAAAAGCAATGCTGTTCCGTGAAGTAGTTTGTTAATCTTTATTTACCTGATTATAAAATTTGTTACTTGCCAAGTCTTATTAAAATACAGGATATGTATAAAAATTCAAAGTTATGCAAATATTTAATTCATTGAGTTGTTGCTTTTAGCATGTTAGCAAGTAAATTTCAGGCCACGAAAATTAAGCTTATAGATGGATAAACCAACCTGGGGATTAATTTAGTTTTTTTTTGCTCAGCATAAAGATGCATTTAATATGATTTATCAAAATTGTTTGCCCTACTTTAACTTCTATGGTAGAAAAAACAATTTTATTTCAAGGCTGGAAATTGAACTTTTCAACCATGTCGACATTTTAATAATAGTTTTTATTTAGTTTTTTTTAATGCTTAGTTTACATATTTTCCCTTTTGTCGTAGGTGTTGTTGATAGTGAAGATATACCACTTAATCTCAGTCGAGAACTTTTACAGGATAGTGCTTTGATCAGGTTAGTTTGTTTTACTTCACTTAAAAATTAACATTGGAGTTGTTTGATTGCATTGGTTGGTTTATATATTGCATTTGTTTGTTTTTCCACACACACAGGAAGATCTCTACAATGATTACCAATAAAATGCTTCGTTTTATGCTGGATCAAATGAAAAAAGATACAGACAAGTATGAAAAATTCCACGAGGATTATGGCATATTCTTAAAGGAAGGGATTTTATCTTCAAATGAGCAAGTTCAGAAAGTAAGATTTTTAATTAGCTGTTGTTTGTTTACTGATTCAAAAGTTTTTTGCTTTTCTAATGTTTGATTTTATTTAACTTTGATAGGAGGATATTTCGAAATTGCTTCTGTTTGAATCTTCATTGCAACCTGAGAATAAGAAAGTTAGTTTGGCCGACTATGTAAGCAGAATGAAGGAAGGACAGAAGGATATATATTTCTTAGCAGCACCAAGGTATTTTTTTTTGTAAAATACTTTCCGAAATTTTACTTTATTTAAAGTTTAATTTCTTTTTGCTAACAATTGCAATGTAACCAACCACACATTTTTTTTAATTAACTTTTAACCCACTGACAGTCATGCACGTATATATGCGTAATTAGATTCCCAGTTTTTCCAGCAACACTCAACATTTTAAAATTTATAAATAAAAATAAAATATTTTTTAAATAATTTTATTAGGAGGATAGTTTATAACCTATCTAAAACAAAAGAAATAAAAAGTAATTAAAAATAATTATATATTTGAATTAGAAATATAATTGAAATATTATTGCAAGGAAAACAATTGTAGAATTCCTCTCATTCCCTCAACCGTCAGTGGGTTAAGCATTAAAACTGTAGTGTGGTGACTGTTAATTTATGTAGTTATAATTTGCTACAGCCCTAGTAGAGTATTTGTTGTCTTAAAAAAAGTGTACAAGAAATCATTGAATATTTTCTTAATGTACTAAAATACTATATATATAAGTGACTTTTGGAGCAAAAAGATTTATTCAACTATTTTTTATGCATTTAAAAATTATGCATTTTTATCTTCCATACAAAAACATGTGTAACATAAGAATTTGATTGTGATAATTATATTATGGCATAGTAGACAATATTTGCAAACTTAACTACTTTGAATTTAAAATAGCCATTAAACAATTAAACTGAGCAATTGTTATTAAAACCTGAACTATATATTTAAAGCTTAATCTCTGTCTTTTAATAATTTTTTTATATCAAATTATATTAAAAATTTTCATTACTGCATGTGTTACTAGCTAGTGGTTAGTAAAATGATTTTTTGTTTTTAGTCGACACCTAGCTGAAATGTCCCCCTATTATGAGGCAGTGAAGCAAAAGGATGTGGAAGTGTTGTTTTGTTATGAGCCTTATGATGAGTTGGTTCTTTTCCAATTGAGGCAGTTTGATTTCAAAAATATTATTTCAGTTGAAAAAGAAATGCGTAGGGAGAAAGAGGATGCTTCAGTGGATGACTTGGGTATGTTTTTCTTTTTATCTTAAACATAGCTTATGAATTTTTTTGTTTCCAATGATTTGTATTTGAATAAAAGTATTCACTGTTGACTTTAAAAAAAAAAAAAATATCCTTACTTAATACATCCAAGCTGGTTTCCCCTTCTGATTTTGTTAGTTTTCTAATTCTATCATTAATAGTTTCTTACATTTAAATTTGTATAACTAGTGCTAACCTGAAAATAGTAATTTTTCATTTGTTTTTATTAGTTAGGCTATCAGCAGAATAGAGAGTTTTTTCAACTTTTCATGTTAGATACGGTATAAAAGAGAAAAAAATGTGCCTTGATTATTTGTTGAAAATAATTTGGATAACTTATTAAGATAAGAACCCCATAACAAAGTACTTGGAGAAAAGACATGCCCTAAGACAAGTAATATTGAAAACCAAGCTTACTAGTAATTTTACATTGATTTAAAATTGTTACTATTTTCTGATGAAATTTAAAGCAATTGCTTGCAATAATTTGAGCATCACCGTATTCAATATTTTATTTTTAGACAAGGTCATTGATGTGACATGTTATATAATTAACACTTTTTGACCTTCTACTAATTGCATACTAAAAAAATATTTTGCTGCCTCTTTGTTAAACAAGGAATATAGTATTTCGAAAGTAACTTCCTTCGAAGTGTAAAGTTCAATAATTAAGGTTAAAGAATAACATTTTAAATAGTTAATTGAAGTTGCATACACAAACATAAAATACTTGCATCAACTAGACAAATTTGTTCAAAATAATACAAAGGAATCAAGCTTAATAACTTTTTTCTAGGAGAGAATGCCTTGCCTAAAGATGCTGCTGAAGGATTAATAAAATGGCTAGATTCTACATTAGGATCCAAGGTGCATAAAATAGTTGTAAGTAAAGTTTTTAGCTTTATCGAATTGAAATTTTATTCTCCGTTTTTGTCTGTATAATAATTATATTCTATGTAATAAATAAAATTGAACACTGATATAATATGTTAAATCAAAATGGTGCTGATGAATTTGTATTTCAAAAACTCACTTAGCTTCTCTCTACCATCTCTTCCAATTCATGAAAACAAGATAATTGTAAACAGTCTCTTCTCGATATGAAGTTAGTTATGAACATCAAGTTCTTGCTTCGTGTTTGTTGAAACATTCACATGGCTGAAAATGAATATTGTTTTGTATATGTATTTGAAGAGGTGGCAAAACAACACATATTTTGTGTTGCCTTTACTGAAGTAAAAAGAAAGAAAAGATTTTTACGTTGATGGTGCATTCTTAAACATTTCATTTAAATTTAATCGCTTCGCATGTTTTGTTTTTGCTTTTGAAAGAGTTTTCAATTTTATTGATTATGTAAATATTCCTCTGTTAACTTATACAGAACTAATTGTGATGTGACGTCACAGAGTGACACAATTGTTCACTTTGTTGCTAAACAATTTGAAGCCTATACTAGCACCTAAAAATGTTAGATCATAGAAAGTGCCTTTTTTTTTGACATTCCAAATAATGGATCTGTTATTTTTTTTTTAACATTAGAGATATATATTAAAGATAATTCATATTGGAAGTAAATATGCGGGGCGTTCGGAAAGTAAATTCCGTTTGGTAATGAAAAGGAAATGAATACAGGTACAGCCAAGCAATTTATTTCACAAAAATCTACAGCACTTAAACTACTTTTCAGCATAGCTCCCGTAATTTTCCAGGCATTTATCATAGCATGGTGGATGTTTTTGTATTCCTTCTTAGATTGTTGCTGCCTGAATTGTCAACCATGTGGTAACCCAGTTTTTCAGTAATAATCTTGTGAACTGCTGTTCGTGAAATATGTAGGAATTCAAGAGCAAGAGCATTAATTATAAACTTAAAAGTTTTCCTTAATATTTTTTTTCAACTACACTAACCACTTCATCAGAAACCACAGATGGATGTCCAGTTCATTCTTCATCGTGCCCTTGATCACGTCCTTCCTTAAATTATCGTACCCATCCTTTTTCGCATTCAGAAAACAAATTACTGATTGAATTTCACAAGCGGCAGGACTTTCAATCAACATTGCTATTATAAACAATTACCACGAGGGGCACAGAACATAGAGCTAGCTCAAAATGGTGTCATTTTGTTCTGCTTTACTCAGAGTAATTTCCACGCATGCTCGGAATTGCGATTGCTGAGAAAATTGGAAACAGAACTTTCCAAACGCATCTCGTATGTTTAGGTGAGAAAAATAACTGCACAATTGTGTTTATAAATAGTATATAATTTTCTTAAAAAAACAAGTTTCGACTTGTTTACAAAACTAATTTTGAATGACTATATTTCTGATATGGGAAAATTAAACTTTTTAAATCTTTTATATTAACTTCGATTTTGTGTGTATGTATGTGGGTGGATGATTGGTTGGCCGTATGTTGATGGTGGGCAAATCTGCGGAGACCTAATTACCTCCGTGCCGTCATCCAATCGGTCTGAAACTTGGCAGATAGATTCGATGACAATGCATTCTATCAAATTTTGGGGCCGTAACTGTCACTAAAAGATTGCTTTTACGGAATACTAATAAAAAAACTTGTTGTCATCCAATAACGCTAAAATAGTATTTAACCGACCATTAAAGAAACTCTTTCCTGTTGCCAAATTTTTTTAATAAATAAATAATAAAATTGTTTTGATCAGAATAATTTGGATGTAGCTGCATAAATTCATGTTCATTCTTAATAAATTTTAAAACGTAATTTGCAGTACATTTTGCCGATAGAAATGTTTTTTGACATTTAAAATTTGATGCAAACACCAAGCATGTGCTGTTTACAGAATCATGCTGTGTTAATGAATATAAAAATTGGCAATATATATATAAAGGATATATATTAAGAACTTTGTTTTTATGGGTTATATTATTTTAGGTCACTAAAAGGCTTTCTACTCACCCTTGTTTAATATCAGTAGAAGAAATGTCTGCAGCTCGCCATTATGTACGTACTACTTTGCAATCTATGACAGAGGAGCAAAGATATAAGATTCTTGAACCTACTTTAGAACTCAATTTAAGGTAAGTTTAAACTGTCTTTTTCTTCATTTTGTTTTCATTCATATTTCTAAATCAGTTTAGTTTTAGTGTAACAGAGTGGCCACAGAACCTGTAAATCAGGGAAATGTCAGGGAGTTTTTAAAAATTTCACGAAAATCAGGAAAATTTTCTTTATTCTGAAGGCACGTTATCCTGTTCATCCATATTTTGGTGCTATTTTCCCTGAAAATTGTGATGGTAATCGTTAGAAGTGTAATGTTATGGAATAATTTAAACTTTTTATTACCGTCAAAACCATATTTAAAAAATTGGCATATTATTCATTTAGCATACATGTTCTATTTGATCAGAGTGTCTACGCATCTGGAATAGTTGGGGAAATTTGAAAAAAAAGTTTGCCTTAAAATCAGAGAATTTTTTAGAAATCTATCAGGGAACTTTTTTTCCTGAATTATGTGACCACCCTGTGTAAGATTTCAGTGTTTATTTGGTAGTATTAATAATTACATTTCTGATTGAAGTATTTAATTTTGATGGGATGGGGTATTGGATTGTAAAAAATAATAATTTTAGATTTAGCTAACTAATATCAATTGGTATTGTGCACTTTAATGAATTAATGATGCTGGTGTTATTAAATGCAGGGATGAGTTTGGTAAAAAATCAAAAAGCTGAAAACAAAAATTAAATTTTTTTTACGTAAAACACATTTTAAGCTAAAAAATTGTGGTTTTCCATGTGCATTTATAGCACTGTACCGTCTCTGTATATCAGTGTGCGAAAATGGTTCAAAGTAGCGGCACCTAGACATAGGGATACACTTTATGCTGTCATCAAGTCAAACAATTTTCAGCAATTATACCATATTGACAAACAGGCCTAATTTAATTACACTTAGTTTTCTAAATTTTTAATCTACATTTTAAATACTAAAAATCTTTTGATTTAAATTTTTATTCCTAACATTAAGCTTGTTTCAATAAAGTAAAAAACGATGAACAATTTTACATACAATTGCTGTTAAAATAGTTTTAAACACAGATTATTTAGAAAAATTACAATTGGGACTAATTTTAAGAATATTTTTTTTACAAAATGATATAAAAATTTGAGTAATTCTGTTTAGATTCAAATCAAACAGCAAAATCAATCTTTAAACAGGCACTAAACACGGCTATCGCATTAACAGAAGTCTAGACGAATGACTACAAAATGGCGTTGAAAATCTTGGTAATAGCTGGTATTGTATTAGCGTAAATCTCGGTGAAAATGACCATCACTCTAATGAAAGTAATTAGCAATATCGCTTACATTACCGGGGAAAATCTAGGTATCGGCAAAAATGAACATCACAACAATGTGCATATCTGCGATAGCGTCCACAATATCGGCACAAATCTTGGTAATATCGATATTTTCTTGGCAATACTAATGAAAATTTCGGTAATATTAGATGTATGGCTTTCAGCAAAAATTACTCTCACGCCAACAGAAATATCAAAATTGGAGCCTAATATACCGGAGAAACTCTCAACAATAACGCTATTGTATCGGCGTAACACTTGACAAAAATTACCATCACAACAACATAAATCTCGGCGATGGCGCAATTCATCACGGTAATATTGACAATCTTTCGGTAACATCGACGCTAATCTCAGATTTTACAACAGGGTAGAATTCAGCAAAAACTACCATCACATAAACGTAAATATCAGCATTAGCGCCGAATACTCCGAAACAGTTCTCAGCAATAATGCTGTTATATCTGCATAATACTCCGCGAAAATGAGCACTACAACAACCTAAATCCCAGGAATAATGCACGTCATAGCCACACAAATCTCGGCAGTAGCAGACGTTACATCAGCGTAACGATTAGAAAAAACAAGCATCATATACCAACATAAATAAACAATAGTTCCGTGGATGTCAGACTTGAAAGCAAGCGCTTTATTAGTATACGTTAATCGCATAAATTACATTTTGAGAAGAGAAAAAAATGGCACAAAAGGATAAAATTTTGGCGCAATTGAAAAAGTATAAAATGCGAGTTTGAGCGCCAACCTGTCTAATAAAATGTATTTCAGTAAATTTTTGTATTTGGAGCAGGAATGCGATGCGACCCCTGAGCGGTAGGTTTTCCGATCGGGCGGAAGTGAAGGTACTTCTCGATTTGGCCTTAGAAAAAAAGTGATTTTTTCGAACGGGTAAGAAAAAGCAGGAAAAAACAGATTTTTTTCAGGAGATATAGAAAAGCAGAACTTTCTTTGAAAAAGCGGACTTATTTTTTTTCGTAAAAAATTAAAAAAGCGGAATTTCGCCACATGGCAGAAAAAACTCGTCCCTGTAAATGATAAATAAATAAAAAAAAAAAGTTGAAAAATAAAACTAAATGCTAAATGACCCCAACCCCTCGCTACTAATTTGTTGTTTTCAATGGCTCCGATCAGTATTGACTTGAAAATCAGTCACATTTTTCTGCGGGTAATATTAAAAAAAAAATTGTAATTTTCTGCAGGAATTTAATTTAAAAAAAAAAAATTAATGTTATCACAAACATTTTAAATTGAATTGTAATTTTTTTATTGTTTAGAACTATGCAGTTGTCTATTGAGGAGTAATTTGAATGTAGACTTCAATGTTAAAAATTGGGTCAATGTATCTTCATGCAATATAATTTTTGAAAATAAAAAGGCTGTTGATTCGCATTACCAAGGGTCGCAGACGTCCTATATATTTTTAAAAATCGGCAAAAACGTCCTATATTTCTATATTGATTCGATCTATATTTTCTTCGAATTCGTAATCACGGCGCCGTTCGTTGCCATTTTTTATATTTCGGATTCTTTGTTGTGATCGTAGGTGAAAAACATCTGACAAAATCAATGTTTGTAATGGCGGCGTTTTATCTCTTGTGACGTCACGTGCTGCATAACCTGCAACTCAACTCCACTGGAACGGCGGGAGTTGTAAAATGTAAACTTTTCCATAGTACGCGGTCTTGAATTTTTGATTTGTTTTCTCCTCCAACGTAGTAAATTAATTGGTCATAATACAGAGAGAGATATGCAGCAACATAACTCTGCCTCGAGAAAAACGACTGGTGATTAACTTGCAGGGCTACTAAAGAACATTTTGAGTGCTCAATCAATAATTGATGAAGGAAGCAAAAGGGTTAAGATTTACTGTATGATGTCGGATTGTTGGTGGGAAGAATAAAATAAGATCCAGTCTTGATAAGCCAACGTTTATTTAATGTCAAATAAAAAGAACCACACACATAGGAACACATCACCAAGAATATATATACGTACACAAGTAGAAAAGAAATTTGCATAGACAGTTATAGTGAATGCAGTTAACAGTTAAATATTCCTAGACCGACAACCAATTTAAAATTACCATCATACGGCCCCATCGGTCAAGGAATATGGCAGATATACATAATAAGTATTACAATGCATAAATTTCATTTGTTACCAATTCAAATTTAGTTTTTAATAAAGGTTTCGTTAAGAAATCAGCTAAATTATTCTGAGATTTAACAAATTTTAAATTAAATACTTGATCATTTAACAACTGTCGTACAAATTGGTATTTGATGTCAATGTGTTTTGTTTTAACACTTTCTTGGCCATTTTTTACAAAAAATATTGCAGCTTGGTTATCACAAAACTGTATAGGAACAAAATCTGGAGTTAAATCTACCTCTTGTAGAATTCGTTTGTACCATAAAAGTTCTTTAACACACTCTGTTAAAGCTACGAACTCCGATTTCATGGAACTGAGGGCTATTGATCTTTGCTTTGATGATTTCCAAGCTATCGGAACACCACAAAAATAAACCAAATAACCGGTAACTGAGTACCTTTTATTGAGGTTACACCCCCAATTAGCATCAGAATATGCTAAAGTAAAGAATTATTTCTTAAAGATAAACTAATTTTATGGTCTTTAGTTTGAAAAACATAATTTAGAATATCCACAATAATAAGCCAATGCTTATAGGTATATCCATTGTTAAATTGAGCCATTGTGTTTACTGCAAACTCAATGTCTGGCCTAGATCTATTCGATAAAAATGATAAACAACCAATTATTGAACGATATGGGTATTTTTTCATTAGGTAATTTTCCTCAATTTCATTTACTTTATCTGGTAAAACACAACCGATTTTAAAAGGCAAACTTGGAAAGCTTTTTGGTAATTCTTCAAATCTTCGTATTAATTTATCAATATAAGTTGCTTGATGTAAATAAATATTACCGTTTATTTCTTCAAAATTTACTCCTAATAAATATCTGATCTTTCCTAACTCAGTTATATCCAATTTAGATTTAATCAAATAAATTGCCTCATCTAATACCTTTTCATTTTCCCCAAAAATAACCATATCGTCAACATAAACCACAAGTATAACATTTTGATTCAAAATATAGGTACTATTAACCCACTTCAATTTTACAAAACCAATATCTTCTAACAACTTATTTAGCGTATTATTGCAATACCTACTAGACTCGTGTAATCCATAAATACTTTTATGTAGTAAACACACTTTATTTTCAGCTCCTTTGGCTACATGACCAACTGGTTGTTCCATATAAACCTCCTTGTCTAAACGTCCGTACAAATAAGCAGCTTTAACATCCAGTTGAGCATGTCTCCAACTCAACATTGAAACTAACAATACAAAAAGAAATTTGATTATTGAAAAATTTACAACAGGTGAAAAGACATCACTGTAGTCTATTCCCCTAGTCTGAGAATAACCTTTTGCTACTAATCTAGCTTTAAACTTTTTAATATTATTCTTTTCGTCCCTTTTAGTCGAAAATATCCACCTGCTGCCTATAATTCTAGCGTTTGGTGGTGGATCAACCAAATCCCAAACTTCCCTTTCACGCATAGTCTGCAATTCATCTGTCATTGCCCTGTCCCAATGTGCTTTATTAGGCGAATTTTGCGTGTCTTGAAAAGTTTGTGGCGATTCAATCATATACAGTTCTTGCTGAAAAATATCACTCAAATGATTATCTATAAATTTTGAGTAATTTTCAAATACCAAATTAGATTCTTTATTATCAACTTCAGTCGTTGTCGTTTTAAAATCAAACTTTTCAGGATTAAACAAAATATTGTTTAGTTTACAATATTTTTCTGCATCATTTAAAGATCGTAATCTTTCATTACTTCCAGGCGGATAGTAATAAACATCGATTCTATCACTATTATTTCTCGGCCTTTCAACTCTATTCCAATTACTAACATCTAGAGGTAACATTTCGGTCTTAACCGGTAAATCGTTAGTAACATCAGATACAATCTTAATGGGTTGAGTGTTAGTATTTTCAATAACATCAAGATCAGAATCAAAATTGTCCAACAAAAAATGCACATTACTACATACATTTGTACTTCCGAATAAACTAGATACCCCTTTTCTGTTTTCATCTATATATACATGAATTGTTTCCTCCACAGTACGTTTCTTTGGAATATAAATTCTATAGCCCTTGCGTTTAGTAGTATAACCAACTAGGATTCCCATTAGGGCTTTAGGTTGCAATTTGTTTCTTTTAGTACTAGGAATATGAACATATGCCAAAGAACCAAAAACTTTCAGATGCTTAACTGAAGGTTTATACCCTTTCCAAATTTCTATTGGAGTTTTACCCTCGGTTAATTTATGGGTACACCGATTTCTGACATACACAAAGGTCTTAAGAGCTTCTGCCCAAAAACTAGGTTTAAGACCGCTATCTTGTAACATGGCTCTCACGGCATCTAAAGCAGTATGGTTAAATTTCTCGGCAATACCATTCATTTCCGGGGAATAAATTGATGTACGCTCAATTTTAATGCCTAAATCATTAAGAAATTTTTCGAATTCTGAACTACAGAACTCCAGCCCGTTATCAGTTCTTACTGCTTTAACTTTCTTACCTAATTCTCGCTCTACTCGCGTTAGATACGATTTAAAACAACTAAATACATCATTTTTATTTCGAATCACAAAGACATCAATTTTATGTGAATAATCATCAACTAGGGT
Organism: Linyphia triangularis; assembly: GCA_963978545.1. Taxonomy (NCBI): domain Eukaryota; kingdom Metazoa; phylum Arthropoda; class Arachnida; order Araneae; family Linyphiidae; genus Linyphia; species Linyphia triangularis. The sequence goes on along the minus strand of OZ021723.1, from coordinate 11,893,399 downwards.
TAAAAAGTACTTATTTCCACCTATTGATTTAACTGGAGCTGGTCCCCATATATCCATGTGAACCCTTTCTAATACATTTTTAGTATTACGTCTATATACATGATTTCGCTTAAATGGCGTTCTTTTCGACTTAGAAATTAAACAAGTTTGACAATTTTTGCAGTTTTTAGTCAATGATAAATTTTCTAAACCTTTCACACTTTTATCTGAACTCATTTCCCTTAATAGAGGATAGTTAACATGACAAAACCTTCTATGAATCAGTTCAGGGCTTAAACTACTATACATTGCTGAAGTTTGAATTTGAGGATAAGCATACAAAATATAAAATTTTTCTTTTCGATGAACAGTTAATATAAAATTTTCATATTTATCATATATAATCATCTTTGAATTTCCCCATACGACTTTATAACCAGCAATATCCAAATTAGCACCTCCTATTAAATTGCGTCTCATATTTGGAGAATAAAGTACATTTTCAAGGGTAATATTAACGGTACCTGATGAGTCTTTAACTTCCAAAAAAATATCACCAACTCCACATATCACCGATGTAGCATCTTTGTCACCAATCAAAGCCTCAGTATCCGGTAACTTCTTGAAGTTTCGGAACAGCGATAAGCCGTTGCAAAAATGGGATGTAGCTGCTGTGTCCACTAAGAATTCGACCATGTTGACACCAGTGTTAAACGCTTCACTGTCATTTTGAGGGTTGACTTCACTGTAAAAGTTCAGTTGTCGTTTAGACTCTTTCTTCTTCCAGCAATTTTCTTCGGAATGATTTGACATCTTACAGAACCTGCACGGCCCCATTCTTCGATATCGCTCGTTCGATGAGCTGGGTTCTTCCTTACTTCTGGGTCCCAGTGCACTTCCACTGCTTGCGTTAGGTTTCGTTGTGCTTCTGGATTGGAAAGGTGGACGTCTTGACCTAGCCAAGTATGCGTCGCCTACTATTGACGATTCAAGTAGATCATCTTTCTTCTTTAATAATATTCTTCCCGATTCTGTAACAAGGTCATCTTGAACTCTGTCAAATTTGAAATCTTCATCTTTTAGTTGATACAGTTGTTGAACAATGTTTTCATAGTCAGTTGGCAGTCTGCGTATTAGTTGAAAACACACTAAAAGTTCCGGTATCTCGAAACCTGCTTCGATTATCATCTCTTTCTTTTCATACACTCGTTTACAGTAAATACCTATAGTTTCTTCTGCCGGGTTGAATCTTAGTTCGTAGAACTCGTCCAATAGACCTGCTAATCTGGCTCTTGACTTCGGTTCAAAATATAGTTGCAAAATTTCCCAAGCCTCTTTTCCATCCGTTGTTTTGAGAAATTAACGTTTGAAATTTTGGCTCTAATCCTTGATAAATGGAAGTGTACGCTCGTTGCCTTCGAAGATTATACGACCGTTTTTCTGCTGATGAAGCACTCGCACCAAGGTCTTCCTCTTTACCTTCTACAAAACTCCAGGAATCACGATCCATCAAATACACTTTCATATCCGTTTTCCATCGGGCGTAATTCGTCCCGTTCAATTTAGGAAAACTCAATCCAGCCACGTACTCGGTCATACTTTTGAAAAAAGTTTAAACTACGGCAACTTACTTCATATAGTTCAAAGTTACGCGGGGACACGTTGCTCGTCCCATAACCCACTATTGTTGGTGGGAAGAATAAAATAAGATCCAGTCTTGATAAGCCAACGTTTATTTAACGTCAAATAAAAAGAACCACACACATAGGAACACATCACCAAGAATATATATACGTACACAAGTAGAAAAGAAATTTGCATAGACAGTTATAGTGAATGCAGTTAACAGTTAAATATTCCTAGACCGACAACCAATTTAAAATTACCATCACGGATGACGATATTTTTATTCCGAATCCTATTCGGATTCTGCGCCACGAATGTTTACATCAAACGGCGCCTAATTAGGCGATTTTTTGGCGAAAATCACCTTGGCGCAGAATCCGTACCGGATTCGGAATATTAGCCATGATTTTTTCATAAAAGTCGCCAAAATTGAAAATGACTTCAATACTTTGAGATGTCAAATCTAAACGGTCATTAGGGTTTCCGGAAAACCAAGTCCCTTGTTTACCACATTCGGCGCTAAATCTCCCACTTTTCGCCGCCAATCCAACCGACACTTAACTTTAAATCTGAACCAACAAAAGACTGCAAACAGGAATAAAAAGAAAATACTTAAAGAAATTGGAGCAATTCAAGCAGTTATAGATACTGGAAGCAAAAGACTCAAGATTGCAAATAATGTAATTAAACTTGATTTAGGGATGGAATATTGAGGCAATAACGGATGACATATTCAGGATGAGGCGATTTTTTTTTTTTTTTTTTTTTTTTTAAAGGTGTGTTTTCTATTCTCTCAAATACAATATAACGAGTTTATAAATGTATAACTAGTTAATTTTTAAGTTCAGTAGCAACTATGTGCAGTTATTTGATGTTTTAAATTGTCCTATATTTAAAAAAAAAAAATCCTATATATTCTTATTTTGTCACTTTGACCCCTGCATTACTATAGTTCATTCTGTGAGGTTCGTCTTGTTTACTAGGGAGCTGTACTTTTTTAGTAAGGTGCTATATATTTTCTAAAGACTGTTGCACCAATATTTCTATGTTCTGTGTACTTACACTACTAAGAAACAAAACTTAAAATATACTGTGTGCTTTCACATTTATATTGTATAAAATATGCCTCTTTTATAAAATTATTATATTTTTCTTAAAAAATATACTTTTTTTTAGTCATCCTATAATTAAGAAGCTGAGCTTATTGCAAGGCAGCAATCCCAAGTTAGCAGAATTATTAGCTCACCAGGTAAATATTAAATTTTTTTATTATATATTGTTTGTTTTTATTCTTGGCATTTCCTTACGTTTCTAACTAGTTGAAATATTATTACATTATGTATCTTAAAAATGTTTTCTACGTTTAAGAGGCAAATAGTAGTTTTCAAATAAAATAATAGGATTTATTATTAGGATCATAAAACAATTCACTTCAAAATCGAACTAAAATTAAATAATGGAAAACAAATTGCTTATCAATTAGACTTGGTGCCTTTTGACTGTCAGCTTTAGATTTATTTTTCTCAGTTTCGTATTTTTACGTTGGTCCATATGATTAAAAAAAAAGTTTTTATTCCAATTAACTTGAAATTTTTTATGCAGGTTAAATTATCATATACATATGCACCCTACAAAATAATTGTTCAGGATAAAATTTTTTTTATGAATTTACAATTCAATTTTTAAAAATATTTCTGGTTTAGTGAATAGAAGCATAACATAGCTTCAATTTTTTAAAATTAAATTTATTCTTAGTGAATAAGTTAACTTGTCGACTGTAAATATCTAGTCATGACTTGTACATGAAAATATTGTTTTAAAAAACAGTTAAACTATTAATTTAATTGAGAATGTTTTTAAAAAGCCAACTTTCAAGAGTTGAAGAACCAACCATTTTATTGTAAAATATTTAAAATCTAAATTTTTAATCAAGTTTGATATAGTTGTACAATGTCTGCCAATTTCAGATTCAAAAACTTTCTCTTTTAAGATTGTTTTCTCACCTTGCGTAGTAGCATTGAATTACGTTAGAGTTCATGTCATATATAAATATGCAGTGAATAATGTTTCAAAACTAAAATGTTACTAAATTTCACTTTCTTATAGGTATTTGATTCTGCAATGGTTTCTGCTGGTCTAGTCGATGATCCACGTAAAGTCACTAGTAATCTCAATGAACTTCTAACGATGCTTTTAGAAAAACATTGAAAGTCATAGTATGAAATGTAAATATTGGATCATCTGAACATTTTCCAAAAAGTGTCATAAGTAGCTGTGGAATTACTGTAATTAAAATCTTGTTTCTCTTGTTTTGCAATGCTAGTTTTATTTATTTGTTGCTTTTAAATAGGTCGTACATCAAGTTTTCTTCTAAAGATTTGAGAGTAGATTTGTTATGCTCTCAATCTATTTAAGTACAAATATAGATATTTTGAGTGATTCTTAAGGGGCCAAATAATTTATTACTTTAATTATCTTTTGGTTATTCTTTTTAAAAACTGAATGTTGATTTACAAACACCTCAATTTAAAAAGTTATTTGAACCTTAATAGCATTTTAAGATTCTTTTTTTTAGGTTTATATTTGCTTTCTTTTCGAACTGATGCTATTATTTGGATTTGGTCATTGGGCAGTCAATCAGTGATTTACTGATAACTTGGATGCCACTTGGGAATCACTAGTTATGAAAGGGATAAAAATAATTTTTAATTATATTTTCTGGAAGTTAGAAAATCAATTCTACAATATAGTAAAAAGACATTTTATTCAACATTGAAAATTAAAAAACTTTCAATTCTTTTTTTGTAAATAGAAATCATTACATTGTCTTATAAATTGAGATTCTAAGTCATTTGCATAAGTAGAAAATTCTATTGTTCAAGCACATTTTGATTTTACAGCAGCAAAAAATTTGGCAGTGATTTTAAGGGTAGAAAATGTGTACAAGATTTTCGTTTTATAAAAATCCATAAAAGCAGTTTACAAATCAAAGGTAAAAGTGGAAATTTCCAAAAGTTCATAGAAAGATTCCTAAAATCTTTGGCAAATTTGATTAGAGGCACACTGGGAAAAAAATGCACTGGTGGCAACTGACTACATTACATGGCACACTTAAAAATAAAAGCACATGCATCAAACATAACTCAATAGCAGTCATTACTCCATGATTCTTCATCAGAATTGACCCTTGCCATATAAGTAGAAGGCACTGGGATACCAGATCTGCAACAAACAATATAATTACTACAACTATTTAAAGATATGTAAAGTTATTGCTTTATCTGTAAAAATTATACTATGCATTTGAATTTCCATTATCAGCTGCTTAAATAAGAAAACCTAAAGAATGGATTGTTTTAATAAATTTACTTTTGCTGTGGATTACAGCAAAATATCAACCATTTTAAGTGGTTTCGATATTGTAAATCGATAGTAGTATTTAGATGTGTTGCATTTTCTTCAATAAAAATAAAGTTTATAGATTAAGAAGATACATCCAAGATAAAAAGCTTTTTGGTATATCCCAAAAAGATTTCTAAAAAATGCTTTGCTCTTATGTTTGCTATGTTATCTGGATATCAAAACTTATATTTTAAAAGCGAATCTGTGTAACAAGTATGTCAAAACATATTCACACATTTAAAACAGTGTGAATAAAGTTATAACTTAATGCTCTTCTTATTATTTTAAACCTTACTTTCAACATCAAAGCAAGGTCAGTTTAGAAGATATTAAGGTTTCATAAAGTTCATGTCTGAAACTGAAATTTCATTGTTTCCTTTACAAAAGAGGAAATTAAAATGAACCTTTTTCACAAGATCATTAACTCCACATAAACTGAATACACTTACAACTCACCTCGAAACAGGACCCGGACTTGGTATCCTACTCTGCACCTTGAAACCCCTCAGCTCCTCGTGCCTGGGGGAAGCTGGACTGCTTCCCCCTTTAGGAGCTGCTCGGTTGTGCATCGTCATCAGTGGAAGACGTCTAGAGGGAGATGGGGATGCAGTCCTTCGGTGGTACTCGGTAGGGCTCATCACCAAGTCTCTCTGTCTAAAAGACTTGGTGGGGCTCTGTAATACTGGAGATGAGATTCCATGACTTCTTTGGTAGAGGGTGGGTGATGCAAGCGGGGAGGTGTTTTTCGGGGCATTGCATGGGGCAGATTCGCGACGAGAAAAACTCGGGCTGTTTCGCGGGTTGGGGAGGAACGAGGTGGATTCGCGACGAGGGGATGGGGTGTTGAGCTCTCTGCGGGAGGATGAGTTGTTACGAGAGTGGATTCGGTAGGAGGAGGGGAGAGTTCGGGATTGGTGGTCATTGGAAGGGGATGAGAGCTTGGGTTGAGATTCGTAGGCAGGAGCCTGAAAATAAAGGAAAAGTTACATTTAACTTTCTAAGGTATTAGGTTGGTAAATATTTTATGGCTTATTTACAACTAATTTATTCTAAAAGAGTTGCTTTTTTAATATACTAATACCTTATTTATCAGCCATATTTAGTATTTCCCATGTTAAAAAATGTAAGACTTATTAATTTAATTTGTACACTCTTTAAATGTTATTTGCATCTGTGATAAGTCAAAAACCACAAATAAAAAAGAAAATCCTGTCTTAAATATTTTGTGGAAAAGCCCTTGTTTACTATTAAGAATATTACACATGCAATGTTGCGTTTCTTTCCCTTCATAAAAGCCTCACAAAATTGTTGAATTTCATCCAGAAACATTTATGCAATCTAAATTCATTTTATTAATACTAGCATGTCATGACCACATTCTTGACTCCATACTAACCCACATAAATGTGGCAATACTATTGAGAAGATTATCTACTAATGATTTTAGACACAAGTTTTTATAGCAAACTACAGTCAAACCCGTTAACGTGAAATTGCTTAACACTAAATCCCATTTAATGCGAAGTTCTCTGTATGATGAAGCTTAAATTTAACGTTCATTTATTCATTTAACATGAAATCTCCCTAAAGACAAAAAAAAAAAAAAAAAATTGCCCTTAAAATCACTTTTTAAGACACAACCATGTGATGTTTCTTAACGCAGAAAGACAATGCCTCATGTGCTTGTTTTAAATAATTTAGAAAATTTAGACATTTTTAAAAAAAATGTTTTATTAGAAACTTAAAACAAAAATCAATAAGATCAATCAAACTTTTAAAAAATAAGTTACTGTTAAATATGTTTACTTTTTATGTTTCTATTGTATACCTTGTTAAACTACTGTACTAAATATATGCCTTGCAATCTAAATGTTATAAAAAACAGTATTGAAGAACATACATATACCTAGTAGTACTGTATTAATTAGATGATAAAGTGTTTAAGACAGGTAACGTGAAATTCCATTGATGAGAAAAAATTTGGCGGCCCTATCGTAAATGGGGTTCGACTGTAACACCTAAATATTAGCACTTGGAACTAATCTAAAGTCAAGCGAGACAAACGTTTGCCCATTTAACATTTAATCCACTAAACTTCATCATGTAGCTTTTATGATTTAGTTCTTGCAAGTTCTAATCAATCTATTTTATAGAACTAAGTTTATAGCAAAAAACAACAAGAGTTTAAAATTAGGCATTGTTTGACATAAATTCAAATGAATTCCATTAGTTTAAATTCACATACATAAGACCCTGCTCCATTCAATGGCAATCTTGAAGGGCATATTGGAAGAGGAAAGGCCATCTTATCAATGTGTTTTTTGGACTTTTTCGACCTGAGGCTATAATAGCCTGGATTTATATTTGGAAGACTGCCACGATGCACATCTGCAAAGAAATAAGATTACATTCAACAACTTTTAATTTAACAATACTTTTAAAATGAAAAATGCAATGAAAATGCTTACATTATTAATATAAAACTATACTTTTCTTAAGCTATATTATATACAAGTCCTTTTATAAACACTAGTTGCATGGTTTCCTTGCTGATTTGAGTCGAATTTCGTAGTTTAATTAAAAAGCAACCAAAACAGTTATCACACAATAACTACAACAATCACTAGTATCAGACTTAGAATGAGCAGATGGTAAACAGATACATAAAAAAGAATTACAAAACAAATGAAAAGATGAAAATAATAAAAACTTTTAGTTTAGAGTGCCATTGTAAAGCTGCATCCTTTTTACCTATTGTTTTCCTTTTAAAGTATTGTTTTCGGTTAAAAAAACTTTTTGATTCCCCCCCCCCCCCCCACGTTTTGGAACATTCCGATATAAAAAAGTGGTGAAAAATTACGAAAATATAAAAACGGTAAATAACCGGTTGAAGAATAAAATATTCATTGTAAAATAACTCAATTCCATTGGATAAAATCTTATTCAACAAAAAGGATTTTCAATACCTAGTAAGTACATTTTTCAGTGTACTTACCCTAAAATCAAGAAGTAGATATGGTTTTAATTTTTTTTTTAATGTTTCAAGTTATATTTGGCTACATTTATACAAAATAAACGCTTAAAAATTATTCTACAGGTTCTCTGAACTTAAACTTTCATTTGCAATTTAAAAATCTATATTTTTCATCAAATAAAAATTGGTAAGCACTCTTTCAATTACCTTGTGTATTATGCAACGATGATGATGAACCATAGCCATTTATTCTTTTCATTTTATGCATAGGAGCCAAGTTATAAGGATTTTCCTCAAGCTTTCCATTACATAAGTTAAGAGCTGTGAAAGCAAATAAACAATTAGTAATAACAACTTTAAATAGCTGAAATAAAAAAACTGAGTGTTCTGTATAGTTTACAGTCATGTTTTAAATTTGAAGATTGTTGATTCATTGTGAAGTATTAAATTCATTTCAACAGCAAGTGAAGCATATAAAATATTAAAGTTTTAAATGTTCATTTACAATTTATTTTTTATTGTTTAAAACAGATGAAAATACTATTAAAAATATTTTGGCTCAATTTGAAATGCTATTGAATGAGATGTTCATTAAAAATAAAGAATTATATACTTGTGAATGATTTAATGATTTTATTTGAAAAAAAAAAAAGCCTGATACATTTGTAATTCTAGTGAATTTACATTTTATACGGTTTCAATTATCTTGCCTAACAAAAAACAGTTTCAATGACTTATAAGATTAATATTTTTACTGAATTTATAACTATAAAATTTAATCGCTGCCTTTCAAATTGGTAGCTAATTTCTTTATAGCCCAATTGTAAAATAAATATAAACACCGTTTTATTTAAAAGTAAAAATAGAAATTACGGAGCAATGGTATTGATATTTGCTTGACATATGTTATCAATATTTGAGTTTTTTATATCAATATTGTTGCGTGGATGGGTTCAAAAGACTTGAAGCCAAAGCAGATCAAAACTTGCAGAAATTTATTCCGATATAACTCCAGAACTTCTCGTTCTAGTAGACTCAATACAGCTCCTTACACAACAATACAGCACAAAGCAGCAGTTAAAAACTTGATAACACAACTGCTAAAATCACTGTAAAAGACAATGCAATACAGTTCACTTTCGCAATACAGCCTCTCTGAGCCCTCTAATAACTAACTCAGTAACTCA